>CM041644.1:6788348-6833921 GCA_023333625.1 Bothriochloa decipiens
GAGGGAGTCGAGAGTACTGAACTAGTGCAACATCTTATTTGACCAGTGGCACTTGCTCACTTCTAGAGTTACTCAACGGATGAGAACAACACCTACAATTCCAAAAAACTGGAAAGTAATCCAATGAGTATTAAAAGGAAAAATATCACCACACAACACTAATTCGGATACTAATTTCATGTTCAGTATAGCTCACTCAGGGCGATGAATTTTGTGTTCAATATTGCTCAGTTATAGTTCAATATATTTCATGTTTGTAATTTAACAATTTAATTTTTTTATTCTAGTTCTTAATTTCATGTTCTATACAGTTCACTCAGAACGATGAACTTAACTATTTTAGTTTTGTTTAGTATTTTTCATTTTCATTGTTATTTAATTATAGGTTCAAGTTTAGTCATTTTATTTTATTGTTGTTCAGTATTGTTCATTTTGAATTTCAATAATAGCTATTTCAGCTCCTCTCTGTTATCTTTCCATATCGTCAGTTAGGTTTTAGTTTATAACTTTATATATGAGTATTGGGATTCAGTTTTTCACTTTCAGTTTTTAGTTTTGTTCGCTTTCAGTTTTAGTTTTCTTTCATTTTTCACTGAGTTTTGGGGATAATTATTAGCTTCTAATAATGCTCTGTTTCCATTTTTTTTAGTTTTTAGTTTTGTTCTCTTTCAGTTTGTGGCAGAACCTCCTAAATCATATGGCCCACGTGTATTATTATTGTCTAAATAGACTCCAAATAACAATGAATGTGTTCCATACAACTTAAAGGGTCTGTCGGGTAAATCCCGAATCATCTACGATTCTCCAAGCAGGATCAATCATTACAAAGAGATATTGCAGTATTACAATAGTTTTATACAAATAAGATATATCGAAGTGAAACAGCGGAAGAATTACAATAACATAATTTTACAAATGTTTAGTTTCAAACCTTACAAACCATAAGTTTAAATTGTACAAACCATAATAGTAGTGGAGTAGCGATAGATAACTTTATTACAATACCAGACGATAAGCTCTGCCCAAGAGCCCAAACATCCTACTCGTCGTCACTCTCCGCAATGACTGTCATGCAGCAGGATGCGAAGCACTCCTACTCATGGGGCTCACCTGTAACAAGGGTTCAACAAACCCTGAGTACAAAAGTACTCAACAAGACTGACCCGACGAAAGAAAAGGGGTGAAAACTCAGGAAATGCAGGCTAGAGGGACAAGGTAAGGCTTGCAAGAGATAAGGATTTTTGCGAAAAAACATTGACAGAAAGTAAAGCTGTCTTGCTCTAGATCCAGATTACCAACCAACTTCACTCTGATACCTTATCATCATTCAAGTTATTACTACGATGATGAACACCAATCGAGTCTTCTTCTTCGAGAAGCAACGGCGATTCGAATCCATTTTTATACCCAGCTGGGACCTAGATCACTTGGATACTGGAGACTTTAACTCCGATGCATACCAGATCACAGATATACCAGGATAACAACCACAGCTATATATCACCACATGATACACATGAGCACTTTGACCCAGTGTACCGATATACATGGGAACTTAAACCCACAGTATAACACACTATAACATATGTGGGGACTCTGGCCCACTATATATCACTCCATGACATACGTGGGGAACTCTGGCCCACTGTATATCACTTCATGCATGTGGATTTCTAGTTTCTCGATATCACTAATTCACCATCGACACAGGACCTAGGGCATCAACAGACGAAAACACTACAGATGGACTCCTTTCCCACTGCAAGTTATCCGTCCGAACTCAATTTATTACTGTCATCACATTTCCATGGATAAAGCCATCCTCATCTTTTTCATTCTTTTACTTTTTGATAACCTAAATTATCAAGCAGGGCTAAGCATTACTACGTATTTTCCAAAAACAGGTAACAAGGAATAATGAAGTAAGACAGGTAATGCAGTTGGTAGGTTTTCACTCAACTCCTATTACTTAATGCAACATTTCTTAATTGAAGCGATAAAACTTTTATAAAATCAAGGAAGGGGTTTAAATGCATTCGGGGCTTGCCTTGGTGTTCGGGGAAGACGGTCTCGAGCTCTGGATCAACTCCTGATTCCTGAATATGCTCTTCTTTGGGATCTGGTGTGACAACATTAAACTCTCCGTTAACGGAAACTATACGAGAAAATGATATGCTTCAACATGATGGAATAGTAAACATGATGCTTGATGGATGCATGACCAGATTAAGGGCTTGAATACAACTTTCCTTCACGATGAAGTTGCAAGCCAACAAAACTTACTCACTAAATTCGTTTGGGTTAACTACATCTTTAATGAAATTATTTAAGCACACGAAATAACATCGATTAAGCCCTAATGACATGATTAATATAAGCACAAACAATTAATTTAAGTACCAAAGGTCATTAGGGTTAATGACCCAAGGTCATCAATCAATCCCAAAGTCAAACAAACCCTATAATGATTAAACTTAAAGAGATTAATTAATTATTTAAAAGCATAAAATGAAGGCATAAAATTAAAGTTGTCTAATTAAGCTCAAAATTTTATTTCGAAAATCTCTTGGCCTAATTAGATGGTAAAATAAATTTTAGAAATAAAAGCCAATTATTTTATTTATTAAAAATCATTGAATGTGCATTTTTAATAAAAAGGGCTAATTTTAACTTATGCAAAAATTACTCAAATTTAACATTTTCTATTTTTCATAGGTAGACAATATTATAAAGAACATACACAAAAATGTTCAGAATTTTTGGAGCTATACAAAAATTACTATGATTTTTCAAAGAAAATAGTATTTAAATTATTTTCTGGAAATAGAAAAAGGAAATGGGAATGGTGTCCCCGCGCTGACCGATGACCCGCCGGCGGTTGACCGGTGATTTCTCGCCGACGGCGAGGTCTCCGGCGATGAGGTTTGACCCTACAGGCTCAACTCGACACGGCGAGTCGATTGAGGTAGCTAATGGAGTGGCGGAGGAAGAGCAGCCGGCTCGCCGGCGGCCATGGCGGCACGGCGGAGCTCGGGCGCGATGACAAAGGCTCACCGGAGCATCTCCGGCGATGGAGAGGCGAACATAAGCTTTTGCGTACTGAGGTGAACGCGTTAGGCAACAAAATGAGGTCAACCCTGAACCCCAGCCACGATGGCTACACGCGCGGCGGCGCTGGCAAGGCCATGCCGGCGGCGAGCCACGGCAGCCGGACACCACGACACAGTAGAGGTGAAAGGGCATGGAGGGGTGCAGGAGCTCACAGCGATAACGATGCGCACGTTGGTTGGCTCGGAGGCGGGCTGAGGCGAGCTGTAGTCGGCGGCGCTAATGGCGGCGGCGATGCTCTGGTGGCAAGGACGGCGTCACGGTGGTTCCTGTGTACCAACGAACAGACCAAGGTGCGCATGGGGAGTAGGATAACATGGAGAGCATGACAGGAGGGTTAATAGAAATATATATTCAACCTTGGCGGTGGTGGACGCGGCGATTTCATGGCGGCTCGGCGACCGGCCGCGGGGAAGACGACGGCGGCCTGGGCGATTCGGACGGTGATAGCGAGCACGAGCTAGCTCAAACTGAGCGCAAGGATGTGGCGGAGCTGCTGGCAAGAGCAATTGAGCAGCAGTGAAATGACGATGGTGAATTTGGGTTGTGGATGGAGGTCGTCGGCGATGGCGAGCAGGAGGAAAACAAGAAGACGACGACCGGTTGCGCATATATATAGGGCAGAGGCGGGGTATGGACGGGCGACACGCGGGCGGCGAAGCTTCGCGCACTCGGGGCGAGCTGGCGGCCACGGTACGCCGATATGGGCGACGGTGGATAGCGGCGCGGCTTCAGAAGCAGGCCATGGCGGCCGTTCATAGGCCTCAGCGCTGTTCAAGAAAATTACAGAAATGCCACTCGCTGAAACTTGCAAATTACTCTAAAATTTATAAAGGAACATGAAAATCTCCAAAAATATCATTTGCATAACTTTTCAAGAGCTATACTTATAATTTAACAAACATTTTGAAATTCTACTTAGTTTTTGAAATATGAATTCAAATTCAAAGAGGAATAAAACCCTAGAAATAAATATTTGAAATTACTTTTGATTTTTCAATAAAACTTGAAAATCTTCAAAACTATGAAATGTTTAAATTTGCAAACCAAATATGTTTCATAAATTTTTCCCAAATTATGCATAAATTTTGAATTATGCTTTTAAAATCAAAAGGGGACAAATGCTGGAAAACTGTATTTTCAAATTTATTTGAAATTCTTTTTGGAAACTTGAAAACTTTGAATACCAACTTTGTAGGTCTTGTCAAGATCTACAAACTATCTTTTTAGAGAATCCCCAAATTCCTTATAGATGTTGAATTACCAAAAAGGGGGTAAAACCAGCTTTTGAAATAAAGGGTTTTTCAAACCGAATTCAAACTCGATTTGGTTTCTAAATTAATTGGTTGGTCATTAGTGATCATAAACATCATCCAAGGACATTTTTAGGTCAATAACCCAATGACACCCTTGGTTGACCAAGTTGACTTTTGAAAATATTTTATAGCTTTCCAATTTGAATTTAGATTTGAATTGCAAAACTTGGGAATAAGCTTTGAAATCCAAATTCAATCTCAAATATGGAAATCATTTTTTTAAAAGTTGGACTTAGATTTATACACTATGCTTAACACTAGTGTAAACACGGTTTACACCTCAAGTACATAGAATATAAACCAAGTATTTTAGATTACATCCGAAAGTAGGGTTTTATGATTTCATGTGACCAAATATTCCAAAAACACAATCAGCCTATGAAATGTAAACTCGTTTTAGTTGATGTACATTAAGGTTGACTTAAACATGAATGCTTTGCAATGCATATGATGACATGGCATGTTTTAGTTAATATAACACCAGATGTGTTACAACCCTTCCCCCTTAAAGAAATCTCGTCTTGAGATTTAAAGATGTGGGTAAAGTAATGAAAAAGGAAATGTGTCAAGAAAACACACTTCAACTAAATACATAAGGGAAAAGGGTTTTACAACTCACATTAGACTAGTTACAGCTCATAGAAGGAATTGTAACTTAGAGGGAAGCATAGAATTCTAGGAAGTTCTCCAATAGGTAATCTTTCGATTCCCAAGTAGCTTCTTCTTCTGAATGTTGATCCCATTGTATCTTATACCACTTAATGGTTCTGCTTCTAGTGACATGGTCTTTCTGATCCAATACTCGAATTGGATACTCAGAGTAAGTCAAATCAGGTTCAAGTTCAATTCCTTCAACATCAACAACCTTATCCGGCACTCAAAGACACTTCTTGAGTTGGGACACATGGAACACATTGTGTACAGCTGACAATTGTTCAGGTAGTTGCAAACGATAGGATACCTTCTCAATTGGTGCCAAAATCTAAAATGGTCCAATGTAACGAGGTGCTAGCTTACCTTTGACTCTAAATCGAGTAACTCCCTTCATTGGTGACACCTTTAGATACACATAATCCCCCTTATTGAACCACAACGGTCGACGCCTTTTGTCCATATAATTCTTCTGACGAGACTGGGCCACTTTCAAATTTTGCTGTATCTATTTAACCTTTTCTTCTGTTTCTTTTACAAGATCAACTCTGAAGAATCTTCTTTCTCCAGGTTCAGACTAGTTCAATGGGGTTCTATAGTGGGCCAGAGTCCCCACATATATCATAGTGTGTTATACTGTGGATTTAAATTCCCATGTATATCGGTACACTGGGTCGAATTGCTCACATGTATCATGTGGTGACATATGGCTACGGTTGTTATCCCGGTATATCTGTGATCTGGTATGCATCGGAGTTAAAGTCTCTGGTATCCTAGTGATCTAGGTCCCAGTTGGGTCTGAAAATATATTCGAATCGTCGTTGCTTCTCAGAGACAAAGACTTGATCGGTGTTCACCATCGTAGTAACAACTTGAATGATGTTTAATGTTTAAGAATGAAGTTGGTTGGTAATCTTGATCTTGGGCAAGACAACTTTACTTTCTATCAATGTTTTTCTGCAAAAATTCTTATCTCTTGCAAGCCTTACCTTGTCCCTCTAGCCTGCATTTCCTGAGTCTTCACCCCTCTTTTTCATCGGGTCAGTCTTATTGAGTACTTTTGTACTCAGGGTTTGTTGAACCCTTGTTGCAGTTGAGTCTCATGGGCAGGAGTGCTTCGCATCCTGCTGCATGACAGTCGTCGAGGAAAGTGACGACGAATAGGATGTCTCGCTCTTGGGCAGAGCATATAATCAAGGTTTTTGTAATAAGTCATATTGTTACTCCACTTCTACTATGGTTTGTATTAATCCAACTTATGGTTTGTAAGTTTAAACTGAACGGTTTGTAAACTTATGTTATTGTAATCCTTCCGCTATTTTACTCTGATGTATATTATTTGTATAAAACTGTTGTAATACTGTAATGTCTCTTTGTAATAATTGATCCTGCTCGGAGAATCGTGGATGATTCAGGATTTACCCGACATACCTTTTAAGTCTTATGGAACACATTCATGGTTATTTGGAGTCTATTTAGACAATAATCATGCGTGTGGACCATATGATTTAGGAGGTTCTGTCACAGCTGGTATCGGAGCCGGATCGTTATTAAAAAGAGTTATTGTAGTATTCTTTGTGAAAACCTTAAAAGTTTTTGAGTCAAATAATTTAAACTTGACTATTTTGGGTCCAAATTGCTTATTCCTTGTCTATGATTCTTTTTATCGACCCTTACTCTTATTTTCAAAGTGTGGTGGTGGAATAGCATATAAATTACCCTATTTTATAAAGGTTACTTTTATGTATGTTTTATTTCAATATTTTTCTTATTTGCTTAGATCGTAAGTTCATTCATGCATCATGCTTAATTAACTTGTTTTAATTACCTTCCCCTTTAAAGTGGTTTGGGTTAAGTAGTATCAATCCTATTCATGCTAACCTTCAGAATTCTCCCTATCTATCCTTATCTTTTATGACCTATCCTTCTTCAGGATGGCACTTACTAAACAGACTCCTTGTAAGAGCACTGCACCAAAGGGAGTACCTCAACATCAACTAGCTCCTAGGTACGAGGTTGGTGAAAATAGTAATAATCCCCATCCAGATCCACAAGCTGAAATAGCAAGATTTAGGGCCAAGTTGGAGAGGGCAAAAGCCGATAGGATCGAAGAGGCCGCTGAGATTACTCAGTTGCGGCGATCTCGGAGGCATATGAAGCACCAAAGGAATGATGCTTGGGCGCGAGAAGACGCAGCGAATGACCGTGTCCACGAACTTGAGGAGTACGTGGAAGAATTGGAGGAGTATGCGGAGGAAGCTGATGATGAGTGTGTGAGACTGAATAACCTGTTAGATCCTGAATATCAACGACAGGCAGCCCAAGATGATCTTGGTCTTGTAATGGGTCAGGATGAGGAAGAGGAAGACCCTGAAGAAATAGAGTCCACTAATGATGATGTCATCGATGAGGAAGAAGAAAACCAAATGGATGTAGAGAATGAAAATGAAGAGAATCTTATGGACGAAGAAGAAGAAGATCCTGAGATAGTAGAAGAAGAACATGAAGAAAAAGAGGATCCCAAAGAGGAGGAGTTAATCCCAGTGGAAGATAGTGAGGAGGAGGAGTAAAGAGTTTGGAAAGTGAGATGTGTAATATATCTTTTCCCTACCTTCTGAAACCTAGTGGGCATGGGAAGTCTTACCGGAGTGCAGTCTGTGTAACAAAAATAATATATTATAAGTGTGTTGCACACCTGTAATATCTATTGATCTAGTTCAATATAGTTTGTTTATCAATAGATGCCTGCTCACACTCGATCCCGTGATGCTGCTGGTCCATCTCATGATGGAGGTGATGTCCCAAATCCTCCACCAGTTCTGCCAACCCTGGACGATGCAGTTGCGGCCTTGGTCAATGCAACCACCCTAATGGTCTAGAATCAGAATCAAAATGCACGTCAGGGGAATCGTGGTCGGAATAATAGGAATGAGACCACCTATGTGGATTTTACCGACACACGTCCTCCTGTCTTCACCAGAGTGGATGAACCAATGGAGGCAGATGATTGGCTCCGTGCTATGGAGCAAAAGTTTGGACTAATTGAGTGCACCGAATACCAGAAGCCCATGTTTGCAGCCCAGCAGTTGAGAGGTACTGCAGAAGCCTAGTGGGTAAATTTTGTTGCTACTCAGCCTGAAGGTCATCGTATTACTTGGGCTGAGTTTCATGAAGCTTTTCGTGCACATTTTATTCCTGAGGGAATTATGACCATAAAACTTGAAGAGTTTCTTTCTCTGCGACAAGGTGATATGTCAGTTATGCAGTATTTTGGCAAATTCAATCACTTTTCCCAATATGCTTCTGAACATGTTAGTACTGACTGTAAGGAGTGTTTCCTCAGGGGTCTGAATAGCAAGATTCAGAGAATGATGACTAGGAACCCAAATGCTACCTTCCATGAGACGGTAAATATTGCCATATCTTATGAAGAAAAGAACCGTCAACACATGGAAGCTAAGAAGAAGAAAACGGTAACATCAGGATTTTCTAGAGGCAATCAAAAGTGCCAGAAGATAATCTATCATCCCCAAAATCATTTCCGTCCTTCTTACCGTCCACCACAATACCAAGCCCAGCAGCAGACAATTATCCGTCCTGCTGCTGCTCATCCTTATCCACGACAGCCGAATGCCCCTGGTATTCGTAACCCTAATTTCCAGCCACTAATCTTTCTTTGTTATAATTGTGGTAAGCCTGGCCATTACTCAAGAAACTGCCTGCATCCGAGGCAGTACAATTCCTATGTTCCTAGGGCTTTTGCACCACAACAGCAACCACAGAATCAGAATAAGGTAGGAAATCAGAATGTGCAGAAGAATAAAAATGAGAAGAAGGTTGGCAAGATGTTTTACACTCAAGTTGGAGAAATTCCAGAAGAAGAACCTATCATGATGGGTACGTTCCCTGTTGCCGATCATCCTGTAATTCTGCTTTTTGATTCTAGTGCATCCCATACATTTATCAATGGTACATTTGTTAAGACACATGAAATACCAACAATGGGGACAAAAGAATAATTCTTTATACAATCGCCTGGCGGCGTATGTGTACTAAAGAAATGGTACATGATGTGCCTATAGTTTGGGTGGGTATATTTTTCCCACTGATATGATAATATTAAAGGGTCAAGATATAGTTGTGATCATAGGTATGAATTGGATGAAATGGCATGGTGCTGTGATAGACATCCTGAATAGAACTATGAAAGTGAACATACCTAATTGCAAATCTCAACTTGTTTTCCAACTTCCAACACTTAAGAGGACTGTTGAAAAGGTATGTGCCACTTTTGTGAAAGAGATCGAAGATATACCAGTGGTCTATGAGTTTCTGGATGTGTTTCCTGATGAGTTATCGGGTTTACCTCCTGATAGAAAAGTGGAGTTTAGAATTGATTTGAAACCTAGTACTGCTCCAATATCCAGAAGAGCTTATCGGATGGCACCACCTGAGCTAGCAAAACTCAAGACTCAATTACAAGAATTATGGGATAAAGGTTTTATCTGACCTAGTTTGTCACCTTGGGGATGTCCTGCAATTTTTGTGAAAAAGAAAGATAAAAGTTTGAGGTTATGTGTGGATTATCGTCCCTTGAATGAGGTAACAATCAAGAATAAGTATCCTCTACCCCGCATTGATCTGCTTTTTGATCAATTGTCGAAGGCAAAGGTGTTTTCCAAGATTGATCTTCGATCCGGGTATCATCAAATCAAGATTTGCCCGAAAGATATTCCAAAGACGGCCTTTACCACTCGGTATGGTCTGTATGAATATTTGGTCATGTCTTTTGGACTCACTAATGCACCAGCTTATTTCATGTACTTTAGCCATTGTCTATTCTAGCATGGAAGTGGGAGGATATCAGTATGGACTTTATAGTGGGTCTACCCAGGACAGCCAAAGGCTTTGATTCAATTTGGGTTATAGTGGATCGACTCATAAAATCCGCACATTTCCTTCGAGTTCAGAGTACAAATTCAGCCTTGCAATATGCCAAACTGTATTTTGAATATATCATTAGTCTTCATGGTGTACCGAAGACTATTGTGTCAGATCGAGGCACGTAGTTCATCAACAAATTCTGAAAACAATTGCATAATTCATTAGGTACTGATCTTTTGCACAGTACAGCTTACCATCCTCAAACAGGGGGTCAAACTGAAAGTGTGAACCAGGTACTTGAAGACATGTTAAGGGCTTGTGTTCTTAATTTTCCAAAAAAATGGGATGAGTGTTTGCCTTTAGCAAAATTTTCTTACAACAATAGTTACCAAGAAAGCATCAAAATGGCACCATTTGAAGCATTATATGGTCACAGATGTAGAACTCCGTTATGCTGGTCTGAACCTGGAGAAAGAAGATTTTTCGGAGTTGATCTTGTAAAAGAAACAGAAGAAAAAGTTAAGCAGATACAGCAAAACTTGAGAGTGGCCCAGTCTCGTCAGAAAAGTTATGCGGACAAAACGCGTCAACCGTTATGGTTCAATAAGGGAGATTATGTGTATCTAAAGGTGTCACCCATGAAAGGAATTACTTGATTCGGAGTCAAAGGAAAGTTAGCACCTCGTTACATTGGACCATTTCAGATCTTGGCACAAATTGGGAAGGTATCATATCATCTGCAATTGCCTGAACAATTATCGGCTGTACACAATGTGGTCCATGTGTCCCAACTCAAGAAATGTCTTCGAGTACCGGATAAGGTTGTTGATATCAAAGGAATTGAACTAGAGCCTGATTTGACTTACTCTGAGTATCCAATTCGAGTATTGGATCAAAAGGACCGTGTTACTAGAAGCAAAACAATCAAGTGGTACAAGATACAATGGAATCAACATTCAGAAGAAGAAGCTACTTGGGAATCGAAAGATTACCTGTTGGAGAACTTCCTGGAATTCTATGTTTCTATCTAAGTTACACTTCCCTCTATGAGCTGTAACTAGTCTAATGTGAGTTGTAAAACCCCTTTCCCTTATGTATTTAGTTGAAGTGTGTTTTCTTGACATATTTCCTTTTCCATTACTTTACCTACATCTTTAAATCTCGGGACGAGATTTCTTTAAGGGGGAAGGGTTGTAACACCTCTGGTGTTATATTAACTAAAACCTGTCATGTCATCATATGCATCATAAAGCATTCATGTTTAAGTCAACCTTAATGTGCATCAACTAAAACAAGTTTACATTTCATAGGTTGATTGTGGTTTTGGAATGTTTTGTCACATGAAATAATAAAACCCTACTTTTGAATGTCATCTCAAATACTTGGTTTATATTCTATGTACTTGAGGTGTAAACCGTGTTTACACTAGTATCAAGCATAGTGTATAAACCTAAGTCGAACCCTTAAAATTTATTTCCATACTTGAAATTAAATTTGGGTTTCAAAGCTTATTCCCAAGTTTTGTAATTCAAATCTAAATTCAGATTGGGAAGCTACAAAATGTTTTTCAAAAGTCAACTTGGTCAACCAAGGGTGTCTTTGGGTCATTGACCTAAAAATGTCCTTGGATAATGTTGTGATCACTAATGACCAAACAATTAATTTAGAAACCAATTCGAGTTTGATTTCGGTTTCAAAAACCCTTTATTTCAAAACCTGGTTTTATCCCCTTTTCTATAATTCAAAATTTATAAAGAATTTGGGGATACTCTAAAAAGATAGTTTGTAGATCTTGACAAGAGCTACATAGTTGGTATTTAAAGTTTTTCAAGTTTCCAAAATAAATTTTAAATGAATTTGAAAATACAGTTTTTTAGAATTGTCCCCTTTTGATTTCAAAACCATAATTCAAAAATTATGAATGATTTGGGAAAACTTTGTATGTGAAAAATGTTTGGTTTGACAAGTTGAATATTTCATAGTTTTGAAGATTTTCAAGTTTTATTGAGAAATCAAAAGTAATTTCAAATGTTTATTTCTAGAGTTTATTCCCCTTTTTAAATTTGAATTCATATTTCAAATTCTAGACATAATTTGAGGATGCCAGTTAAATGAAAAGTGTAGCTCTTGAAAAGTTACGCAAATTTTATTTTTAGATATTTTCAAGTTCTTATATCAATTTTGAAGTAATTTGTTATTTTCGACAAATGGCATTTCTGTAATTATCGAGAACAGCACCGAGACCTATGAACGGACGCCATTGCTGGCTTCTCAAGCCGCGCCGCCGTCCACTGCCGCACAGGCCTATGTGCTACTGCCGCCAGCTCGCCTCCCGCACACGAAGCTTCATCGTCACCGTGTCGCTCGCTCATACCTCGCCCCTGCCCTATAAATAGGTCGGCCGCCGCCTCTTTTCTTCTTCTTTTCCTCCCTGCCGCGGCCGCCGACGACCTTGGTCCGCCGCTCCAATTCACCACCATCGATCCACCGCTGTCCAATTGCTTTTGCCAGAAGCTCCGCCTCGACCTTGCGCTTCTTCTGAGCCAGCTAGTGCCCGCCCTCATCGCCCATAGCACCCGCACACCGTCATCTTCCTCACGGCCGGTCGCCGAGCCGCCGCGAGCTTTCTCGCCGGCACCGCCGCCAAGGTTAAAAATGTATTTTCTTTAACCCTCCTATCATGTTCTCCATGCTATCCTGCCCCTCATGCGCATCTTGGCAGGGTACACAGGAGTCTGCGTGACACGAACCTTGCCATCGGAGCGCCGCCACCGCCATCAGCGCCGCCGTCTGCAACCCGACTCAGCCACTCCGAGATTTCATCTTCGAGCGCACCAAAACCATGGTGATCTCCTGTGCCTCTCCATGCCTTCATTTCATCTTTCCCGCGTCGTAGCGTCCGGCCGTCGTGGCTCGCCGCTGGCATGTTCATGCCGCTCCGCCGCACGCGTGGCCGTTGCGGCTGAGGGTCAAATTGGGTCTCATTTTGTTGATGATTGTGTTCACAAGAGTGCGTAGCCAATGTCCGTGCACTCACCATCGCCAGAAATCACTCCGGTGAGCGTTGCCGCCGCGCCCGAGCTCCGTCGTGCCGCCATGGCCGCCGGCGAGCCTGCTGCCCCTGCTCCACCGCTTCATTAGCTAGATAATCATGTTCGCCGTGTCGAGTTGAGCACGTAGGACCAAGTCTCATGGCCAGAGACCTCGCCACCGGCGAGATAGCCGCCGGTCAAGCGCCGTCGCCGTCGGGTCAACGCGGGGAGAGAAAAAGGATTTTCTTCTTCTATTTCCAGAAAATAATTTAAATGGTATTTTCTTTGAAAAATCATAGTAATTTTTGTATAGCTCCAAAAATTCTAAAAATTTTTGTGTATGTTTTTTATAATATTCTCTACCTAGGAAAAATATGAAATGTCAAATTTGAGTAATTTTGCATAAGTTAAAAATAGCTCTTTTATTTGAAAAATGCACCTTCAATGATTTTTAATAAATAAAATAATTGGCTTTTATTTCTAAAATTTATTTTTCCATCTAATTAGGTCAATATATTTTCAAACTAAATTTTGAGCTCAATTAGACAACTTTAATTTTTATGCCTTTATTTTATGCTTTTAAATAATTAATTAATCCCTTTAATCATGTTAATCATTATAGGATTTGTTTGACTTTGCTATTGATTGATGACCTCTGGTTATTAACCTTAATGACCCTTGGCACTTTAATTAATTATTTGCGCTTACCTGGATTATGTTATTAGGGTTTAATTAACGTTATTTCATGTGTTTAATGAACTTCTTTAATGACGTAGTTAACCCTAATGAGCTTAGAAAGTAAGTTTTTGTTGGCTTGTAACTTTATCTTGAAGGAAAGTTGTACTCAAGCCCTTAATCTGATCATGCATTTATCAAGCATCATGGTTACTATTCTATCATGTTGAAGCATATCATTTATTCGTATAGTTTCCGTTAACGAGAGTTTAACGTTGTCGCATCAGATTCCAAGGAAGAGCAGGCTCAGGAGTTGAGAGTTGATCCAGAAGTCGAGACCGTCTACCCCGACCACCAAGGCAAGCCCCGGATGCATTCCAACCCTACCTTTGTTTTATAAAAGTTTTATCGCTTCAGTTATGAAATGTTGCATTAAGTATTAGGAGTTGAGTGAAAACCCACCAATTGCATTACCTGTCTTACTTCCATATTCCTTGTTACCTGTTCTGGCAGATGCGTAGTAATGCTTAGCCCTGCTTAATTAGTTAAGTGTTCAAAAGTAAAAGAATGAAAAAGATGAGATTTGTTTTATCTGTTGGAATCATGCTTTTAGTTAATAAATCGAGTCTGGATGGCTAACTTGCATTGGGAAAGGAGTCCCTCTGTAGTGTTTCCGTCTGTTGATGCCCTAGGTCCCGTGTCGATGGTGAACTGGTGATATCGAGAAACTAGAAATCCACATGCATGAAGTGTCATACAGTAGGCCAGAGTCCCACGTATGTCATGGAGTAATATATAGTGGGCCAGAGTCCCCACATATATCATAGTGTGTTATACTGTGGGTTTAAATTCCCATGTATATCGGTACACTAGGTCAAAGTGCTCATGTGTATCATGTGGTGATATATGGCTGCGGTTGTTATCCCGGTATATCTATGATCTGGTATGCATCGGAGTTAAAGTCTCCGGTATCCCAGTGATCTAGGTCCCAGCTGGGTATGAAAATGGATTCGAATCGCTGTTGCTTCTCGGAGAAGAAGACTCGATCGGTGTTCATCATCGTAGTAACAAATTGAATGATGTTTAATGTTTAAGAATGAAGTTGGTTGGTAATCTTGATCTTGGGCAAACAACTTTACTTTCTGTCAATGCTTTTTTGCAAAAATTCTTATCTCTTGCAAGCCTTACCTTGTCCCTCTAGCCTGCATTTCCTGAGTCTTCACCTCTCTTTTTCGTTGGGTCAGTCTTGTTGAGTACTTTTGTACTCAGGGTTTGTTGAACCCTTATTGCAGGTGAGTCTCATGGGTAGGAGTGCTTCGCATCCTGCTGCATGATAGTCGTCGAGGAAAGTGACAACGAATAGGATGTCTCGCTCTTGGGCAGAGCATATAATCAAGGTTTTTGTAATAAGTTATATTGTTACTCCACTGCTACTATGGTTTGTATTAATCCAACTTATGGTTTGTAAGTTTAAACTGAACAGTTTGTAAACTTATGTTATTGTAATCCTTTCGCTATTTTACTCTGATGTATATTATTTGTATAAAACTGTTGTAATACTGCAATGTCTCTCTGTAATGATTGATCCTGCTCGGAGAATCGTGGATGATTCGGGATTTACCTGACAGACCTTTTAAGTCTTATGGAACACATTCATGGTTATTTAGAGTCTGTTTAGACAATAATCATGCGTGTGGACCATATGATTTAGGAGGTTCTGCCACAGGTTCTACATCTGCGACCATATAATGCTTCAAATGGTGCCATTTTGATACTTTCTTGACAACTATTGTTGTAAGAAAACTCTGCTAAAGGTAAACACTCATCCCATTTTTCTAGAAAATTAAGAACACATGCTCTCAACATATCTTCAAGTATCTGATTCACTCTTTCAGTCTGACCCCCTATTTAAGGATGGTAGGCTGTACTGTGTAAAAGATCAGTACCTAATGAATTATGCAATTGCTTTCGAAATTTGTGGATGAACTGCGTGCCTTGATCCGACACAATAGTCTTTGGTACACCATGAAGACTAATGATACATTCAAAATACTGTTTGGCATATTGCGAGGCTGAATTTGTACTTTGAACTGGAAGGAAATGTGCGGATTTTGTGGGTCGATCCACTATGACCCAAATTGAATCAAAACCTCTTGCTGCCCTGGGTAGACCCACTATAAAGTCCATACTGATATCCTCCCACTTCCAAGATAGAATAGGCAATGGCTGTAGTTCTCCTGCTGACTTCAAATGCACAGCTTTGAGTTTCTGACAGGTATCACACTGAGCCACATACTTAGCAACTTCTATCTTCATCTTGGTCCACCAAAATTTCTGTTTTAAGTCCTGATACATCTTATTACTTCCTGGATGAATAGAAAACTTTGAAAGATGTGCTTCATCAAGGATCTTTTGATGTAACTCAAGAACTTTTAGTATGACCAGACGATTCTTATACCATAAGACATCTGCTTCATCAAGGGTCAAACAAGAAACCTTTTCTTTCCTGACTTTCTTTTTGATATGCTTAATTCCCTTATTACTTCTCTGAACAGCAATAATTTGATCTTTCAGTGTTGACTCAACGGTAATATTAGACAAACTTTCTTGTTGTACCATTACTATTCCTAATTTTTCTATCTCATGACATAAATAAATGTCTAAAGGCTTCACTGTTAAGCAATAACAATGACTTTTTCGACAAAGTGCATCAGCAACTACATTTGCTTTACCAGGATGGTAGTATATTTCCAAATCATAATCATTGATTAGTTCTAACCACCTCCTTTGCCTCATATTCAACTCATCTTGAGTAAAAATATATTTCAAACTTTTGTGATCACTATAGATATTACATTTATTGCCCCACAGATAATGTCGCCATATTTTCAAAGCATGGACAACAGCTGCTAACTCTAAATTATGTGTTGGATAATGCTCTTCATGTTTCTTCAACTATCGAGAAGCATAAGCAATAACTCTCCCTTCTTGCATTAATACACATCCAATACCAATGCCAGAAGCATCACAATAGACATCAAACGGTTTTTCAATATTTGGTTGTGCTAAGACTAGAGCAGTAGTCATTAATTTCTTCAATTTCTGAAATGCCTCTTCACATGCAGGTGACCAAACAAACTTAACATCATTCTTCAACAGCTATGTTATGGGTTTTGATATCTTAGAGAAATCAGGTATGAAACGATGGTAATAACCCACCATTCCAAGAAAACTACAAACTTGATGCACTATTTTTGGTGGTTCCCAATCAAGTATATCTTGTACCTTGCTAGGATCAACAGTAACACCCTTGTCTGATAAAACATGTCCAAGAAATTTCACTTCTTTCAACCAAAACTCGCACTTACTAAACTTAGCATATAATTGATGTTCTCTCAGACGCTGCAGAACAATTCTGAGGTGTTCAGCATGTTCTTCTTCATTTTTGGAATATATCAAAATATCATCAATGAAGACAACCATAAACTTATCAAGTTCTGGCATAAACACTGAGTTCATCAAGTACATAAAATAAGCTAGTGCATTGGTGAGTCCAAAAGACATGACCAAATACTCATATAGACCATACCGAGTGGTAAAGGCAGTCTTTGGAATATCTTCCGGGCGAATCTTGATTTGATAATACCCGGATCGAAGATCAATCTTAGAAAACACCTTTGCCTTCGCCAATTGATCAAAAAGCAGATCAATGCGGGGTAGAGGATACTTATTCTTGATTGTTACCTCATTCAAGGGACGATAATCCACACATAACATCAAACTTTTATCTTTCTTTTTCACAAAAATTGCAGGACATCCCCAAGGTGACGAACTAGGTCGAATAAAACCCATAACTCTTGCAATTGAGTCTTGAGCTCTGCTAACTCAGGCGGTGCCATCCGATAAGCTCTTCTGGATGTTGGAGCAGTACCAGGCTTCAAATCAATTCTAAACTCCACCTTTCAATCAGGAGGTAAACCCGATAACTCATCAGGAAACACATCAGGAAACTCACAAACCACGGGTATATCCTCGATCTCTTTTACAGAAGTTGCACATACCTTTTCAACAATCCTCTTAAGTGTTGGAAGTTGGATAAGAAGTTGAGATTTGCAATTAGGTATGTTCACTCTTACAGTTCTATTCAGGATTTCTATCACAACACCATGCCGTTTCATCCAATTCATACCTAGGATCACATCTACATCTTGATCCTTTAATATTATCATATCAGTGGGAAAAATATACCCACCTAAACTTACAGGCACATCGTGTACCATTTCTTTAGTACACATACACCCTCCAGGTGATTATATAAAGAATTGTTCTTTTGTCCCCATTGTTGGTATTTCATGTGTCTTAACAAATGTACCATTGATGAATGTATGGGATGCACCAGAATCAAAAAGCAGAATTGCAAGATGATCAGCAACAGGAAATGACCCATCATGATGGGTTCTCCTTCTATAATTTCCCTAACCTGAGTGTAGAACACCTTACCAACCTTCTTCTCACTTTTTCCCTTCTGCACATTCTAGTTACCAACCTTGTTCAGAATCTGATGTTGCTGTGGTGCAATAGCTTTACGGACATAAGAATTTCTACTGCCTCGGATGCGGGCAGTTCCTTGAGTAATGGCCAGGCTTACCACAATTGTAACATGGGAAGATTGGTGGCTGGAAATTGGGGTTATGAATACCAGAGGCATTCGGCTATCATGGATAAGGAAGAGCAGCAGCAGGACGAACAAATGTCTGTTGCTGAGCTTGGTATTGTGGTGGATGGTAAGAAGGACGAAAATGGTTTTGGGGATGATAGATTATTTTTTGGCGCTTTTTATGGCCACCAGAAAATCCCGATGTTACCATTTTCTTCTTCTTAGCTTCCATGTGTTGATGGTTCTTTTCTTCATAAGATATGGCAATATTTACCGTCTCATGGAAGGTAGCATTTGGGTTTCCAGTCATCATCCTCTGAATCTTACTATTCAAACCTCTAAGGAAACACTCCTTCTTACGGTCAGTACTAACATGATCAGGAGCATATTGGGACAAGTGATTGAATTTGCGAAAATACTGCATGACTGACGTATCACCTTGCCTCAGGGAAAAAACTCTTCAAGTTTTATGGTCATGATTCCCTCAGGAATGTGGTGAGCACGGAAAGCTTCACAAAATTTAGCCCAAGTAATACGATGACCTTCAGGCTGAGCAGCGACAAAATTGACCCACCAGGCTCTTGTAGTGCCTCTCAACTGCTGGGCTGCAAACATGGGTTTCTGATATTCGGTGCACTCAATTAGTCCAAACTTCTACTCCATAGTGCGGAGCCAATCATCTGCCTCCATTGGTTCATCTACTCGGGTAAAAACTGCAGGACGTGTGTCTATAAAATCCACATACGTGGTCTCATTCCTATTATTTCGACCACGATTCCCTTGATATGCATTTTGATTCTGATTCTGAGCCATCATTGTGGTTGCATTGACTAAGGCCGCAACAGCATCGGCCAGGGTTGGTGGAACTGGTGGAGGATTTGGAACATCACCTCCATCATGAGAGGTACTGGCAGCATCACGGGAACGAGTGTGAGAAGCATCTGTTAATAAAAAAATTACACTTTATTCACAAAACTTCATTGAATTTCATAAGCAGATATTACAAACGTGCAACACACTTTGGATACATTATTTTTGTTACAACAGTCCACATTCTAGCAAGACTTTCATCCCTTCTATGGTTTAGTAAACAAGGAAAGAATATGTTACACAACCTACTACTCCAACTCCTTACCCATCCTCCTCACTATCATCCACGGGGACTACATCCTCCTCTTCTTCCTCCTCGGGATCCTCTTCCTCTTCAGGTTCTTCCTCTACTATCTCAGGATCTTCCTCTTCTATAAGATCCTCTTCATTCTCATAAGATTTTCTTCTTCCTCATCGATAACATCCTCATCGACGGGCACTACATCCTCAGGATCTTCTTCTTCTTCGTCCGGACCCATTACAAGATAGAGATCATTTTGTGCTGCCTGTCGTTGGTATTCAAGATCCAACAGGTTGTTCAGCCTTTGATTCTCATCATCAGCTTCATCGGCATACTCCTCCAACTCTTCCACGTATTCCTCAAGTTCGTGGACACGCTCATTTGCTGCATCTTCTCGTGCCCAAGCATCATTTCTCTGGTGTTTCATGTACCTCCGAGATCGCCTCAACTGAGTAATCTCAGCGGCCTCTTCGATCCTATCCGCTTTTGCTCTTTTCAGTTCTGCTCTAAGTCTGGCTATTTCGGCCTGAGGATCTGGATTGGGATTACTACTACTTCCATCAATCTCGTATCTGGGAGCTAATTGATGTCAAGGTACTCCCTTCGGTGCAGTGCTCTTGCGGGGAGTCTGCTTGGTAAGGGCCATCCTGAAGAAAGATAGGTCATAAGAGATAAGGATAGATAGGTAGGACTCTAAAGGTTAGCACGAAAAGGATTGATACTACTTAACCCAAACCACTTTAAAAGGGAAGGTAATTAAAACAAGTTAATTAAACATGATGCATGAACGAACATACAATCTAAGCATAAAAAAATTGAATATGCTATTCCACCACCACACTTTGGAAATAAGAATAAGGGTCGATAGAAAGAATCATAGATGAGGAATAAGCAATTTGGACCCAAAATAGTCAAGTTAAAATTATTTGACTCAAAAACTTTTGAAGTTTGGGGAGAGGTTTCACTGGCAAGAAAGTCAAAATGGCCATTTTTGACATTGGTATTCAGGCCGATCATTCACACTTTCGCAATATTAAGGTATATTGTTGCATTTGTTTTCATTGACTATGATCTTAACATACGAGCATAGGAAGTTCAAACAGCATGATTCTGGAAGGCAATGAAATAGATCTTGAAGTAAGGCCTCATTTAGATCGTGAAATTTCTAGCCTAAAAAGTACTGTAGCATTTCGTTTGTATTTGTCAAATATTGTCCAATCATAGTCTAACTAGGATCAAAAGATTCATCTCGTGATTTACAACTAATCTATAAAATTAGTTGTTTACTTTATCAGCATTTAATGCTCTATGCATACGACACAACATTTGATGTGATGGAGAGAGAGTGAAATTTCTAGCCTTTTGAGGCATTAGACAAGGCCTAAGTGCATGTTGCTCGTCTGGTCTTCAGGCCCTGTTTGGCACTAGTTATTTTCATTCTGCCTCTACCTGCACTGTACCCTCCCTTGACGAGATCCATAGTGCTGCTCGAGCTGGAATATAGATTCTCTGTCTACTAGCTTGATGCCTACGCCATCCGCTGTTCAGATTTGTTTCGCCTGAGGCCACTTCACTAGTGAGATTTTCTTTCCAGAGGCCCCTCTAATCCCAAGCTTTATCCCACCCTCGAGCAAGCTAACTCTGTCAGGTAACTAGGGATGCACTAGTGAACAACATAGGACCACCAGGATCTCTAGGTACCTAGCACCGTTAGAGAGCGACTGCTGGAATATCCTAGTGCCATGTAGCGCGGAGCTGTAACACATCGTAAGATTTCATGGGACAGTGCCTTGTCAAGCCATTCTCGTTGGGCAGAAAACAAAGTTTAATTGAGACTTACGCAGGGCGCATGTATGACAGATGTGTGCACGAATGTAGAACTATGACAGGGAAAGAGAACAATAAAGGAAACCACATTAAATATCTGAATAACAAAGATCTGAGTACATATCTTATTCTATGGATAGAAGCGTATGAGGTGGTCGATGTGCCATGAGTTGGACTCCTCGACACCCTTCATCGTCTCCAACCGATAGGACGTCGGGCGTGTGACAGCCTTGATCCTAAACGGCCCTTCCCATCTGGATGACAACTTGTGCAGACCATCTGTGTTCTGGATTCGTCACAACACCATGTCGCCGACCACGAACAGCCTGCCTTTGACATTGCGGTTATAGTAACAACACACTGAAGCTAAGTACTTAGCTGTTCGAGCACAGGACTCAAGCGCTATCTCCTCTTTCATGATGATGTCAACTTCCCAAGCTTTGTTGGAGGCTTCTTCGTTGTAATGCTAGACATGTGGTGAAAGGAGTGTGACCTCGGCTGGTAGGACAGCCTCGGACCCAAACACCATGAAGTACGATGAAACTCCAGTGTTGTGACTGGGCTGGGTACGCAGTCCCCAGACCACGGCAGGTAATTCCTTGAGCCACCAACCAGGTTTAAGATCCTTCTCATCCCAGTATACCCGTTTGCGTAGGGTGTCAAGGATCATACCATTAGCTTGCTCCACCTATCCATTTGCTCAAGGATGAGCGATGGACACATATTTGACTTTGATGCCATTATCATCACAAAAGTCAAAAAACTCATCGCTGGTGAATTGAGAGCCTAAATTGGTGATGATGGTATTGGGTATGCCAAAGCGGTGGATAACATCATCGAGAAACTGTACTGCTTTCTCAGACGAGGCTTTCTTGATGGCTTTGTACTCAATCCATTTGGAAAATTTGTCGATGAGAACGAAAACACACGTGTGTCTGCTAGGAGCCTTCTTGAAAGGACCGATCATGTCAAGTCCCCAGCATGAGAATGGCCAAGCTACCTAGATGGTCTGGAGTTCATGTGCGGGGACATGAATCTGTTTAGCGAACATTTGGCAATTTTTGCACCGGCGCACATAATCTTCTACGTCAGAGATGGCTGTCGGCCAATAGAACCTGCTCAGTAGGCTTTGCCGACCAGCGTCCAGGATGCCGCATGGTTTCCACAATTGCCTGCGTGAATATCCTTCAAAAGTTTCAAACCCCCTGCTTGGGTGATGCATTTCTAGTAAATCACAGACCTTGGGGCCTTGTGCATCAGCTCGTCGTTAACCATGAGATAGGCACGGGCTCTACGGACCAGCTATTGAGCTTCAATCTTATCCTCTGGAACAAGGTGGTCATTCAGGTATCTGACAAAGGGCTCTTTCCAGTCAGGCTGGGGAGGTGCTGCCTGCTCGGTCGGTTCATCAATGGGCGGCTGCTCACTATCGTCGTCAGATCCCTGCTGGCCAGGGTAGCTATCGTCTACCTATTTTGCTTTGCCACTGAGCGCTGCTATGAGCTGGTCGATAGTGATACTAGGCACAGGTGCTTCATAAGCCTAATCGGATATCGAAGGCTTAATCAAGTCTTCAACAAAAACACCAGGTGGTATCTCAGCCCAGGACGATCTGAGTATAGATAGTTCGTCAGCACCTGTGTTCTCGGCACGTGGTATGTGGGTGAACTCCAGTACATAGAACTTATTCTCCAGCTTGCGAATTTTGGCAACGTAGGCATCCATCTTTTTGTTGACCACATCCCAGTCTTTGTTGACCTGACGGATGACCAGAGTAGAATCTCTGTACACCAGGAGCCATTTAATGCCCAGCTCGACTGCGATGCGGAGGCCATGTAGGGCCGCTTCGTACTCGGCCACATTATTGGACGCCTTGAAATGTATGCGTAAGACATAGCGGAGCGTGTCCTTGGACGGAGAGATGAAATATACTCCTGCCCCGACGCCATCGATGTTCAAGGAACCATCAAAATAATCTTCCAATGGTCGGGAGACATGTCAGCCAGGGGCAAGCTGAGGTCTGACCACTCCACAATGAAATCGACTAGGGCCTGAGACTTCATAGTATTGCGACTACGGAAGTTCAGCGTGAACTCGGAGAGCTCTAACGCGTATTTGACAATACGGCCACTAGCTTCTCTGTTGCGAAGAATGTCGCCAACTGCAGCTTCGGTGACCACTGTGACCTTGTAGACCTAGAAGTAATGGAGGAGCTTCCGTTTGGTGATCAGAAGCGCGTATAGTAGTTTTTGCATGTGGTTGTATCGCTGCTTGGTTTCATTAAGAACCTTGCTAACGTAGTAGATTGGGCGCTGCATCCCGTAGACGTGCCCGGGTTCCTGGCGCTCCACCACCATCATGGTACTGACCACATTAGTTGGCGGCAATGTAGAGGAGAAACTCCTCGCCTTCTTGCGGCACCGTGAGTATTGGGAGAGTTGCCAGGTACTCCTTGAGCTGTCTAAAAGCCTTGTCGACCTCCTTCGTCCACTCGAATTTCTCCTTAGCTTTGAGCAGCTTGAAGAAGGGAATCCATTTTTCACCCATGCGGGAGATGTAGCGGCTCAGGGCCGCCATGCAGCCGGTGAGTTTCTGGATATCTTTGACGTTTCATGGTGGTTGCAGGTCCAGCACAATTTGAACCTTCTCGGGATTTGGGTGTATGCCGTCCTGGCTGACGACGTTACCGAGCCGGATCCCAGAAGGGATGGCAAAGATGCACTTGTTAGGGTTCTATTTCCATTGAAAATTGTGGAGGGCCGCGAAAGTCCGCTGGAGGTCGGCAACCAGTGTATGGGACTCTCTGGTCTTCACCACCACATCATCGACATATACCTCGATGAGGTCGGCAGCAATCTCATGCTCGAGGCAGGCCTGGATGGCCCGCTAGTAAGTAGCTCCGGCGTTCTTGAGGCCAAATGACATGGTCGTGTAGCAGAAAGCACTGAAGGGGGTGATGAAGGCGGTCTTCTCCTGGTCCTCCCTTTTGAGGGCTATTTGATGAGAGACCGAATAGCAATCTAGGAAGGAAAGCAGCTCATAACCTGTAGTAGAGTCTACAACCTCATCAATTCGAGGGAGATTGAAAGCCTGTTTAGGGTAGTGTTTGTTGAGGTCGGTGTAATCAATGCACATTCTCCATTCATTATTCTTTTTGAGTACAAGAACTGGGTTGGCTAACCACTCCGGGTGATGCACCTCTTTGATGAAGCCAGCTACTAGAAGCTTGGCCACTTCTATCCTAATGACTTCCTTGCAGTCACGAGCAAACCAACACATCTTCTGGTTGATAGGATTAGTAGTCTTCAAGACGTCAAGGTAGTCCTTGGCCTTTTCCCTCGAGACACCTGGCATGTCGGCGGGTTTCCACACGAACACGTTGATGTGCTCTCGAAGGAACTGGACGAGCACATCTTCCTATTTGGGGGGAAGGGTAGCCCTGATGTTGGTGGTCTTTGAGGGGTCATTCAGATCGAGATGGATCAGCTTGTGCTGTTTGGCCTTGTTGGAAGGCCGCCGCGCAGACCCGACTAGAACCTCAAGCTCCACAGGGGGCGCATCCTTGACACCCAGGCTGGTGTGCTCCATGGCGTGCTTCAACTCCTCGACCTCTGCGGATGCATAGGCGTCGAACTCGCATACACGCGCTGTGAAGACGTTACCACATAGGGATAGGATGCCCTGCTCAGTTGGGAGCTTCAGCATGAGGTACCCGTAATGAGGAACCACCATGAACTTGGTGATCCCTAGTCGGCCAAGGATGGCGTGGTAGATGCCTTCGAAATTAGCCACAATGAAAGTGATGTGGTCGATGCGGAAGTGCTGCTTTGTCCCAAACTGGACGAGTAGCATGATCTGCCCGAGGGGGTATGAAGGTTTGACCAGCATGATGCCCTAGAATGGAGACTCGTATGGCTTGAGGTCTTCCTGCTTTAGCCCTAGCTCCTTGAAGGCTGGGTAGAACAGAATGTTCAGGGCGCTGCCACCGTCAACGAGCACTTTCTCGAACCAGACGTCATCTATCATCGGGTCGAGGACCAACGGGAATTGTCCAGCGTCGGGGATTTTGGCCCACATATCGTTGCAGCTAAATGAAATGGGCTGCTCGGACCAGACGGGCACCTTGACATCTGCAATGAAGCCGTTAGCCTCCTAGATAGCCATGATGGCTCGCGTCAGTAGCTTCTTGTCGCGGGCGTTCTCCAGTCCGACCTTGCCTCCAAATATGACGGCAGTCACGTTCTTCACGGGATCCCTATAGGCGTGCCGTGGGTTGGTATCTTGAGTTTCTTCTTCGTCGGCATCCTCTTGCTGGACGGGGTTGTTGCCCTTGGCTTTGGGAGCTGGACGTGGCTTCTTGTTGGCCGTCCTCTCCAGCGCCTCTTTTAGGACCCTGCACTCGCTCAGCATGTGGCCCTTGCCAGCATGACAAGGGCAATCCTGACTAAGGACCTTGTCGAGTTCTTCATCATTTGTCCTCTTCTAGCCCTTTACCGCGTTGACAAAGGAGTCATTGCGGTTACGCCGACCACCATTGTAGAGGTCCCGACCACTGTTGGCAGTCCTTAGCACCTAATTTACAACATCATTTCAGTATTAAAATAAATAGAAGGTAGAGCTTTTATCTAATCATTCTACGAGTTTTGTTGTTTATTTGACATACAGGTCTGACACATGGAAATACACAAACTTCACAAGAAAGCGCATTTGAAGACAACGTATTCAGAAAAGGCGCAAACCAAGAAAAATAGAAAAGCCCACCTCAACATCGAACTGGACCCATTCATAACCACAGGGAAGGTCCAGGCCTAGGGAGCAACTGACCCCCCGAAGGCGGTGGCCAGTGGGCCCAGCCAGGGGACCGACCGCCCCCCTGGTAGGGCCTCCCGGGTCCAACCTTCTCAGGCGGTGCTTAGGTCAGTTCCCTCAAGGTGGTTTTACCTCCTTCAAATTGAGGAGGCACCCGAACCGTCCTACTTGGGCTATAAATAGAGGGCTCCTCCACCATTAAACACACACACCAACATTTGGAGCACTACACCTCACATTTTATACTTGTTCTCTAGTTTATTATTAGTAGTTGAGCAAGGCAAAGCTATCAAGGAGAGCTTATCTCCTTGGAGTAATCAATAACATCTTGGTATGAATACAATTTAGTTCTCCTCTATGAGCAATTTGTCATCTTATTCATATAGCAATGCATCTGAATTAGAGTATAGTCTTGCTCATATTATGATCACAACATATGAACTAGTCTATAGTCTATGTGTTATGTTCTTGAAATGTTCATCGGTGTTCTTCGTTGTTCATCAAATTAGTATGAATAGAGGAAGAACTAAGGATGGGATAATGGTTCATTATGCCGTCATGGTTTCTCCTAGCCGAGCCTGTCAATCCGTAGGGTTGGGGTCCCGGGGGGTTAGGAGTTGTTTCCAATTACACGAGCGTGGTGCTTGGGTATGCGGAGATCAGTGGATATGTCGGTGCCCCACGGGCAGAGGGGTAGGTGGGCAGGTGGTGACAGCCCTGTCCATCCCTAGCATTCCCCCACGTTCGGGTATTGAGTAGGAGTTCGTAAAGTCTCTATCGGCTGGCAGACCAGCTACGGGGATCTCCTTATCATTCCAGACTTAGTCCTGATTCTAGTCATATTAGTTAGATGTATCTTACTATTCTTTGCATAGCTATATACGACCAATGCCTGCTCATTTAGTTATTCTTTATTCTTTATTTATCTTTTATCCTTGAGGTTGCTCCAATTTGTGTGTCTACTATCTTGTAAACCTGATTTAACCCTTGTTTATGCTATGACTACCAATGCATTCAATAAGTAATCACGTTTATACCAAAGCTAGACGCATCCATCATGCCCTCCTACGAGAAATTATAAATATGACACCCTTGAATACTCATGGGTTCAAATGCTACAATGATAGTTCTATGCACTTGTAGATTTAATCTCATATCTTACTAAGCTATCGATTGGCGTACCTAAGTACCGTTACTTAAGGATTGTAATTCTTGTTGCACCCCACGGCGCCGTGCTACAGTTTTGCATATCGTAAGTAATGATGGTTAGGAAGACCAATCTAGCACTCCTAACTGTTATTACTAGACTGCATTACCTAGGCCGATGCCATTAAGGGCCAAGGGTTACCTTTCTGAAGTAATGGTGGTTAGGAACGTCAACGCACGTTTCTAATACTATTATTAAGGACAAACTTATAGTCTATGTTTAGTAGTAATGTTAAGAAACTCCAACAAGAATTTCTGGCGCCATTGCCGGGGATGGACTTTTAGTCTATCTTTTGTGACGACGTTAAGGAATGTCAACAAGCATTTTTGGTGCCGTTGCCAGGGATGGGCTTTTAGTCTATCTTTTGTGATGACGTTAAGGAATGTCAACAAGCATTTCTGGCGCCGTTGCCGGGGAGGGAAAAAGAAAAATGCAAAGATCTAGCATTGGCATAAACATTGATTACAAAATAAGCATTGGGTAGCCATAGTTTAAGTAGGTTAAGCCATAGTTTAAGCAGGTTAACTTTGCTTTTTTCTTCCTCTTTTAATTGGAATGAAAACAGGATAGTGAATGAGTGGTTTCAACTTGCCAGAAAACTTCGTCAACAATCCGGAAGCACTCCTAAGGAAGACAAGGGCCCGCACCGTTTCTTCTTTTGCTACTCCACTGGCAGACAAACTGGTCACTTCTGCACCATCTGCTACTATCACCATGGCCAAGTCACTCCGCGAGTACTCCATTCCCGCTGTTGCCAACGTGCCTATTGGGCCCACTGTCAATGTCGGAAATAGAAACTTTGAGCTCCGTACTGGCCTACTCACGATGGTGCAGGCGAACCAGTTCTACGGTTTGCCAAGTGAGGACACAAACGCGCATCTGCAAAACTTCCTTGAGCTATGCGAAACAATCATCATCAAAGATGTCGCACAAGATAGCATCAGGCTCCGTTTGTTTCCCTTCTCACTCTCAGGGAAGGCGAAGCAATGGTTCTACTAAAGCAAGGAAGCAGTCAACACGTGGGACAAATGTTCCATGGCGTTCCTTGCAAAGTTCTTCCCCATGAGCAAAACAAACGCTCTATGGGGGAAGATATCAAACTTCTAGTAGACTTCACTCGAGTCCATTCCTAAGGCTTGGGAAAGGCTTTGGAGTATATCCGGACCTGCCCCCATCACAGAATGGAAGATTGGCTCATGCTTCAAAACTTCTACGAAGGCCTCACGGCCATGTCTAAGGGGGCACGTAGATGCCACTGCTGGAGGCGCATTCCTCTCCCTCACCATTGAGAATGCCACAGCATTGATTGAGAAGATGGTAGCTAACCAGAGTTGGGAAGAAGGACGCAAAACACAAAAAGGCATGCATACCATGAAGGAGACGGATCTGCTTACCACAAAAATAGATTTATTAATGAAGAAGCTTGAGGGACGTGCCACTGATCCTACCACCGGCCCTGTTCAAGCCATAGACTCGCACATGACATGTGAGATCTATGGAGATGTTGGCCATTCGGGGAACAACTGTCCTGAAACCCAGGAGGAAGCGTCATACGTCAACAACGGGTTTCGCCAACATCAACAATCAGGTAATGGGTGGAACAACCAGAACCGCCCCCAAGGTAATTCTTCCAACTTTAATTCAAATTTCAATTCCCCCCAACCTTCATTGAAAGATCTCGTCTTCGGACAGGCTAAGATAAATGAAAATCTTACAAAAAAAGCTTTCTTTTAATGATAAAATATTTGAAAACTTAAATGCTAAGCTTGATAGCCTGTCCTTATCTATTAAAGATCAAGCAAGTTTTAATAAAAGAGTAGAAACTCAGATCGCCTAGCTTGCTTCTGCAGAGAAATCTGCCATACAACCTGATAATTCTATTGAGAATGTAAATTCAGTGACCACGAGAGGGGGTAAGACCACTCGCGATCCACCACATCCTAACCATAAGACAGGGGGCAAGACCACTCGTGATCCACCAGAGCCGGGGATGAAGTTTTAGTCTATCTTTTGTCACGATGTTAAGGAATGTCAACAACCACGTCGCTTGAACAAATGATCGTCACCACGGTGGTCGGGTTCGCGACTGTCCTGATAGTTGTGGTGACCATTCCGCCGATGTGGTCGGCGGTCTTGATTGCTGTCACAGTCATGGTCATCATCGCGATGGTAGTTGCGGTTGGGGGAATGGCGTCCCCTTCTTTCAACCCATCATCGAGATGAGCGAACCTATGGGCGGTGGAGAGATCTTCCATGGTTCTTGGTCGCTCAAGGAGCAATGCCTTCTTGAGGTCTAGGCCGCGTGGTTGAACCAGGCTGGCGATGAAAAGGTCGATCCCTTCTGCCGGTGTGACATCGATCACATGGTTCCACGCGTCAGAGAAATGCTGGATTTACTGTCGTAGCAATTCCCTTGGACGATGCTAGACTTGTGTAAGAGTGTACTTGGTGTTCGGCTACACACAGGTAGGCTTGAAGTTTTCGATGAACATCTTCCTGAGCTGAGGCCAGCTGTGGATGCTGTCGGCGCGCTGGCGGAGTAGCCAGGAGGTAGTGACGTTGCTCAAGACTACCGGGAGGTAGTTTTCCATAACAAACTGGTCGCCACCTGCTATTCGGACCGCCACTTCATACAGCATGATCTAGTGCTTAGGATTGTCCTGCCCATCGTACATTTGACGTCCCCAATCCAAAAGTTCTTTGGCCAAAGAACGGCTTTAAGTTCTTCCGAGAAAGGGGCCGGTCCACTCAGGTGTCGTCGAGCACGGTACCGTTCGTCGAGGTGACCACGGAGGTCATGATCTTGGGGCTGCTCGACTTCCTGGTTGTGCTCGACATGGTGGTTGGCCTGCTGCCTGTTAGCACACTAGAGATTGCCGCGTTGGCGCTCGTCATCACGTAGCACCTCTCGTGGAGCGTTGTCGGCATTGGCCTACCGGGGACCGCCACGACCGATGTGACGTGGTTAGCGATCCGGCAGAGCAGAGCTGAACCACCTGTGCTTCGGCGACGATCAAAAAAATCACGGATTGCTTCAACCCTGGGAGTGTTCGGGGGAAGGTTGTTAAGCCTATCCATGGCCACAGCAATGTTAGCCATGGGAGTCTCGTGGACGATCTAATTCTCGACCATGTTGAACTCGCCATCGAGGTTGTGTTGGAGGCGGCACAGCTGAGGGCCTGCACCATTACCCCCGTTGTTTCTGTCGTTGGCGGCGTTCGCATCTTGTGCCTCTAGGAGGCATCGACACTCTCGATCAGTGTTGCGGCCTTCCCTTGCTTGCCTCTCCTACTCTGCTTCATTCGGAACGGGAGGCTTGTCCACGCTGACCACAAATACCGCACCGTTGAAGCCAGGCAGGGTCCTAGGGGTGCCTGGTGCTGTGTCGGCAGAACGGGTTTGGTGGTTCGGCGTGGTCGGGTTCAGGGTCGACATCCAACAATAGCAATTAGGCGAGATATAAGAGTTGACCTTGCCCAAGGTCTAGTCTTCCTGTAGTGGGATATAGGTCCATCTTGTCGCCACAGCAATAGTCTTATGATCTGCAACAAGTGGGAATAAAACCGTGAGTACGAGAATATACTCAGCTAGACTTACCCGTCATAAACCAAAAATAAAGTGACTCCAAGGAGTATGCAAGGCTTTATAAGGAGGCTAGCTGACTCATTTCTTTGCATAAAAGCGTGCACTTGTTAAGGACATTAATTATGACCTTCTAGCTTTGCATCTTAAAGTCATTAACCTGATTATGCTAGATTAGCACCTAATCTAAACAGTAATGGTGTAATTATCATGCAAGAATAGTAACCACTTTCAGTTAAGCATCTTTTAGCATCAACATCATAACCATTTCATCTCTTTATTCAAGTTGTTACTATGATGTCGGTGCTCAAGGCAGTGTCCACTATCCAGGGATGATGACGATTATAATCGATTGCAAACCAGCTGGCGAGGTATTCCCCACACAAACCACACTTCCCCCGATGGGGTCGATTATGTCACCTCGGCCTATTTGAGTAGAGTCACGGGATTGACCGAACCAACGTACCCAGGAGCCAGCCGGCTGCATACAGTTCTGCCCACAGCACCAATCCCGCCCGGTCTCGATTTATTACTCCTTATGGTTATTCTCAAACATCAACCTAGCTCATCATTATGGTTCATCATCTATATCTCGCGAATGACAGAAAATCACCCAACTTCTACCGATCTAGTTAAGCAGGGCTAAGCATATATTGTACCAACATCTAGCAGGGTATTTGGGTATCTCAGGTGGTCAAGGGTACTCATAATTCATCAACATTATCGATCAACGCCTATGAACTTAATGCATCATAAACAGTAAAGGACGCAAAATAAGTTATTTGTAAAACCATAGGGAGGAACTCCAAGCACTCGACCACTCCACGTCTGGCTCCTGGTTCTAGATCACCTCTCAGGCAGAAGCTTCCTTAAGGAACTCCTCTTCTGAATTCCCGTTTTACGTCATGTTAGATTCTCCTAGCGATCCTGTATGATGCGGATGCATGTATAAATACGGAGAATGCACATGGTATGATAATGGAGTATGACGAGGATGAATGCTTGCGTATCCTTTCTACAATGTAGCCAACATCATCCAAGAACAGGTACCATAAGCACATGTCATTTACTGCATTCTCTATTGCAACAATGCAAGTCTATCGGTGAAATCTTCTTTCTACTTATCGCCAGCAAACAAGCCAGTAAAACAACCAACTATCTTACTATCACTAGCAAACAAGCCAGTAAAGCCAAGGATCTATACTAAGTATAACAATCTTGATACATTCATCATGTGCTAATCACTACCACGACTCTACCCAAGACACACACAAAATATTACTGGTAAATCTACACCAGGCAATATATAATAAACATCAACTAAAGTTGCATAGTAGAACTAACACATTAAACACCCTATGCAGGCCTAAAGAAACATTATTCATGGCATGACATAATAAGACAAGGCATAAATAAAACAATTATAGTCATAGGGTATAACTGCAACACCTATTTTTTCTTAACAAAAAAATCTACAAAAATTGCAGAAGACAAAACACATCAATTCTAGGCTGCCATACAAATTTCATCTCATTTCGATAAGCCTATCATTCTACACAAAAATCATAATACAACACATAACAAGGGACTTAAAACTACTTTGTACTATGAAGTATGTCAAACCTCAGGTTTCATCACATCAAGAGCTACCTTATGGCATATAAGTAGCCTACAAAAATTATCAACCCCAAACTAGACACACAAAATACATTTTTGAATTATTCCAAGAATAGCCCTAAAATCACACTTGAACTACAACTTTATATTTTCACACAGCACATGCATAGGATATATTTTCCATCAGCTAAAGAATCACCAAAGAAGACTAACAAAATTGGAATTACATTTTTCTGAGCATCCTAAATTTAGTTATGCATTTCCAAAGATTACAAGCATTTAATGTAAATAAATCAACTTAAATAAGCTATATAAAAAAGTATCCCAAACATGGCATATTATATTTTTAATAGATAGAATACATCCTAAAAAAAATTTGGTAACTTGAACCACTCAAATCGGAGCTATATTCACTGAGATATGAATTTTAGAAGTTTAAAACTATTTTTTGGAAATCATTTTTGGGATTAAATAAAAATGCATATAGGACAAACACTTTACTTCAAGGCCCCTGCACTTTTAGCAAATTACGTGAGCCTAGATCTTTAAACACTATGAGTCTATGCACTTTGCAGAAAAACCCAGAAAGAGTAATCCATTTACGTCATGGACCTTCTTCATCTACCTTCGTCGGGACGGAGCAGGGGAGCTCGGAAATTTGCCGTCCCCGGCCAACGACGGCTTGTCGGTGGTGGAGAAGGACCGACGGAGCGATCGGGTGCTGACGCGAACCCACGGAGGGGCCCAGCGCGGGCAGCGCAGGTCCGTGGCGGTCCGGCCACGACGATCGGCGGCCCGTCGACTGGTGCTCCAGCGGAGACAGTCTTTGGCAATGCTCAGCTCAGGCGAGCGTACGCACGAGGAGCACCGGAGAGAAGTGAAGTTGGTGGTGGTGGCGGATGGACTCATGGAGGTGCAGGCACGTGCGACGGTTGCTGAGCTCGGCGCGTCCATGGCGGCGGCGCTAATGGCGAACTGGCCGATTCGGCCCTCATCTTCGGCGATTCGCGCTGAAAATGGCACAGGGAGATGGAGAAGGACGAGGTGAAGCTGTGCTCGCGAGCTGGGAAGAAAATGAAGCAGCGGTGAGGCGCGATAGTGGAGCGAGCATACGGCGGCGACTACGGCGAGCTTTGCGGCCGCTGCTGTGCGAGGGGAAAATGGAGGGGACAGAGTGGAGAGAGCGAATGGTGGTGGAAGGGTAGATAAAGTGTAACACCCTGGTGTTAAGCAAGCCTAATCATTTGCATTCTTAAGCATAAGCATCATTATGCATAGCATTGATGAAAGGATCGATCGTCATTTCATGTATCATGCTTGATTATTCAAATTTTGCTTGCCTTGCACATGAATTGAATAAGTGGTATGAGTGTTTGGTGTTTGATGACCTCTAATGTAACCTAGACATGTTTAGGACACCAAATGAACCTAGGTTTATGTTCATGGTTTTGGCTAATTAAGCTTTGTTGTCATGGTTGACCAAGGTGGACCATGAGAGTAGTTTTGTTTGACTAAATTGGAAATGATAGCTATAGTGCTTGCATGTGTGTGCACCCTAAATGAAGTTTGTAGAGAATTTTATAAGGAACAAAAGTTGTTTTTACCACTTTTCATGAAAATGCTTGGAAGGTGTTCAAAAATGTTGAAAAAAGGCAAAATTGGAGGCTGGTTTTCTATTTTGGGAAATTTTAAAAGGTATTTTATTTGGATTTTTGTAATTCAAAATCTAGGCAGAATCTGGTAAAACTTCTTTAAGATGAAATGTTCTACTCTTCAAAAAATACATTTCATCTATTTTGAGTTTTTGCTAGTTCGGCTTAGTTTAAGAGTTATTAAGCAGCAAAGTTTGTTCTGTATTAGTGAAAACAGCTTTTCGGTGACGGTTGGTTCCTGGCCGTCAGGGAAATCCCCGACCAGGAAAGCGCCGTGGCCGCCCGCGGCAGCATGCGTCGGCCGCGTGGCGCTCGGGGTCTGCCGAGGCCGGGCTGTTTTGGCCGCGTGGGGCGTCGTCCGAACGCGGTCATTCCTCCACTCGCCCGAGCCCTCGCTCTCTCTCCCTCGGCCCCTCTCTTTTCTTCTCCGCTCGCCGCCGCGTCGCCCGAGCTCGTCTCGCCGCCGCCCGAAAAATTCATCGCCGTCGGCCGTGCATTCTCTCGATTAACCCCGCAATCGAGTGCGCCCGAGCCCGCTCCACCTTCCTCCACCCTCGCCTCGGCCGGTTGCTCCAAGGTATACTCGAATCAACGCGTTTTCTCCCCGGCCGCCATTGCCGCACCTCGGCTTCACCGTGGTCCTGCCGCTCTGGCCATCCTCCCTCGCCATTAGGGTGCAAATCAGACGCGTCGTGGTAGATAGCTGCTAGGACGATGGTCAATGGCCTCGATTAGGGTTTCATGGGGTCGGATTTCCGTCGGGCCGCCGCTCGGAGTGCCGCCGCTCCGCCGCGCTCGAGCTCCGACCACCTCCAGCCGCTCCCTCCCATCTTTAGTACCCTCGATGGATGCACGCTGCTCTCCTCTCTCTTCTCCGCCGGTTGGTGACGCCGGAGCGCCGCCGGGACGGCCGGCCGAGCCTCACCGCCGACGAGGACCTTCGGGTTAGAATTTAGGAAACCCTAAGGTTCTCGGTGTAAAGCTGCCAGACACAGAGATTTACTTAATAGGGCTTGGTTAGTTTCTGGAAACGTTAGGGTCCCCGGTGTAAAGTGGTTTTTCCTTTTTCTTTTTCAGAATAGATTTCAGATTTGGTTTAAAGCTTTGGAAATTCATAACTTGCTCATTTTTCATCCAAATGAGTTGGTTCAACTTGCAGTATTTTTCTTATGAGATGATCTATGCATGAAAAATATGAAATGTGGAATTTGTGAAACTTTTCTGTATAGCTTTATTTATCTCTATTAATTGTATTTATCTTAGGAAATGCATAACTAATTCTCTGTTGCTCAGAAAAATGTGAGACCAAGTTTGTTAGTCTTCTTATGTCATGCTCTATCTGTGAAAAATGTTGTTAGGCTATGTCATATGTAAATTTTGCTATGTCTAGTTATGGTGCCTATTTTCATGTGAGGATAAATAATTCATAATAAATAATGTATAAGGAATTTGTTCATGAAACTTTTTGGAGAGTGTTTTTATGTCAATCTAGAGCTAATTATGTTCTGAGATCTATTATTTGATATACTTTTATGTACAAAGTATTTTATGCCCCTGGAATTGTGCTGCCTTGTCATTTTTGTGCAGGATGAAGTACTTACTGTTTTGACTTGAAATTTTTATGGTAGTCTTTGTTTGGTATGATTAAGCTTTTGTAATTTTTACAGAATTTTCTGAGTAGTCTAAAGTCATGTTGTAGTTATACCCTGATTTCTTTCGTTTATAAATAATGCTTTAGAGTTATCATTTCATGTGAGTAAAAATGCTTTTTATGCTATTCATGAGATGTATGATCTGCTTTTGGTTGTGGTTCAATAGAGTGTAGAGTGCAAAACAATGGTTGTTTATAATTCTTTATAGTGTGCGAGTAAATTATAATGCGAGGCTTATTTGGAGATTTATCGGTAGAAGAGAATGCAGATGACATGTGCTTATCATACATGTTTTCAAATATTATATCATTCATTTTAGCTGAGCATTCATTTACCATCACCATCAGCATTGTATTTATATTTATGCACGGTATTCATACGCACTATGCATCATACAGGATCGTCAGAGCTCAAAACGATAGTTGCCGGAGCACCAGGAGAGGGAGGCCAACAGGAAGCTTTGGTTCGGGAAGCAGCAGCCGAAGAGGATCCCGAAGCTGATCTTCCGGAGTGTCCCGACCACCAGCCAAGTGCTTTTCTGAAAGGCAAGCCCCGGAGCATTCTCCCTGTGGTTTGCAAAATATCTAACTTGAGTCCTTTACTTGTTTGCTGCATTAAGTTATAGGTGTTGTTTTATACCGTTGCTGCATTACTTATATTCCTTGCCACTGTTTATACTTCAACCCTGTTAGGTTCAGGTACGATTATATGCTTAGCCCTGCTTAACTAGATCGGTAGAAGTCGGGTGATTTCCTGTCATCCGCGAGTTATAGGTGGTAACTCGGAATGGTTGAATACATCGTTATCTTGGATAACCATGTGGAGATAATAAATCGAGACCGGGCGGGATTGGAGTTGAGAATGAACTGGAGGTTCAATGTGGTTATCCCGTCTGTGTCGAACTAGGACCCCGTCCGTTGTACGTCCTCAAGTCATATTGAATTTATGCCTCACATTTAGCTGGAAGGATAAGTCGTTCCGACCGCGAAGCCTAATTTTGATTTGGGCCGGGGTCGACCTGCTGTACGCATCGCATTGGTGAAGATGGGGGACCACGGGTTACGCGGTTGTAAGGCCTGAATATAGCATGGTGTGCCCTGCTGGCAGCCGGACGGTGCCCGGATGTGATGGTACCTGTTGATCTCGTGTTTTTCCTGAATTGGATGTCGGTGACCCGTAGCTCACCGTGGCTGGTGAGTGTGGTTTGTGTGAGGAGTACCCGCCAGCTGGTTAGTAATCGATTATAATCGCCATCGTTCCTGGACAGTGAACACTTGACTTGAGCAGCGGCATCGTAGTAAGAATTTGAACAAGAGATGAGATGGTTGAGCTGTTGAGACTGAAAGATACTCAATCGAAATTGGTTACTTTCTGTTGAATAACTATTACCATGCTTGTTTAGTACAGGTGCTAATGTAGCATGATAAGGTTAATCAGATTAAAATACATTGCTAGAAAGTTCTTATTAATTGTTTCTTAATGCAAGCTTTTCCGCAATTTTAAATGAGTCAGCTATCCTACTTATACAGCCTTGCATACTCCTTGGAGTCTCTTTTATTTTAGTTTATGACGGGTAAGTCTAGCTGAGTACATCCTCGTACTCAGGGTTTTATTTCCCATGTTTTTGCAGATGGTGAGATGCTTTATGGTTATTGTCAGAACTGTTTCTATCCCGCCTTGGGAGATGATTAGACCTTGGGAATGGTCACTCTTCTCGACTTGATGCTTTTGCTGGATGTGGACCAAGGACCTGGCACTGTATTTGAACTAAATGCGTGTGTGGCTTTAAACTAAATCGCTTCCGCTTTTATTTGAATTGGAACTTGGTTTGTAATAACTCTATTTCGTACTCCGATGATGTTTTAAAACTATGTGCGAACTGTGTACTTGTGGATGGAATCGCTAAACTATTACGATCTTGGTCGTGCCGCAAAAGTTTGAAATCCTTCGAGATTTCACGGACTACCGGGTTTATTAGGTCTCAATCATATGATTTGCTGAATTAGTGGCGAATTGTGTGCTTGTGCTCTAATAAATTGGTCGGTTCTGTCACATAAAGGGTGGCTCGGCACACTTCCATTCAGGCAGGCTGGCCATGGTGTCCGCGCTCGCCCGTGAGCACTAACGCGCAATGATGGCGGGCGGGCGGCAGGCGACGGCGTGCAGGGCGCAGCGGCGGGCGAGGCGCGCATCGTGTAGTACTTGGCGCGGCGTGAAAAGCCGATGATGCTGGCAGGTAGGCAGGGCAGCGGGGGCAGTGGTAGGAGCGGCTGCCATTGCTGCAACACAGCTCAGTGACGGGGAAGCAGGGGAAAAGAGAGAGAGATGATGATGACAAGTGGGTCCGGGTGTGTCCCACCACTACTGTCTTGAGCTGAAAACTTTGACTCGCTGTATTTTCCAAACTGTGCCAAATTTCAAAAAATTTTGAATACCAAAGTTGCTCCATTTGACGATCAGAACATTTCGTATATATAAAGTTTTGGCTAAATCCTAGATTTGAAAATGTGAATTTGGGTCAAATTTAAATTATAAAAATATTTCTTTCCAATATTCTACCCACAGTTTTTGACCTTTTTGAAGGCCTAAAATGCATTTCTATGATTTGGTGAAAATAGAGATTTTGTTCCAAATATTTTTCTATACAAACCATATTAAGGGTCCAACTTGAGATGAGCACTATAGCTACCTCCTCTAGTAAAGCCGAGCAAACACAATTAGGGTAATTAAACCCTGATTTTTCAATACTTGATTTTGAAACCACGCGACCAAGCAAACATTGACGCTAATACCCTTCTGATCATGTTTAGCTTCTAACCACATTCATTTGCACACATTCATCACAACTCTGCATCTAGGTCAACCGTTTTGAACTAAATGCAAACAAACATCAAGAAAGGCATGTCATGAATGCGATTTCATGCAAATGATATGTTCATGCTCATGACGTGTAGTGCAAAGATGTAGTTAACACCTGGGGTGTTACAAGGACCCTCTTCGTCAGAGAGGAGGTACTCGATAAGGTCGAAGGAAACGGATGGCGTCCCGTTGAGCCAAGAGAGCGGGTCGGACATGGGGCTGTCTTCGGGGACCGTTGCGCCCGATCTGAAAGGATTCTTCTGCAAAGACACCATGCTGATCATGGGCCTTGGATCTTCTGGGACCAGAACCAGACTAGGATCTAGGTTCGGTAGATGGTCATCACGTCGCTAAGGAGCATCCTGCAGGTTCCTCGCCGAGGGCGCAGCTGCGTTGCTCAACCCGTGCGGAAAGACGAGTCCATGGTTCTGTTCGGGGGCGATGGGATCTGTCGGTCCTGGTGCGGACTGAACCTGCAGGATGGTCCTCACCCGTGCGGAAAGACGAGTGCATGGTTCTAGTAAGGGGCAATGGGATCTGTCGGTCCTGGTGCGGACTGTGTCTGCTGCGCCCGGCGCTGCTGCCTCTGCTCTGCTCGGGCCTGTCGAGCAGCGTGGTTAAGCGCTTGCCGGTGCCGATGCATGTCGATGAACTCGTCCAGCCTAACTAGAGGCGGAGCCCGAGCAGCGGGTACGGTTGGATCTGGTCGGCGCGGGTGACGAGCCCGACTGCGCACAGGGCGCTGCTGACGGTGCTTCGCCAGGCAGCCGGTGGTCCTCCTCTACGGTTAGCAGGTGGTCCTCGGGCCGGAGCCAGATTGGGATCTGGTCGGTGCGGACCACCAGCTTGGCCCGTACGTCCTCGCTGGTGCCGAGCTTCGCCCTCCTAACGGACAGGTGGCGGTCCGCGAACCACGGGTGGGTGTGGATCCGCGTGACGTGGTTGGCTGGCGTGATTGCGCCGGCGTGGTGGGACTGGAATGAAGTCCAAGTACTCTTCACGGAGCCGCGTGGGAGCGGACCCACGTACTCGAGGAGCTCAGCTAGACCTACCCCGTGCCGATCGATCGCGTCGATCAGATTGGAGTTGTCGATGCGCCTCCCCTGGTATCGTGGAAGCCGCCAGCTCACCGCCGGCGTGGCCATCAACTCGAACAATCCCGGAGGCCACCCCGAGATCTGAGTTATTGGAGACGTGGTTGGCGCGGTCGGTGCTGGGGCAGACTGTGTCATAGCCGGAGCTGGGATCGGCTGCGCTACTCCCGCGAACGTGAGAGACGTCGTTAAGCCGGTGGTCCACGTGAGCGAACCGATGGTGAGGGAGACGCCCACTTCAAAGTTCATGGAAGCCGGGAACGAAACCATCTGGATCGCCTACTGATCAGATCGCGCACCCCCTACCTGGCGTGCCACTGTCGATGAAACCTCCTCGGCAGTCTACCACGGGATACCCCGAGGTAGTAGATTGCGGTGAGGGCGCGCTAAGATCTGCGATCTAGACGTGAGACGCAAAACAAACAACCAGGACAACCAGGGTTTATCCAGGTTCAGGCCGCTCGGAAGCGTAATACCCTACGTCTTGTGTCTCTGGTGCTGTATTGATGAGTACCGGAGTACAAGAGATCCGATCAGATGAGATCAGATCCGATGAAAGAGAAGGGGCCTATTCAAGGGGGTCTTTGCCCGCCTTATATAATGGGTTGTAATGTTATATATCTAGGGTTTCCCCTATGGTCGGTTACATTGCGCCGTATCCTTGGAGTACACGACCAGATCTAACTGACTAAGACTCCTTACATGCCAAGTAGCGTTCAGCACCCGTGCGGCCCACCGACCTGGGCGGTGGCAGACCACGGGCTCTGTCTTGTCGTCCGGCTGCCGACCAGGATGATGACGGACCAGCCTTCGTCTTCCGGTCTGGGCCGTCTTGTACCGAGCAGCCCAAAATCTAGTCGTGGGGGTATATGGGGTCTATACCCCCCACAGACTCCACGGAGTCATTCCACTGCTGAGAAGCTTCCCCTCACTTTTTCTCCATTGGGCCCCACTCCTTGTATGGTTCTCTGTGTGTACTCCTCCCCAATCACAACTCGAGTCTGCTAGCCGATTCTGCGGCCACGATCCAATTACTACTTGGCCGAGCACTTACCTTGGGAGCTGACAACTGATACAGGGTGGTGCAATTTGCGACCGCAGGCAACGGCCGCTCCAATCAACTGAGAGGGACAAATGAGGCTGATCTCTCGATGACCCCTGGGTCCACAGGAGAGGACCCATGAAAAAGCTGGATAGCCTTTTATAGCCTTTTAGGCTCGTAGCTTGAAACCTGCTTTTCACAGCAGTTGTCCATAAGCTAGTTTATACTGCTACACATAAGTTTAAGTTGTGCCAAACAGGACTGGATAACATGTGTAATATCATACCACTGTTTTCTTTCATTTCCTTCCATTTTTCTTACCGTATTAGCACTTTATGAATTTATATGTTTCATTGATTATGTCAAATATGCATGTATTGGAACTGTAGGAGCAAACCGACCATATATAATTCCCTGATGGAAAATTTAACCAGAACTTTCTGTTAGATTAGACAATATTGCAGAAAATCTTAAATCTCACATTGTTTTATAAAATTGCATCACCCAGGATTCTTCTTTTCTTGAAGCAAGCGGAAATCGATCCTCAACCCTGCTGCTATGAAACAAGCCCTTGTTGAGGGTGCTTCTAAACTTTCAGGGCCGAACATGTATGAACAAGGTGCTGGCAAGCTTGATCTGTGAGTTCCTCATCCCCTTTTTGGATACCGTCTTCATAAATTACATAACTACATAATCAGCAATTATAAGGTTTGTTTCCTGTTGTTGGATATCTCTGGCCTGCTTAGCCGTGCTTCTGCAGCCTCTGCTGCTTGTTTTCTTCTGCAAAGAACGGTAGCTGCAGGAGTGGTTGCTGCAGCAGCTGCTGCCACACAAGAACTCCCAATTAGTGCTTTCAGATTTATCTTATTCTATATCTCTATTGTTTTACGACATTAAGGGCATATCCATTTAGGGCCCAGAGGCTGGATCATATTGATCTTTACTTTCCCTTGCATTGCTCAACATCATACTCACTTATTGTACCATTCGTTTCCAGGTGGCAGTCATATGAAATCTTGAAAAATTACCAACCACGTGCAAGCATATTTCCTACTATGCTTGACTTCACTGACTGTCCATATTTCTGGCCTTTTTGTCGTCAACCTATGTATGCTGGAGCTATGCCAGTAATCTTCAATGCTACAATTCTGAACGGGATGGGAGTGATTGGTTATGTAAAGGATCAGCCTTTATGGCAACCTTCTGAGGATATTGGCAATCTTCTTAGTGTTCACTTCACCTACTCAGTCAGATGTCATCTGGCCCTGGACAGGATATCTTGCTCTACATTTGCAAGTTAAAGATGAGGGTTCTCAGTTTTCAGGCATAATTAGTGGTAATGTTACTCTGACTATTTATACCCCGGCAGCTCATGGAGAAAGCAGCCCACGGAGTAGTACATGTGTTCTTCAGTTGAAGATCAAGGTAGTTCCAACACCTGTTAGGTCAAAAAGGATACTGTGGGACCAGTATCATAATATTAAGTATCCCTCGGGATATGTTCCAAGGGATTCCCTTAATGTTCATAATGATATCCTTGACTGGCATGGGGACCACTTGCACACGAACTTTAACATTCTGTTCAATATGTTAAGAGATGCAGGGTACTATATTGAGACACTTGGATCACCACTTACTTGCTTTGATGCTAGCAATTATGGGACATTGCTTATGGTTGATCTTGAGGATGAATACTTTGATGAAGAGATTCAGAAACTTAAGGATGATGTTATACACAAGGGACTTGGTATTGCTGTTTTTGCTAGTGGTACCATGTTGATACAATGGTTAAGATGACATTCTTTGATGAGAATACCCGAAGTTGGTGGACTCCAATTACTGGGGGTGCAAATATTCCTGCAATCAATGAACTTCTGGCACCATTTGGCATTGCTTTGGGGGACAAAATACTTACTGGTGACTTCTCAATCAATGGTGAGCAGACCCACTATGCTTCTGGAACTGATATAGTGCAATTTCCAGCGGGAGGTTTCTTGCATAGCTTCCAACTCCAGGAAAACTCAAAGACGGTGCAAGATCACATAGGAACACTGGATACAGAAAGCACCCAGGGGAAAAGCAAGGTTTGTTGATATGGCCTTTTAGTTCAGTACTTATGAGACCATTTCTATTATCTATGGGTGCAAAGTTTCTAAATTCAATGATGAAGATCTACGCTAACTTGGCATTTTTTTACTGTCAAAGTCCGGTTGTTTAGATTACTCCACATATTAGTTTACTAAAATGTATTATTGCAAAATTCTAAAATAAAATTGTAACGCAAGCTTTTGTTCTAATTGGAAGTACTCCATTAGTTTGTTCAATTTAAATTTGATAAGTTGGGAAATGCAGCACCCATCAGAGCTAATATTTGTAGTGATGAGAACTGATAATAAATATATATCCCTTCCAAATAGACTGAATGCTAACGAGCACAGTTATCCATTCTGTTTTTAATTCTTCTAGTGGCTTAAACATGTTTTGATCACATTGTATATGACTCAATAATCTTGTCTGATGGTACTGTATTACATTGGTATATATATTTTATTTTCGTATATATTAATATGTAAGGCTTATTGGTTTCTCTCTCTTGTAGCTCTCCTCAATTCTTGGAGTGATGGAAGCAGGGGAAGGGGGGATTGCAGTCTATGGTGATTCAAATTGTCTTGACAGTAGTCACATGGTAACAAACTGCTATTGGTTTTTGAGAAAAATATTGGAGTTCACTGGCAACAGAGTGAAAGATCATGTCCTTTTCTCAGAGGCAGCACAGTTAAAGTTTCCAGTTTTTGAGAACATCCATCAGCCATCACGTAGAATGGATGTAAACTTTTCAACATACTCAACAGTTGTTGGCAAGGAATTGATCTGCCACCAAGATTCCCGATTTGAAGTTTGGGGAACGAAAGGTTATGGTGTCCAACCAACAGGCACATCAAGAAAGCTTCCAGAATACCAGCCACATGAAAGTTCTAGTTCTCCCAATGTAACAGTACAAACTACTGACAGTAGACAAGATACAGTCGAAAGGCTTCAAATAAATCGTTCGACATCAAATGCTGCTAAATTTGACGATAAAAGAGATTATTTTGGATTTATTGGTCATGAGGAGGTATGCATCTTGAACTTTGACTTCTTTAGGCCTTGTTTGAATGTAGTAGGATTCGCATCAATCCATATGTGTTGGGGTGTATTGGAGTGGAACTTGAACTAAATTCGACCCCAACATGTGGTTGAGGTGAATCCGACAACATCCAAACAAGGCCTTAACTAGATTACAATACATGAAAAATAATTGACTTCCTTATATTACTGAAAGAATAATTGTAACTTAAGGGGCCAGTTTGAGCTTTACCGTCATATTTTGCACTATATGAACTAATCCAACAGTTTTTACTGATAGAACTTGACTAGTATCTTCATGTTGTTATATTGGAGTATAAATTCTACATAGTAGCAGATCATGTTTTTAGCTTAGATGATAACATAGAGCCATTAGATATGATTAACTATAGTATTTCTACTCTAGTGAAAAACCAGAAGGTTGTAGTGAACAGTATTTGCCTTTATGTAGGATGTCAATGTGTATGATAGAAGTTCAAGAGTTGGTTTTTTTTAGGAGTGTAGGTCACATAGTTGTGTAGGAGTTTATGCATTCAATAATGATGCCTTCTTTAGTTAGAAGGTATTAGTTGACATGTATTTAGTGAACAGAATTAATTAAATAAACTAGCTTTTCTTAAGAGGGAAGCTGTTACTGGCAATTTATCTGGACATCTTAAGAGGGAAGCAGTTACTAGCAATTTATCTACTGGACAGTACTGGAATATGCTGATTTTTGTTTTGCAGGTTGACATAGGAATGTTGATGGCAAGCCAATGGATGGTACCTTGCTTCGCTGCCACTGCCTGTCAGTAACAAACACTAATTGAATAAGTTATGAATAAATGTTGTGTTATTCCTTTGCTTATTCCTTTCTCCAACATGCAGGCCGTATGTTGTATCTTAGTTGTAGAATGCAACAAAAACGCCGCCGACGAAGGAAAGGGTCGGTGGCTAGTGCTAGTCGGCTAACAAGTATGGTACAGTGCAACACTCATGAGGTGCTGAATAGGCGTTTTAGCAGATCCAAGTTTCAGGCCTCCAGCCATGGTGGGTAACCAGGCAGCACCCGTCTGTGCAGCAGGACAGAATTTTAGTGGCCGGAAATTCCCGGCGGTTCACCAAGGCACGTTTTGACTAAGCTACTAGAGGCGGAGCTTAAAAGAGCTGACTCGACGCTTCTGTGGCCACATGAAAACCTGCTTTTCTTATGTGGCATCTACTGTAGTTGCTTGTAGTCGCTCACAATTTTGTTCTTCACCGCACATATTTGCAGCCACAAAAATCACTAAGAGCTACTCCCTCCGTTTTAAACTGTAGTTCGTTTGGCTTTTTTTAACTTTAAGTTTGACCACTCGTTTTATTCAAAAAATTTGAGCAAAACTAGTTAAATTTAGGTCATTCTCGAAAATCTTTCATTAATAAAGCAAACATCAACAAAAGAAATGATATTTTGAACAAATTTTTAAATAAAACGAAATGGTCAAACTTGGATAAAAAAGTCAAACGAACTACAATTTAAGACAGACTAGTAATTTCTAGGGGTGACGCTAGAGCTAATTATTTGTCATCCTTGGGATATGTGAAGGGGATTTGAGCTTCTCTGTAGATCCATAAGCCCTTAGGGAGACTCAGTATGAGCTTGCCAGGTACAAAGGAGGCTTAGGCTTACTGTAAAGAAAATTTTGTATTG
>CM041644.1:6834021-6850352 GCA_023333625.1 Bothriochloa decipiens
TTGCTGCTACTACTCGACGTGAAACCCAAAAGCTGTAGAAAACAAAGGAATAAACGAGCAAATATGACCGCTACTATAGATCGATGGACTGCATAACAACAAAAATAAAATCAATAACCATTGATGAACTAATTTTGTATCTACAAATTGAGCCAATTCAGTGCCAATTTCTTTTTTCTGTAAAATTGGATTGGTTCCTATGAAATTCTTATGCATTTCATGTGATTACCTTATAACTTGCTGGACATTAATGTCATGCGAGGCCCACCAATAACATTTGCTAATCTTAACAAGTTCATGAAACTACTTGTCCCTTTGTTTTGAAAACTTTATGCACATATTGTTCGGTTCTAAATTAGAGTTGATTAAATCAGCTAAATCATTGTGGCTATTTTTATTTGGTAATTCTATTCTACAAAACAAAATGAATTAATTTGACCATTGCTACAAAAATAAAACTAATCTGAGTATAACATACTTTTTAGAAAAATGTAGTCCATTCCAATTATAAAGCTACTAATTGTATATAAGACACTTTCTAATTTCATATTTGACTTTTCATGAGGATGGCTAAAGGATACGAAATGATTCTGTGACAGTGTGCTGTAGCTATTGGCTTACAGTGGAAATTTTAGGGGAATTCTAATCCCTAAAGACTAAAGAAGCGCATGGCTATCTCAAGCTTGCATCAGAAATTCTAGTAGCCTAAATGAATGCTAGGATAAAGCGTATCATAAGCTACGGGTCGTAAGAAATTGTTTCATTTTTCTATTAAAACTTGATTTATATTTTAATTGTCCATCCTTCGTGAAGACATAATATTGATATTATAAACATCATGCTTGAAATTTTGTTTATGCTAACGGTATAGACACATTCATAATTATATTATCAAAGTATTGGCGCTCAAAAGAAATAGATATAGGAGATTTCTTCCCGCCGATATAAAACATTATCTCACCCACATCACGAAAACATCTATACAAGCTTGTCGGCCTGCGATGTCGTGCTTTCCGCTACCGTGTTAATTTGACAGACTTTATTTTCTAAATTAAATCACTTTAGCATATTTATCTTATCGTGATATCGTTGTCCCATAGCAATGCATGGGTATGCTACTAGTACTATGTAAAACTATCTTCACAATGTGGTATATTTGGAAAGCAAGGAACGACAACAGGTGCCAGAGGAGAACTTAGGCTTCTTCACAGGTTCACCATGCCACGGCTGCGCATCAGAACACCCACAAGATAGCACTAAGGCAGGCTGTCTCCACCAGTGTAGCCAAAACGTGACCTAAATGCATAATCGGTACTTCACAGTGTTTTTGGCTACCAAAAACAGGCTCCAACGGCACATGCATACAGAGTTCACCGATTTTGCATGGTACCTCTCCCATGATGCAAAGATGGTCGTCTCTCTCCCCACGATGCAATTCTCTAGCGCTGGCAGTTGTGGGCCCGCAGGAGGCGTCAGTGTGGAGCAGACGGCGACGGTGAGGTGCCTCCGCAGAAGACGACGGCGAGGCGCGCCCGCATCTGGATGCTCCATGTAGGGGAGGTTGCGAGAAGATGCTGCAGACGCTGACAACCATACCCCACTGCACCGAAGGAAGCACAAGTGCCGTCGCGGCACCGGAGGCGGCGGCCGAAGCAGCGCTGCTGGAGCGGCACGCGGCGCAGCTCACGAGAGGCGGGAGGAGCTGGCGGAGTCACTGGCGAGGTCCATCCATGCGCTCGAGTCCATGCTCACTAGATCCACGCCCGCGCCTTCGTCTTCATCTTCTCTGCAGGACCTCAGCGGGGCAGGCCGGGCGTCACGCCGAGGCTCTACCGGTCGAGCCTCTGCCTTCATCTGTCAGCAGCGCGCGTCCAGCGATCCATGAGCAAGAAGACAACGAGGCTGGCCCAACCCCGAGCCGCAAGGAGGCGTCGGTGGCGCTCCTTGAAATGACCTCGATTTTCGTGAAGGGAAATCCACAGAGTCGAAGTGTAATGTGATCATTTAAATCGTATTACCCGGTAATAGTTGAATATCACCATCCATACATCGAACAAAAGAGTGCAATAGAGGGGATTACAATAACTTATTACATCGTCACTTAGCGGAATCAGAGTTCATACAACATAAAATTAAAAGCTTGAAGGTGCAAAAGCTATCATCTTCGATCCAACTTGAGCATAGGTACGAAATCCTCAATCGCTGTACTCCTGAGATGAGTACTCACTCCTTGAACCTGAAACCAAATTTTCAGTACGATATGTACTGGCCACTCCTATCCTATGCATTGCTTTGTGGAAATTGGATGCATAACATGGATATAAACAAAGGAACCTATAAAGGCTGGGGTTTCCTATGCAACGATCAAGTATATAAGTAATTAATAAGCAAGATTTATACACACTCCCATACCGACAACATCCATCACCACCATCTCTGAAACACCATCTCATATCCTCCAACACCATCTCATACTTGTGTCGACAAGCCAACTCTCTCTCGGCTTGCCTCAGCGGCCCACAGCCCTCAAGCTGGCTCACGGCCGAAAATCATACTCAGGGGGAAGATAGAACACTCCATAGCCAAACAAGTCGGCATATGTATCGATCGATCAACCATACACTCTGCAGAGGTTTCACTAATTTACTAGATAACCATCATCTGTGTTGATCACCACCTAGGCAGATTTCGGGCGCCTACTGCCATAGAACGATGCCATCCTACCTCTCAGCCCTGGAAAACCCTTAGAGTGGCTGATACTGTGAAGAGTTTATCTCATGATCCCATTCCCGCAGAGCATGATGATCATCTCGAAAGGGTGTGAGACATCATCATGCTCCTACCTCCCTGACACATGCTCGCCTGATAGTAATGGCATGGATCTATCCAGCGGTTCGGCCATCTCCCCCCCATGGGAAGCGAGTGGAAAGTAATAGATTCCTATGATCTGGTTACTAATGCAGCATTTCCTAAGTGTGACCAAGCCAAGATGTCTTCTCCAGGGTTGATCTTTAGCGTGCTACCACGGCACCTTCGCCTTGGGTTCCACCCCTCAGAGGCTCACACCCGAAGACCACCATCGTATCATAGTTAGTCCGCCATAGACTGCTATTCATGGAAATATCCAGACACATTCCCCGGCAAGACTCGCTCCAAAATCTCGTCATAGATCCCAGCTCGATCGACTCAACTCTCACCCTACTCCCTGTCGTAAGCTCCACCCCAAACCCAGATACAGCATCATCAGCTCACAAGCTCATCTGACCCATCAACACACACAATTCCATCCTGGCACCCTCCAGCTCTTCCCAGGGTTCATCACGTCGCATCAAAATATAAGCAAGTGAAGTATATATATAAATATAGCAGATAAGCAAGTGGCTAACATAACAGCGGGTAAGCAGGTGATAGGTTACAACAAGGTAGGGCTCATCAAGTAGCAATCTACCATGCATACCTAGCACAAGCGATCCATTATATAGCAACAGAAATTAAAGCATTAGCCTTACTACATTTGCCATGCATAATGGGATCTATGAGGTTGGGTGAGATATGGCACCTTCACTGACATAGCTGTCGGACTTCTCCTGGTAGTCACTGTCGTCAGACCTGTCCTCGCTCGACCCTGTAACCGAGAATTAATGGCCACAGAAGCAATCCCTATAGATTAGCACTAAGAACGAATACCAAATAAAAGATCCAAATGCACTCAAACATAGCGAAAATAGGTAGAGCTCGATTTATAGAAAATTTGGATATGTGGATCATAATTTTCTGAGCTTGTATGATTTAATTATGATTTTTCAAATATTTAACCGATTTCTAAAAAAGAAAAGAGGCCGGATTATTCTGGTGCTGGCACATGGCAGCCTGTGATTGGTCCACGTGTATAGTGCGGTTCAAACAGAGACAGATCAGATGCTGACGTGGCAGGTGACATCATGCTGACGTCAGCATTGACTGGGTCAACGGTCGTATGACATGTGGGTCCAAGGTGACGTCACTGCTGACGTCATCAGTCAACGGTCAACGGTCAACTAACAAGTAGGCCCCACTGGGCCATTAATGGGCCGTTAATGGGCCGAGTGGGCCAGATCTGGGCCGTGTATGGGCCGAGCTCTGCCCGCCACGCGGCACGCTCTGGTGCTGCCACGTCATCAATCCAGATCTCATACGAGCTCAGCTCACAGCTCTGGTCCATGGTGCACTGTCACTTGCGGGGTCCACTGTCAGTAATTCACGTCCACATGCGCCGGGTGCACGGATGAGTCCTTTGGTCCATGCGGTCCACGGACCAACCAACGGTGCACCGGCGCTGACTGGGTTCCACGAGCAGTGCCTCAGGTCCATATAGACCACGTCCACTATCCTCTTCATGATTTCATCCCCTTCCTCTGTTTCCTTCGCCCGACGGTGGGGCTCGACAGCGGCGACGTCCTCCTCCAATCCTGGCGCTCTGATGGTCCTCCGGCTCCATCTTCTGTTGCTTCAGCTTTGGGATGTCACGGCGAACACGGAGGTGGTATTCAAGGCTCCACCTTGGCTTCCGGCGGGGCTGTCCATGGTGAACGGTGGCTCGACGATGATGACGCACGACAGCAGCTCAACGGTGACTCAATCCAAGGCAAAATAGGTAACTGGAGGGCGATAAGGGTCACGCAGCTCCTTCTCGATGCGCCGGCGGTGACCAAAACCCGCGGCAGAGTCCGCGTGGGTAGCAACTCCCACGGCGGAGCTCCGACGAGGCCTCGGTGCGTGGCACGGCACCAAGGGGGGCTCCATGGCCTCCATCTTCTCCAGATCCTGCAGTAGCATGTAACGGCGAAGATCGACAGGGCGTCCTTGTCCTTCAAGGTGGTCGGAGTTGAGCGGCGTGTTCTCACCACGGCGGCGCTCCAGAGCGGCATGATAGCGGTGAGTTCCTGTGTCGGCAGTCCTCCGGTGTCTCGTTCTAGCAGATAGCATGCGCACGGGGTGCTCCTTGATGAGGCGGTTCCAGATCTGGTGTCGAAGAAGGGCAGGGCTCATCGGCGAGGTGAACAAGACGACTTCATCGCGGCAGCGCTCGGCGCGCGGTGAAAGACATGGCGGTTGGCAGCTCCGGCGTCCTCCTGACACCATGGTCCTTGTGGCCTGGCTAGACAGCGTGTGTGTGTGTGCAAGTGTCCAAGGCGACCGGCGATGGTCCTGGCCTACGCGCTCACGGTGTGGAGCGCCATGGCCGGCAGCAGAGGGCAAAGAGGAAGAGGGGCACTCAGGGTGCTCGGGCGAAGAGGAAGTGGAGTCGCGGTACGAAGTCCAATGCGACGGTGGCTCCTTCTTGTGATCGAGGCTGAGGTGGTCATCGGCGCGGCTCGTGGTACGACTCGACGGCAGCTCCGGCGGGTCCTTCTTCCCTAACTCCGGCGGCGGCAGCAACTCCTCCCCCGCCTCCTTTCTTCCCCTTCCTCTTCTTCTTCTCCAATTGATGCTTGGCTAGGTGAATTTGGTGAGCCACCGGTGTGGCGACAGGCGATGGAACCCTAGGGAACACTGGGGCTTGCTCTTATAGAGGCAGAGGTGGTAGGTAGCGTGGCGAGGGCACGGCGGTAGCAACCGCGAGCGGCCGGGGGTAAATTGGTACCCGGTGCTCCAAGAGCTGACGCAGCGGGGCTGTGGGCTCCGGTTGCCAGTGGCTGAGACGGCTAGGCGCCTTCTCGGCCAAGGAAGCGCGGGGAACATCGGCATGGGCACCTGGGGCGGCTGCGCACGGGAGGAAAAGATCCTCGCGGCCATGGGCATTTCTTGCAAGGGCTGCCGGCTCCCGGTCGGCCCAGCTGGCGCGCGAGCGAGCGTCGATGCGAAGAAGAAGCGGATCGGGCCGCTGGCGGCCTCACGTGGCCTTCACGCGAGCGGACGCGGCCGCAGGAAAAGCAGGGGAGGCAGGAGACCGGAGAGGGGATAAAGTATGACAAGTGGGTCCCGCTCGTGGGTCCCACAGGTCAGTGTCTCGGCCCCCTCCTATCGTGACGCGAGCAGGCGGGTGGCTTGCTAGGCCGCTCGTGGGCCGGCTGGCGCGGGAAAAAGAGAGAGAGAGAAGCTGGCCGGGCTGGCTTCCTTTGCGGGCTGGATGGCTTCTCCTTTTCTTTTTCTTCCTTTTCTCTTTTCCATTAAATTTTCCAAATACTTTTATGTATTTATACTTCTATATATATTTATGTGATGTGCCAACTTTGATTAACAAAGTAGTGGGCATACAAGGCTCTTATATTTATTAGGGTATTAACTCCCTAATATTTATTTATGAGATAAATAAATATTGTAGGTTATTTTTATTTAGCACCCATGAATCCAGAAGGAACCAAATCACATGGTGAATTAGAATGCAACATGATGCTTGTAACATAACTATGGATGGCAAGGTAAGGTACATGAGATACTTGTGCAACATGTGTAAAACTTTTCTACATGACACAACATCACTCAGGGGTTTTGAGGAAAAAATTTTATAGTTCGGATTTTTCGGGTTGTTACACTCCTGCCAGCGCCCGAGAGCGGAGGAGGAGCGGCGGCCGGAGGAGTTCAACCGCGTGTTCCTGACGTACGCGAGCAGCCGCGACCAGTGGTTCTTCGGGTTCGGCGAGCAGTTCAGCCACGTGGAGTTCAAGGGGAAGCGGGTGCCGGTGCTGGTGTGGAGCAGGGTGCGCGAAGCGAGGAGGAACATGAGATTTGCCTGCCTGATTTGCGTTGACGGTTGGAGAAGGGAAAGTTTTGGGTGGGGACTTCTTCACTGTGCATGATCCAAATTCTGAACAGGTGTTATATTTTGGTCTTCATTGTTGGAGACAGTCTAAGGGAAATAGTAGGAGTAGCACCCATCAATACGGCTACAACGCAAGCTAATCCAAGCATGCTTGCAGCATCGACCACATCCCAAAGCACCAAGGTAAGGATTGTGTAAATGCAGTCACCTCGATAAATCCGATGAACAGGAACACAATCTGGGCACCAACACTTCTACCGAGGATTCGATGCTTTGTGGATTCCACATTGCCAGATCAACCAAACCAACAACCCAGGCGCGCAGGTGTAGGAATTTTGTTTGTGAAATGTGAATACGCAAGTACAACCAATGCAGACCATCAATATAAAGACAGTCATTACACAAACCCTCTCGGTGATCATGGTGGAGACAGCGGCCATGGCTTAAGCAGTTGTGGTCACGGAACAGCTAAACTACAATGGCGTCCCTTTTTATCTGACTACAGACAATTGGTGCATGCCTGATTGCGCATGAAGCCGCGCATGAAGCCGTCCACACAAATATTTGATAATTGCTTTACCAACAGGCAAGTAAAAGTTTACAAGATAAGCAGGGTGATCAACAATACAAGCAGCAGATGTGCTTGCTACGCTAGCCTTCTCATCTACTGTAAATAGTTACCTGTTCATTGAGTTTGCATGTTCTTACCAGGGACATGGACGTCAGTGCTCTCTTCAAAGTGCACTGAACTCTGTACACCTACGTTCTTGTAGGGTTCTTACTACTAATCAATATATGTTTGTTGTCAAAATAAAAAGACCGCTCCACAAGGTACTTGGGCATTACCGACAACTCTGGCACTTCTCCCAAACTCACCTCTCCCTAACCTAGGGCCTAAGCCATTGGAGTGTTGCTCTACCCTCTACTTATATTCTCAAGTGCGGTAGCTCTTCTTTTCCTTGGTGTGTTGTGTTGATGGTCACTAACACCCAGTTTGACCACCATCATTCCACCCAAAATCAAGGTAAAACAACTTTACAAGCTTCATTTTATGTTTGAAATTCACATAGTTCCACTTGTACTTGAAAAATTATATGCATGCAAGAATAGCTCACCAAAATAGGCAAATAAGAGGTAGTTATTTGAGCGGCCAACACTATTAAGTTCTCTTTAACAGCTCATATCACAAAAAATAAGAATTCTAATCATCAACTGTTTATCATAACTTTGTTTGTTGTTGTTGCAACGCACGAGCAATCTTCACTCAATAGTAGTATAGTAATAGTTGTAGCAGTATTAATAAATCTTCACTCAATAGTAGTATAGTAATAGTTGTAGCAGTATTAATAACTTATTAAAAAATACATGAGTACATCAACTATTTTTCAGTTAGTAGAACGTGGATCTCCAATCAAACTTGGGAACTCTGCTCGTCACTTCTTCCAAACTCAGACGCTTTACAGCTGACTCGTAAGACCAGTACGGCTCGGGCAATGGCCACCTGCCATCCAACAAAAATTAACTTTTCAATGGACAAATTCAGGTGGACATTGCGATAAAACGTTTCTTATGTGTCAGAAAGAATACTTGTTTGGGCGAGGACTCTCATCAATATATCCAAGAGCCTTGGTCCTATTAAAAAGGCCCACAATGAAGCTGAGTTTAAACAAAAAACATAACTGAATTGTAGCACACATCAACATAACTGAATTATACGCAGACATGAACATAACTGAATTATAGCAGACTTTCAACAATTGAAACATTCACGATAGGAAAATTCATAGACTATGACAAACTGAGTGGCATTACAAATGACCAAGATTGGATGATTAAATAGAACAGCCAACCAAGTGAGGTCGGAATAAATGATAGGCCAGTTTAGGCAAATGGTTCATATGGTTATTGCCCATACACCACAAGAAGCCGGTTTGTTGGTCCTCCAAGCTACTGTATAAGCTCCAAGCTCTACCAACTTAGCTAAACAGACAAGACTAAGCTAGAGTAAGGTACAACATCAACACATATATAGGTGTTGTGTCCCAAAACAAGATGAGTTGCACATGATGCTCAAATGATATGGGAAGAAGTACAAAAGGTAGTATCTAGTATGAAGATCAATAATATATTGTTGACAACAATGATAACAAATAATCACAATTGAAGAAAAGTTATTTCAATAAAAAAATATTATTACGACTGAAACCTTCAGAAATGGCCTTAAAACAATTGAAGTCTTGGGCAAGCAACATTAGTCGCCAACCTATTTATTGTATCACATAAGTTCTATATGAAAATTGAAACACATACCCTTTAGTCCGAAAACGCCTCAGGCACATAATAATTTCATTCCTAGGCAGGAATGGAGTTTCATCATCGCCATAATAGTTCATGCCAACAAAGTTCCCACTGAAATCAACAAGGGGGTCTCCTATCCCAGCCTATCACAAAATGAAGCGACTATGAGAAAGGGTAAAATTGAGGGTGAAAGTTGATTTATAATGCCATATATCTTATGTAGTTAAGTATGAATTGACATATTAAGCCACTCATAGCACAAAGCTTTTTTTCAGGTTAGTAACTATGAAATCAGCAGTGTACCTTAGTAATTTTACAAGTGGAGACCATAAGCACCTCACAATCAAGTTTGCTCTGTTTGTCGGTGATCATTCCATGTGTAGCCGTTAATTCCCCTTGAGCAAAGATACGCCCTATGGCTACCACCTTACTACCAGACTTGAATTGCCTTCGGCATTCAACTCGTATAGCACAAAGATCAGTGAACCCTGTGGTTTTGATAACAGCGATATTGTACTCTAAACAACAGCCCTTAAGCACCCCTTTGACACATTGCCCATTTGGAAGGCGGACTTCAATCTGCAAATGTAGAGTTTAACCAATATCTTAAAGTAAGACAGGTGAGTAGGGCTGAAGGAATAGCAAAACCAACCTGCACGTCATCATTGATTTTGCTTTCATCATCAGAATACCTGACCAAACTTGCCGATGTCAGTACACTTGTGCATTGACCATACTTTATAAGTATGCCTGAGCATGGCAAACGCCTTATTTTTCCTATGCACAACATTAAGCTCATTATTTCAATCTGAGAAAATAATAACATGCAGAAGTCCTGATTGTATTCAAGCAAGCATAAGCACCATTGAATGCAGCCAGTGAGACAACACTCTGGGACAACTTTGACGCAAGCTCCACATTGAGTTCATTTATGAAATCACCACCACAAGGATCGAGGGGGCAAAATCCTTCTTCAAAAGGATTAACCAAACGCAAGCCTACTGTGTTAAGGAATCATGTTATAACAGAGCAGTGAGTATTAGAATAAAGCTGAAAAATAATAGAGGATAAATTTTTGAATCTGGAGCAACCACCCACCACACATTCTAGGGGGCAATGGATAACTGCAAGAGCATAAATCTTTATGTACCATATCAACAAGGTCTGGAAAATGGTAAAGCGGTCATGAATAAATCATTACTGATCATATGTTCATACCAGAATGCTAAAAACCTTTAAAACAGATAAGGAAAGCACCAGAAAAAAAAAATACCTGCATACAAGTCAAAATTATGCTCAACAGTAACCGATAAGTAACAATACAACAACTAAAATATGATACAACTTAAGACAAAAATCCCAATTTAGCGTCCATAAGAGTTCACCTTGTGGATAAACCAAATCAGTTTGGTAATCCTTTACATTCCCATCCCCATCTAAAATGAGAACCATTAGTGAAGAGGCATTGGCATAATAGAAGAAGTAATTGCAAACAAGTACTTGTACATTATTCTCATCAAGCATACCATCTAGCATAAGCATAATTGAAAACATCTGCACATGCACCCAAAATCTACACTATTGAAGCTGCATATGTGCCAATGTGCTAATCCATTTTTGGGTCAAAATTCAAAATTGATCAGCTGCGTATCGTGCATGCTAGATGTGTAAATATAGGGTGTAACCATGTAAGTGCCATCAAGGCACATTTGCTTTTATCACAAGTTGAACTATCACAAAGTTAATTGACTACATAGCATGTTATTTATAACAACTGTGAAACCACCCTCACATTACAGATCCAACAGTAGATAAGGAAGAGAAAAAATATTTGATCTATTCATAAGTAGGGAGGTTCAGTTTCTCTTCTTACTTGTGCAATAGTCTCCCTGCCTATTTCCAACCCTGCAGTAGAACAAGGCATATTTGTTATAACAATCTTACGGAAGTGCTTACTAAAAGGCTAAAAGTATGAAGTCATGTGGTCACACGTACTCCATAGAGGAGTGCACATTGAGCAAATATTATATTATAAACCTCTAGGGATCCCGTAAATAATAGTACACATAAAAGTTCAAGCTCCAAAAAGAAGAGTCCACGTTGCGAAAATATTGTATAAAACCTTTAGGAAAACGTAAATGAGTGTAATCCATGAAGAATTAGAACGAAATCTGAACAAATATATTAGCTGTGATATTCAAACAGAAGTGCTAGACAACAATGGCAGTGGCAAGCGTCCAGGAGACACCTGTACTCGTTGACTCAAAGGGGTAGCTGACAACCTAACTGTTTAAAATGAACATACAAAAAAAAGCATAGGCACTGAAAAATGCCAAAAGGGTTAAGAGGGACCATTGAGCCTGCAAAAGCATAGAAACTACAAATGCCAAGATTATGGAAGTGTTTTATTTATCAAATTACAACAACAACAACAACAACCAAGCCTGTCAGTCCCAAACACGTTGGGGTAGGCTAGATTTGAGACCCAACAAACCACCCTCGGTCACAGTTCAGGCACGTCGATAGCCAATTTCCAAGCACTCCTATTCAGACACAGATCTCTAGGTATATCCCATTCTTTCAAATCTCTTTTTATTGCCTCCTCCCATGTCAACTTTGGCCTTCCTCTGCCTCTCCTCACATTATTATCTTGACTTAGAACTCCATAATGCACTGGTGCCTCTGGAGGTCTCCTTTGGACATGGCCAAACCACCTCAACCGATGCTGGACAAGCTTCTCTTCGATAGGTGCTACCCCTAGGCGATCACGAATATCATCATTCCGCACTCGGTCCATCCTCGTGTGACCACAAATCCAACGCAACATACGCATTTCTGAAACACTCAGTTGTTGAACATGTCTTCTCTTTGTGGGCCAGCATTCTGCTCCGTACAGCATAGCGGGTCTAATCGCTGTTCTATAAAACTTGCCTTTTAGCTTTTGTGGTATCCTCTTGTCACAGAGAATGCCAGAAGCTTGGCGCCACTTTATCCACCCAGCTTGGATTCTATGGCTGACGTCCGTATCAATATCTCCATCCCTCTGTAGCATCGATCCCAGATACCGAAGGTATCTTTCCTAGGCACTACTTGACCTCCCAGACTCACGTCTCCCTCCTCCTGTGCAGCAGTGCCAAAGTCGCATCTCATGTATTCGGTTTTAGTTCTGCTTACTCTAAAACCTTTAGACTCAAGGGTCTGCCGCCACAACTCTAGTTTCCTATTTACCCCCGCTCGGCTTTCATCAACTAACACTACATCATCGGCGAACAGCATACACCAAGGGATATCCCCTTGGATGCCCCTTGTAACCTCATCCATTACTAAGGCAAAGAGATATGGGCTCAAGGCAGACCCTTGATGAAGCCCAATCTTAATCGGGAAGTAGTCTGTGTTACCATCATTTGTTCGAACACTAGTCACAGCATTGTTATACATGTCCTTGATGAGGGTAACATACTTTGCTGGGACTTTATGCTTGTCCAAAGCCCACCACATAACATTCCTTGGTATCTTGTCGTAAGCCTTCTCCAAATCAATAAAAACCATGTGTAGGTCCTTCTTCTGTTCTCTAAACCGCTCCATAACTTGTCTTATTAAGAAGATTGCTTCTATGGTTGACCTTCCAGGCATGAAACCAAATTGGTTCATGGATATCCGCGTTGTTCCTCGCAAGCGACGCTCTATGACTCTCTCCCATAGCTTCATGGTGTGGCTCATCAACTTGATTCCCCGATAATTAGTACAACTTTGGATGTCTCCCTTGTTCTTGTAGATTGGTACCAATATGCTTCTTCTCCACTCCTCAGGCATCTTGTTCGATCGGAAAATATTGTTGAACACCTTGGTTAGCCATACTATAGCTATATCCCCGAGACATCTCCACACCTTGATTGGAATACCATCAGGGCCCATTGCTTTACCCCCTTTCATCCTTTTTAGGGCTTCTCTGATCTCCGATTCTTGGATCCGCCGCACGAAGCGCCTATTGGTGTCATCAAACGAGTCGTCCAACTGGACGGTGGTGTTCTCACTCTCACCATTGAAAAGCTTATCGAAATACTCTCGCCATCTATGTCTAATCTCATCCTCCTTCACCAAGAGCTGCTCCCTCTCATCCTTAATGCACTTGACTTGGTTGAAGTCTCTTGTCTTCCTATCACGAGCCCTAGCCATCCTATAGATGTCCTTATCTCCTTCCTTCGTACTCAAACGTTGGTATAGACCCTCGTATGCCTGTCCCTTTGCTTCGCTCACTGCTCGTTTTGCAGCCTTCTTTGCCACCTTGTACTTCTCTATGTTGTCGGCACACCTGTCATGATACAAGCGCTTATAGCATTCCTTCTTTTCCTTAATAGTCTTTTGCACATCTTCATTCCACCACCAAGTGTCTTTTGAATCGCCTCTACCCCCTTTGGTCACTCCAAGCACCTCTGAAGCAACCTTCCTAACGCAAGTTGCCATCTTCTCCCACATGTCGTTTGCATCCCCTTCATCCTGCCAAGGGCCCTCTTCAATAACTCTTTCCTTGAAGACCTTTGCTGTCTCACCTTCTAATTTCCACCACTTTGTTCTTGCAATCTTAGGTTGTTTAACCCTACAGGCTTGCACTAGAAAGCGGAAATCAGCCACCAACAACTTGTGTTGAGATACTACGCACTCTCCAGGTAACACCTTACAATCGAAGCATGCCCGTTTATCCCTCCTCCTTGTAAGGACAAAGTCGATCTGGCTAGAGTGATGGCCACTACTAAAGGTCACTAAATGAGACTGCTTCTTCCTAAAGAAAGTGTTGGCTAACATGAGATCAAAGGCTATAGCAAAGTCTAAGACTTCCTCTCCTTCCTGGTTCCTACTGCCAAAACCGAAACCTCCATGAACTGCCTCATAACCTACCCTTGACGTACCTACATGACCATTAAGATCCCCTCCTATAAAGAGCTTCTCGCTATTAGGTACAGCTCTAACCAAGCCATCTAAATCTTCCCAGAAAAGCCTTTTAGCGCTCTCATCCTGGCCAACTTGGGGGGCATACGCACTAATTACGTTTAAGACCATATCGCTAATGACGAGCTTAACTAAGATGATCCTATCCCCTTGTCTTCTCACCTCCACCACACCATCCTTAAGGCTCTTATCAATCAAAACTCCTACTCCATTTCTATTAGAAGATGTCCCTGTGTACCAAAGCTTGAAGCCGGTGTTGTCCACCTCCTTCGCCTTCTGCCCCTTCCATTTAGTCTCTTGGACACACAAGATATTTACTCGCCTCCTAACCGCTGTATCAACTAACTCTCTTAACTTACCCGTGAGGGACCCTACGTTCCAGCTACCTATACGAATCCTAGTGGGTTCGACTAGCTTCCTTACCCTTCGCACCCGTCGCTGATGCGAAGACCCTTGCTCATTTTTCACCACACCCGGGCGCCGATGTGGCGCGCCACTAAGGATGCGACATCCCGATCCTTGCTCTCTTGACACCGTGCCCAGATCACGACACGGCGCGTCACGGGGGTGACGACCCAGCCCTTGCTCATTTGTCACCATACCCGGGATCCGGCATGGCGCGTCGCTAAGAGGGTTACGCCCCAACGGGAGTCTATTTGGTCTCATCTCCATAAGAAAGGCTGGTTTTGACGTCTGGCTCGCCACACCTAAACACAACCCTCCTCCTTTACCCGGGCTTGGGACCGGCTATGTTGAGACGACTCAAGAAAGTCTTCCAGTCAACATAGGCGAAGTTTTTTATTTATCAAATTAACATTAGCAAAAATTGAGTTGGCCCAAAATTTGGCACTCTGGTGGTTGCTGGATAGCTGATTTAGGAACATAATTTAAAAGTGTTTTCCGTCACATGAGGGGCACAAGATGAATTAGAATATGATCAGAGCAGTAAGAAAAGCCTGCCAGGTAATTGGTGCAGCAAAACATATAGGCCTACAAGCATACATGGATGAGACGGTGGAGAAACTATAGCTCATTAATAGTGGAAGACATACCGACATAGCCCAAAGCGCTTCAAGCATTCAAGAATTATATTCGTTGGAAGGAAGGGTGTTTCTCCCTCACCATACAAGTTCATGCCCTGAAAGTTTCCATCTAAATCAATAAGGGGTCCTCCAATCCCAACCTAGCAAACAGACAGAAAAGTGACAATAAACCAGGATTAGTTCAAGAAAAAGACAATTAACCAATGTTGTAATTACACAGGAAAGAAGTAAAAGTAGTGATTAATCGCCAATCGTATCCTGATGCAACTATTTGTTTCCAACATGTAAAAATACATGACAACAGTGTACCTTACTGATTTTACAAGTGGAGATAGTACACTTGTCCTTTTTGTCCTTCACTACCCCGCTTGCAGCCATCAATTTTTTCGTGTTGAAAACACGACCCACAGCTACTACCTTGCTACCTGGCCCAAGTTGCACTTCATGGTAAAGGCGTGCTACATGAAGATAAGGGGTCTGAATGTTGACAAGTAGAATATTGTAGTCAAGATCATAGTGTTCCACTGTTCCCAACTAATACTGGTTTCGCACATTTCGCACTTTAACCTGTAATAATAACAAAGGCAGAAAACCCCATCAGGTTTTTAGCGAGTCAAAGGAGTAGAGAGTGGTTAGCAACTCACCATCAAGTCAAGGTCAATCTGGCTTTCATCATGAGAAGATCTCACCAAACTTGCTGAAGTAAGCAAAGTTGTGACGAGTGGCTTGCAAATTATAATTATGCCTGAGCAAGAACATACCATATTCTTTCCTATACACAATCATATATTCAATTATTCATCAATTATGGTCAAACATAATATTGAAGCCAATGGGTATGTCACAGTGTATTCACCCTTAAATGAAGCAACAGCGAGAACACTTTCAGATAACATTGAAGCAACTCCTTTACTGAACTCACTCCAGACACCTTGCCCAGAATCATACAAATCACCGAATTGTTCTTCAAAGACATCAATCAGATCCCCATGCACTAGTGAAAGAAACATGTAAAAGTATGGTTCAGGGTGGTATACAGTAAAAAGTGGTAAACTAAAAATGGAAAGGACTCAATTCTGATACCTGTTGTGTCAGCTTTTTGCTTCTTATGTTTATCATTTTCTCCTGCGCAACCATCTCCCCGTTTATATTTCATTCCAAACCTGCAGAAGGATCAATAGGCAAATATCACCCAGTAACTAAAGTCATAAGATTTGAGATATGAGGCCGCGCCGTCTAGGCGGCCTCCCAGCGTGTCCACGTAAGCTTCATTTGAGTGGCACGTTGGATAGAAACTGCAC
>CM041644.1:6850452-6862423 GCA_023333625.1 Bothriochloa decipiens
AAAAAGGAAAAGGAAGATTCTATGCCAGCCCTTTCTATATAAACCCAGCTCAGATTCTTCCGTTCCATAGCATCCAAGTTCCGCAACAAATTTCAATATTGCAAGCATAAAAACTTATCAAACATATGTGCACGACTGTTATGAATACTAACATTTTATGACTCCATAAATTCTTGCGATCTAAAGGTGCCTTTGAGTGATGCTGGCGACTAATTTACCAGAGTAAAAAATTACAAAAGAGCAACCCTATGGAACTAGAGCAAGTGCCAGCTTCAGATATATCTATGTTGTAGTAGCTACTTTGCAAAGAAAAAAATAAACAATGGCCACTTTTCCTGTGAAAACTATTAAGCTGATCTAAATTGTCTGGAAACAATCAATTATCACCTAGCGTGTTCCAGCAAAGCCTATTAGTAGCCGACATTTGACAAAATAGAAACATCACTGAACCGTCATTGACAATATATATATATATGCACTGGTATCTTCAGTTTTCCTTTCAACTTCATTAGAAATGGCGTCAGGAATTTGGTGTTTCAGAGTTATCAGAAGAATCAGTGAAAGACCTCCAAACTGGCAAGGCATACGTACATGATTATTTGGACATTTATGGCAGACCTGTGCTAGTTGTAGTGGCAGCCAAACATTTTCCTTCGGTGCGTTTCTTTTGTTTTCAACCTTGATTGTAGAGGATAGTATGCAGTGGAAACTATCAGAAGTACTTCATACTTCATAGTAGCTCCAAAACTACATGGCATAGCTAGCTAACTTGTAACTTAAGATATTTCTTGTATTCGACAAGCATTTGCTCTTTTTTTTATGAAATAAAAATTTGCTCTTAATAACACTGAATGATCCATGTATAATATGCTACTGCAGACACAGGTTGAAAACCAGAAGCTATGTGCATATTTTGTTGAGAAGGCAGTAAGCAGACTTCCCTCAGGAGCAGAGAATATACTTGGGATCTTTGATCTGCGAGGTTTTCGGGTTCAAAATGGTGATATCCAGTTCCTAAAGTTTTTGGTAAGTTTGATAGCTTCAAGGCATGACTAAGCATCTCTGATTACCTTTGTGTTGTTCAGTTGCAGACATGCATACTTCTATTTGCGACGATATAAAAGAATGTGAAAGAGAGCAGTGTAATGCCACAGGAATGCATTGGGAGGCCGTTCAAAATTTACCTGCTACTTCAAAATTTGTCCGAGGCAAGCAGAGGCCGGAGCTCCGTCCGTGGCTGCTCGAGCCCGGATAGGAGGCTCTTGCTTGCATGAACGTGTATGGTTGTACTAAGAACTTCATTCCTCCTAGCGAAAACACGGGTGAATGGCCCGATCACACAAAAAGGTCCTTTTGATTACTTGTAAATTAAAGTGAACAAACGAATAATGTTTATGACATCTCTTGTAAACATTTCACAAATAATGTTTAACATTTGGAAATTGGTCTGCTCGCCAGACAGGTTCATACTTCTGAGCAGTAATATGAAACAAATGTTTATGTGTTCAAAGTCCAAACAGATCCAGAAGTCAGAGGTGCCATTGTGCCAAGAGCACTTTGTTTCAAACAGGTTTGTTTCTTTTTTAACAAAAAAATACAAAATTTTCTTTACAGTAAGCCTCCTTTCTACTTGCCAAAGCTCATACTGAGTCAACGTCCGTAAGGGCTCATGGATCTACAGAGAAGCTCAAATCCCCTTCACATATCCCAAGGAGATGGCAAATAATTAGCTCTAGCTTCTCCCCTAGAAATTAGCTCTTAGTGATTTTTATGGCTACAACTGTGGTGAAGAACAAAATTGTGAGGGACTACAAGCAACTACAGTAGATGCCACAAACGGTTGAATCTAGGAAGAAAAACATGTTAAAGCGTCGAGTCAGCTCTCTTAAGCTCCGCCTCTAGTCACTGAGTCAAAATGTGTCTTGTGAACCACCGGGAATTTCCAGCCACTAGAATCCGCCGGGAATTTCCAGCCACTAGAATTCTGTCCTGCTGCGCAGACGGGTGCTGCCTGGTTACCCATGTGGCTGGAGTCAAAACGCCTATTCTGCACCTCATGAGTGTTGCATTATACCATACTTGTTAGCCGACTAGCACTAGGCACCGACCCTTTCCTTCGTCGGCGGCGTTTTTGTTGCATTCTACAACTAAGATACACCATAAGGCCTGCATGTTGGAGAGATGAATAAGGAAAGGAATAACACAGCATTTATTCATAACTTAGTCAATTAGTGTTTGTTATACTGACAGGCAGTGGCAGCGAAGCAAGGTACCATCCATTGGCTTGCCATTAACATTCCTATGTCAACCTGCAAAACAAAAATCAGCATATTCCAGTACTGTCCAGTGGATAAATTGCTAGCAACTGCTTCCCTCTTAAGGAAAGCTAGTTTATTTAATTAATTCTGTTCACTAAATACATGTCATGAACTTATACCTTCTAACTATTTTTTTAAAAAACATAATAACTTCTAACTAAAGAAGGCATCAGTATTGAATTCATAAACTCCTACTCAACTATGTGACCTACACTCCTACAAAAAACAACAGTTGAACTTCTTTCTATCATATACATTGACTCCTACATAAAGGGAAATATTGTTCACTACAACCTTCTGTTTTTTCACTAGTTTCACTAGACTAGAAATACTATAGTTACTCCTATCTAATGGCTCTATGTTATCATCTGGAGCTAAAAGCATGATCTGCTACTATGTAGAATTTATACTCCAATATAACAACAGGAAGATACTAGTCAAGTTGGATTAGTGCATATAGTGCAAACTATGATGGTAAAGCTCAAACTGGACCCTTAAGTTACAATTATTCTTTCAGTAATATAAGCAAGTCAATTATTTTTCATGTATTGTAGTCCAGTTAAGGCCTTGTTTGGATGTTGTCGGATTCACCTCAATCCACATGTGTTGGAGTGGATTGGGGTCCAATTTAGTTCAAGTTCCACTCCAATTCACCCCAAAACATGTGGATTGATGTGAATCTGACTACATTAAAACAAGGCCTAAAGAGGTCAAAGTTCAAGATGCATACCTCCTCATGACCAATAAATCCAAAATAATCTCTTTTATCGTTGAATTTAGCAGCATTTGATGTCGAAAGATTTATTTGAAGCCTTTCGACTGTATCTTGTCTACTGTCAGTAGTTTGTACTGTTACATTGGGAGAACTAGAACTTTCATGTGGCTGGTATTCTGGAAGCTTTCTTGATGTGCCTGTTGGTTGGACACCATAACCTTTTGTTCCCCAAACTTCAAATCGGGAATCATGGTGGCAGATCAATTCCTTGCCAACAACTGTTGAGTATGTTGAAAAGTTTACATCCATTCTACGTGATGGCTGATGGATGTTCTCAAAAACTGGAAACTTTAACTGTGCTGCCTCTGAGAAAAGGACATGATCTTTCACTCTGTTGCCAGTGAACTCCAATATTTTTCTCAAAAGCCAATAGCAGTTTGTTACCATGTGACTACTGTCAAGACAATTTGAATCACCATAGACTGCAATCCTTCCTTCCCCTGCTTCCATCACTCCAAGAATTGAGGAGAGCTACAAAAGAGAGAAACCAATAAGCCTTACATATTAATATATACGAAAATATAATATATAACAATGTAAAACAGTACCATCAGACAAGATTATTGAGTCATACAATGTGATCAAAACATGTTTAAGCCACTAGAAGAATTGAACACCGAATGGCTAACTGTGCTCGTTAGCATTCAGTCTATTTTGAAGGGATATATATTTATTATCAGTTCTCATCACTAAAAATATTAGCTCTGATGGATGCTCCATTTCCCTACTTATCACATTTAAATTGTACAAACTAACGTAATAAACTGATATGTGGAATAATCTAAACAACCGGACTTTGAGAGTAAAAAATGCCAAGTTTGCGCAGATCTTGATCATTCAGTTTAGAAACTTGCACCCATAGATATAGAAATGGTCTCATAAGTACTGAACTAAAAGGCCATATCCACAAACCTTGCTTTTCCCCTGGGTGCTTTCTGTATCCAGTGTTCCTATGTGATCTTGCACCGTCTTTGAGTTTTCCTGGAGCTGGAAGCTATGCAAGAATCCTCCCGCTGGAAAGTGCACTATATCAGTTCCAGAAGCATAGTGGGTCCGCTCACCATTGATTGAGAAGTCACCAGTAAGTATTTTGTCCCCCAAAGCAATGCCAAATGGTGCCAGAAGTTCATTGATTGCAGGAATATTTGCACCCCCAGTAATTGGAGTCCACCAACTTCGGGTATTCTCATCAAAGAATGTCATCTTAACCATTGTATCAACATGGTACCACTCAGCAAAAACAGCAATACCAAGTCCCTTGTGTATAACATCATCCTTAAGTTTCAGAATCTCTTCATCAAAGTATTCGTCCTCAAGATCAACCATAAGCAATGTCCCGTAATTGCTAGCATCAAAGCAAGTAAGTGGTGATCCAAGTGTCTCAATATAGTACCCTGCATCTCTTAACATGTTGAACAGAATGTGAAAGTTCGTGTGCAAGTGGTCCCCATGCCAGTCAAGGATATCATTATGAACATTAAGGGAGTCCCTTGGAACATATCCCGAGGGATACTTAATATTATGATATTGGTCCCACAGTATCCTTTTTGACCTAACAGGTGTTGGAACTACCTTGAGCTTCAATTGAAGAACACAAGTACTACTCCGTGGGCTGCTTTCTCCATGAGCTGCTGGTGTATATATAGTCAGAGTAACATTGCCACTAATTATGCCTGAAAACTGAGAACCCTCATCTTTAACTTGCAAATGTAGAGCAAGATATCCTGTCCAGGGCCAGATGACATCTGAGTAGGTGAAGTGAACACTAAGAAGATTGCCAATATCCTCAGAAGGTTGCCATAAAGGCTGATCCTTTACATAACCAATCACTCCCATCCCGTTTAGAATTGTAGCATTGAAGATTACTGGCATAGCTCCAGCATACATAGGTTGACGACAAAAAGGCCAGAAATATGGACAGTCAGTGAAGTCAAGCATAGTAGGAAATATGCTTGCACGTGGTTGGTAATTTTTCAAGATTTCATATGACTGCCAGCTGGAAACGAATGGTACAATAAGTGAGTATGATGTTGAGCAATGCAAGGGAAAGTAAAGATCAATATGATCTTCTTGTCAAAAAAAAAAGATCAATATGATCCGGCCTCTGGACCCTAAATGGATATGCCCTTAATGTCTTAAAACAATAGAGATATAGAATAAGATAAATCTGAAAGCAGTAATTGGAAGTTCTTGCGTGGCAGCTGCTGCTGCGGACCGTTCTTTGCAGAAGAAAACAAGCAGCGGAAGCTGCAGAAGCACAGCTAAGCAGGCCAGAAATATCCAACAACGGGAAACAAACCTTATAATTGCTGATTATGTAATTAATAAATTTGTGAAAAAAGGTATCCAAAAAGGGGATAAGGAACTCACAGATCAAGCTTGCCAGCACCTTGTTCATACATGTTCGGACCTGAAAGTTTAGAAGCACCCTCAACAAGGGCTTGTTTCATAGCAGCAGGGTTGAGGATCAATTTCCGCTTGTCTTCAGGTATAACACTAACAAGCAAGCATACTACACCAGCAACCACCGGGCTTGCTACACTGGTGCCTGAAAGGGTCTTACAGCCTGTGCTGATCTTCGATCCAATTATATCTCGACTATATGCAACAACATCAGGTTTCACACGACCATAACTGCAGAGTAGAATACATAGTTCTGAGAAGCGTGTGTTAAAGACAATGGTTACTCTGAAAGGTCCAACTTTTTACCATATACAATATGTATTCACCTTTGCGTTGTAAAGTACTCTTTTCCAACAAAAACACAAGTTTATTAAGGCTATGTCTACAAGTTGGAAGCAAAGAAACAGCTTCTCATCATGTGCCAGAAAAACTCAAAATTTAGTTCTTATGAAGCAAAATTCTCATTAATTCCACTATTCCCATGAAGTATCATAAGATAAAAAGCAACAGAGCATACCCAACAAAAGACAATATTAAGATGTCATATGTTCCTTCAAAATGAGAAATAGCACAGGACCATTTTATGTGCTAATGTGCAGACTGCAGATAGTCATGTACTCATGTTTGGTAAGAATGAACCTGAAAAGTAACTCTCATATGTGGGAGGATACCATCATACATAACTTAAAAACATCCAATTAAATTTTGAAGAAGACGTGTTTGGTTTGTTGCCCAACTCAGCCTAGCTAGCAGAACTAAGCCAGGTTAACCTTAGCCTGGTCAGACTAAGCCAACCCGCAGTTGTTTGGTTATCTGCATTGGGTTAGCCTGGCTAGACATAGTTCTTGTTTGGTTGGATGGCTTGCTTTGTGTAGAGTCACCTCTTCTTGTTTAAGAGGGTGAACTCACCCCCCTTTGAGGCATTTTATAGAACAGTTGGTGGGCATGTTGTCGAACTAGTGAAAGTCGCCATGGATAAAAAGACTCGTATACTAATAGTTGGAGTCAATCAACATGACCTGCGAACAAAACCAGCAGCAGAAGCTGCAATGCAATTCACACTTCTGAATCATGAATTCTCTGAATAGCATGAGCGGAGAAGACTCGCTTCTGAATCCTGAATGCGTCGCCATTGAGGTGGGCAAAGGCAAGGCAATCGATTGGACGAGCAAGGCATAGCCTTGTAGGAGAATTACCAACAAGTTTTACTTAGACCACATTTCACCAGGGGGCATGCAAACAGAAAATAACCCACTGCATGATGGCGATGGCAATAACTGGCGATGACAGGAAATACTCTTATCTAGATTCTGTATGCCACAGAACAAGCTACAACAAGTAAATAAAATTTTTCCTCAATCCACCTATTCTAACATCTAAATTTATTATAGTCACACCCGTATTGCATAGTTGTAATCTCCTAATTAATCAAACTTGAGAGTAATCAAAATCCTCAATAATAAGCCCAGACATCTTCTTACACAAATTATGGCAAGAAACAAAAACTAGTCGAACGAAATATCAAATTTTCTCAGCGTTTGGGAGAACAACTCACTGGAAAATACGCCCTCGGTACTTCAGACAAACAACTTCTAATCTACATATAGCACATATTCATTTCCCTTTGGTCATCAGAATTCAGAACAATAAAATAATGTTCTTTTGAGATTGATAGGAAGAACACCACCAAGAACAAGTGAGGATTGCCGTATAGTTCAACATAGAAATAGGAAGGTTAAAAAGCAAATCAAAACATGCAGCAGATCAACAACAGAATGGTTCGCGGATTCATCTCTGCAAATACACAAATCGATCCAATTGATTCCAGTGACCGAGAGGAACGATTACCCATATCCGCGCCGACCTCCACCGGGACGTGCCCGGCCGGGACCTTCCCGCCGGCGGATCCCGGCGACGGCGGGACTGGCTCGAACACGGCGCCCAGCGCCACCCTGCATCGCCTTCGTCGACTCCGGCCCGCTCCCGCTGAGCTCCTTGGTGCTGGCGGCGTGCCACCTCCCCGCGGCGCTGGTCGGGTATGGCGTCGTGTTCCTGGCAGCGTTGTTGGGCATGGCAACCAAGGAGAAGGCTCGCATGGGCGTGGTGGAGCACCTTGGCGGGCACATGGCCCTCGGTGCCGCACTGGTGGTGAGGAGTGCGCATGGTGCGCACAGGTTCTGTACTCTTGCCCGCGGTGCGGACATCCTCCTCCACGTCAAGGGGCTGCGCGCTGTCCACGAGGGCCTCTTCCGGCCGGCGCGCATAGAGGAGCGCAAAGCGAGCATGGAGGAGCGTAGAGGCGAGCATGGAGTGGAGCTCGCGTGCAGCCGTGCAGGCACGCCGCGCGCCGCAAAGCTGGCGCTCAGGCCGTCGTCTACGCCGCAAAGGTCCGAGATGGACGAGCACCGGCGGCCCGTGGTGCCGTTGGCTTGCCTTGCTGTGTGCTGCCGTGCTTGCACATGCCATCCATGCTGCTGCAAGACATGAGCGTCTCCACCTCCAACATCTTCAGGATTGATCTTTGTGTCGCCTTCGTGGACGCTGACATTTTCTCAATGCTCATCCTCAACATCCTCCTATGATTGATATCGATGCCTCTTGCTCTTGTCTTTGTTTCTTGGTTCTCAATTGACTCTAGTGTGATGTTGAATCGAATGTGTGTGCACATGGTGTCGCTCCAGCTTGTGGAAGATGGTCACCGTCAGCCATGGCTTGCTCTTCCCCTCTCCTCTGCTTGCCTCAAAGGTGTTCGATGAATTGCTTCAAAGGAGGTGAAGTTACTTGTCCAAAAAGAGGTGACTCTATCCTAGTCAAACCAACCAACCAAACACAATTGGATGGTAGCCAGGCTCGGATAGTGTAAGCAACCAAACAAGTCTATGTTGGCTAGCTAGGGACAGGCTTGAGCTAGCCAGGCTTAGTTTTGCTAAGCTAGCATAGAACATATACCAAACACACCCAATCATGATACCAGTTTCTTATGCTTTGCACATGAGACATGTGAGTAGCGGTCAGAAAGCTAATTCTTCCTTCAATAAAAGTTCAATTGCTACTGCCTTTACAGAAATGATGAAAGCAGACCAAGATAAAATAAAAAAAGAAAAAGCAGTGACATCCTAAGAAAACTGTACCACCAAGATAGAAAATGTACCCATGAGGAAGCTCCCACGTTGTCATGCCTCTTGAGGAAAATGAAGCTATATGGTTATTGTAATCAATACCACCAACACCAATAACATCGCTTTGATCAGCTGGGTTGTTTAATGTGCCATAAAGAGGCCCGTCATTTCCAATAGCTGATACCATAATAATGTTATTTGCTGTAAGCTCCCAGACCTACAGAACCAGTCCATAATAAAATTTTTAAGTTTCACTAGACACCTGTTTAAAATACTGTAAACAAAAGGAATTTTTTTTTCACCCATTAGGCAGCAGACATGATATAGTAAAAGTTTTATGTTTGTTTTACAGGGCCCTTTCTTGCGCTCAATGGCAGAAAATATGGATAGCAAGGAAAATTCATAAAGGGCGTACCCAGTGCCGTAGGCTCCCGCACTGCGGGGTCTGGGGAAGGGAAAATAGCAAGGAAAATTCATAAAAACTACAAATACAAAACCAAAATAAATGTCCATCATATTTTATAAAAAAGGACTATCAGAACAATCATGTAGCTACAAAAACAGTTGAGATATGTGAAAGCACAATGAAAAATAGTAAAATCATCACCAGGTTGTACCTTTTCCACAAAGGGGAGATCCAGGTAATCAGGTCCACCAATGCTCAAGTTCAAAACATCCATACCGATAGCTATTGCGTAGTTAAATGCATCCAAGAACCATGATGTGTAAGATATCTGCACTGAGAAAAAGACAATATTCTCAAAATCTTACCAGTATGCACTCCAATGGAATGGTACTATGCTCATCTGTCAAAAAAAAAAAGTACGTCCACGATACTATAAGTTTACTATAATTCATAAAAAACATGTTAGTTGGAATTCCTTTTCTTTTGTGATGGAAGTTGTTGAAAGTTGTGTTTTGAAGACCTTCTAGATATTTGGTAGTACGATTCGACAATACCAAAAGTTGCATATTCAGCCAAATCTAGTACCTGGGCATCTGTGAAGACTCGAAAAGCATATATCTCGGTATCAGGTGCGAATCCAGGGCATTCTGCATCTTGGCCAGCAATAACTCCTGCTACAAATGTTCCATGTCCAAGGTTATCATTTAGTGTGTCTTCATTTGTCCAATTTGTGCGCTCCTACAAAATTAGTCACTTATAAGTAATGTTTTTCACCTTGCTTCAAGAAAAGAAGAATCCTGGGGGGATGCAACTTTAAAAAACAATGTGAGATTTAAGATTTTCTGCAATATTGTCTAATCTAACTGAAAGTTCTGGTGATATGCGCCGCAGTCTCCTGTCTGGATCGGAGGTTGTAGTCGTGGGTGACCGGTGGTCGCGGCTTGAAGACGTTGCGGCGGCGGGGCGCCGTCGCGTGAGGGAGGAGGAGGCTGTGGCGGCTCGGGTTAGAGACTCCCGGCTCCCTGAGGAAGCCGGAACAATGTGATTGTTCTGCTTAATCTCAAAAATCCCTATTACAGAGTACTTATGCAGCTAATTGTCTTTTGCTGATTAAACCCTGAACAAATGACTAATAATATAAAATCAACCCAAAGATAAATGACTATTGGCCTACTAGCCACTAATGGGCCTGCGCCTGGAATACTTCAGGCCGGTCATAACATCTGGTTTAACTTTCCATGAGGGAATTATATATGGTCGGTTTGCTCCTACAGTTCCAATACATGACTATTTGACATGAATCAATGGAACATATATACACAAAAAGTGCTAATATGGTACGAGAACTGGAAGGAAATGAAACCAAACAGTGCTCTGATATTACACATGTTATCCAGGCCCTGTTTGGCACAACTTAAAACTTATGTATAACAGTATAAACTAGCTTATGGACAGCTGCTGTGAAAAAGCAGGTTTCTGAAGAAGCTACGAGCTTAAAAGGCTATAAAAACTACGTTTGGCAGCCTATCTTTCTCCAGCTTTTTCATGGGTCCTCTCCTGTGGACCCAGGAGTCATTGAGAGCTCAGCTTCATTTGTCCCTCTCAGCCAATTGGAGTGGTGGTTGCCTGCGGCCGCATTGCACCACCCTGGATCAGTCGTTAGCTCCCAAGGCAAGTGCTCAGCCAAGTAGGAATTGGATCGTGGCCACAGAATCGGCTCCAACATCTGGGATCGAGCAGATTCGAGTTGTGATTGGGGAGGAGCACGCACATAGAACCATAAGAGTGGAGCCCGACGGAGTAGAAGTGAGAGGGCAAGCTTCTCAGCAGTGGAATGACTCCGTGGAGTCTGAGAGCTTGGGATGTGGAGGGGCCTCAGGAAAGAAAATCTCGCTAGAGAAGTGGCCTCAGGTGAAACAAATCTGAACAGCGGGTGCATCAAGCGAGCGGACAGAGGATCTTGATTCCAGCTTGGGCAGCAGTGAAGCATCTCGTTAAGGGAGAGTACAGTGCAGGCAGAGGCAGAATGAAAATAACTGGTGCCAAACAGGGCCTCAAGACCATACCAGAAGCATGCACTTCAAGGTCTGTTTCATTGCCTTCCAAATTCATGCCGTTTGAACTTCTTATGCTGGTATGTTAAGATCATAGTCGATGAAAACAAATGCAACAGTATACCTTAATATTACGAAAGTGTGGATGATCGGCCCGAATACCAGTGTCAAAAATGGCTATTTTGACTTTCTTGCCAGTGAAGCCTCTTCCCCATAATCGTTCAGCTCCAAAAAGTGATGTAACTTGTGATCTCTGTCAAATGACACATTATATAATATTAAAACATGAAAACATAGGTCCATGTCAACCGACAAATTATGGACAGTTGACAGTGGAGATTTATCAGATCAATCTAACATTGTACCGAAGAATCCATATGCATAAATCATATAATGATCAATCAAGTTTGGTTATTAATATTGTGACTGTATATATCCTTTGATCATATACATGAAAATTACCATAATAGTCAAGAAGCTCGGTCAAATGAATATTGTCAACTACCAGATTAGCATAAAACTACCATTAAATAACTAAATTACAATGGGTAACTGAACTTCACCTCAGCAAGCTGATATATCAGAAAAGTTGCGACCCCCAAAATGGACCAAGCAATTAAAACTTTAAAAGATAGGTGCTCATTATTTTGTGTCTTTCATGATGGATTATCCTAATTTGCAGTTTGCAAGAAATGCTTGAAAGAGCGTTGTAGTGATTAAACAAACATTTACCTGACAACCTGATGAATATATAAATTTTCCATTTACAAGGATAATGCCAAAAAAGTAGGTAAAAGATTGATCTTCTAAGTATAAAGCATTCAACAGTCTAGTCCAAAACTTTACATAATAGCAGCTAGCTTTATACTTATCCATATGGTGATGGTAGCTTTCAA
>CM041644.1:6862523-6874251 GCA_023333625.1 Bothriochloa decipiens
CATGCTCAACACAAAGAAACAATCTTGCAACGATCTTTGTTGTTCGTAACATGAGCAGAGATCGTGTACCTGCAAAAGAAGCCTCCGCCCCCAAGTAGCAGAAGACGAATTGCCCGCCTCTCCGCCACCCTCCTCCCCCTCGAACGACATGGCCGTGAACAGCTTCCCCCGCCGGGGCAGCCGATCCGGTGCCGCCGCCGCCGACAGGGGGGAGCGCGAGTAGGTGGCGTCGGCGTGCACGTCCCGCACGCGGTCGAGCGCCCGCACCGCGGCCACGACGGCCTCGCGGTGCACGTCGCGGATCTCGAGCACCGCGAAGTCGGTGGGGAACGCGTCCGCGGGGTTCCGCCGCTCCACCCACCGCCACGCCGCCGCGGGTACGGGGGCGGCGGCGGCGCCACGGAGCCCCGCGTCCAGGTACTCCCGGTGCTCCTCCGCGCGGCGGTACTCCAGGAACCGCACCACGTGCCTGGACGACGCGGGCGGCGGGGTTTCTTCCCCCTCGCCGCCCACGCGGCCGCCGCTGCGGTTGGGGGAGCCGCCGGAGGGAAGGGGCAGGGGCAGGATGCGGAGCGTGAGGAGGAGCAGTGGGAGCAGGGCCGCGTACGCTAGCCGCTTCTCCATCACGGGAAGCGGCTGCGGCTGCGGCAAGATGGGTGGATGGATGGCCGCCGCCCGCCGGAGATCGGCGGCAGGTCGCCGGCAACTCGTGCGTGCGGGCAGGGGAGGGGAGACACGAGACGCGAGAGGCGAGGTTATTAATTACTGCGTCGCCAACGACTCCTAAATTGCTGCGCCGGAGCCCGGAGACGTTTTTACCAGTGGTAATAATAAAAGTCATTATTCAGTGGGCTTCACTTGTCCTCCAATTCTGACTGGATCATTTGCACTGGGAAGGCCCAGCCCAAGAGGATAATGGCCGAGGCAGTAAGCCGAGGGGAAGTGGATCAGGCCCATGAAGAAATATAGCGCGAGGCGAGCCCAGCACCAAGTACCAACTCCAACTCGTGAGGGTGAGGCTGAGGCGGGGCGGGAGGTGGGAGCTGGTTGTTCCGTTCAGTTTAGTCCCACCTCGGCAGAGGAGAGGCAGAGGGGCAGGGGGAGGCGAGTATAAGGTCAGGGGGTGGGCGACGCGCAGAAACCATCTTTGCGCTTGGGGCAATGACGCAGCTTATGAGGTCATACCGAGGCGCGTCAATTGCTGGTTGAAAACTATTTCCAAACCCCCTCTTTGGCCCTCTGGGCCACTGAGAATTTCTGGAAGGGCTCCTTCTCTTAGGAGAGGGTAAAGCCCTACAAATCAAAAAAATGAAATATTTGGTTTTTAATTTATTTGTAGTTTATTTATGTTAGTATTTGTGCTGTAACAAAATTTAAATATGTTTAAATAATTGAGTACTTGATAAGTTAGTTTTAGAATCGGTAAACTGAAATATTTTTCTTTTTTTGGATTGGAGCTTTTTATTTTCTTATTTGGACTGGTGCTGTTTTCTGGATGCTTATTGCAGAGTCCCTCTGCCTATGATTCTCACCGTCTCTTGAGCTTCATCGCCGTCTCTTTTGAGCTGTATTGTTGATGATGAAAAAAAGCACACATACTTGTTCTTGGTTTGTTCATGACGTATCATCAACTTATTCTTGCTCATCTATCTAGTTGTTAAATGGCGTTTATCTGCAGTTTAACAACAATCAAACATAGAGCATCATAATCATTTTGTATTTGTTAAAAGTTAGTTAAATTTTTTAAATAGAAAATACTACACAACACATAAGTGTTGCAACCCTCGATTCCTCCTTTTTCTTCCATTTGTGGGGAGTGCGGGAAGACGACAGCTACAATTCCGACGGCAGTAGCGAGGTAACCGAAAGCGTAAGAGGTGTGGAAAGAGTCGCGTGGCTATAGTGGTGGTGAGAGGGGGAGGGGAAGATGGAAGTCACCATGGCATGATATGAGCTCGTTAGAGCTCCACAATCGCCCTACCATGGTGGGACGGTACAATCAAACGTAGAGCATCATGATCATTTTGGATTTATTGAAAGTTAGTGAAGCATTTTTTAAGAGCAAATACTACACTACATTTAAGTATTGCAACCTTCGGTTCCGCCTACGTAGGAGGTGGCTGGAAGCGTGGGAGGTGTGAGAAGCGTCGCATGGCTACAATGGCGGTGAGAGGGGGAGGACAAGATGGAGGTTGCCGTGGCACGAGCTCGTTGGAGCTCCACGATCACCCTACCGTGGTGGCACGTCGAGAGGAGGAAAAAGTGTGAAAAAGAGATTGGAGTATTGTATAAACAAATCCTTTTTCTAAGAATCAGGCTTATCATTTTCCAATCTGCACCTTGTCTTACAAATGGGACAATGATGTTGGGGTGGACATAAGCAATACGATCTGGATCTGAATCTGAACCCCATTTGAGGCTTTGACTTGCGTCCGTCTGAAGCTGAAGTGCTGACCTCCTCACCTCTCTATCCCTAATCACATGCAGATGCCGCTCCGTCACTCTCCTTAAACCCCCTCTAATTACGCGGTCGCCGTCGGCCACAGCCAGCCCATGTGCCCTCCCTCCCCCATCGCGGCCGACACGTCGTCCCCACGGGTCCGCCCTTTCTCCCACTGACACCTAGCCCCGCCGTCCGCTAGGCCCACCGTCATCCTCTGCGCTGCAGCTCCCCAGTTACCTTGTGCTCGCCTGAGCCTGCTCGGGTAGTCGCGGCGCACGCCTCCCTTCCGCCTTGCCGTTTGAACACTCGACCCCGAGAGCCATTAACGGCATCGCATCGCGCACTCGTGCCCCGCGACTCCTTCGATCCCCTCGTGGCGGTGGCGCGTCGTGCGGACGGGGCGGGCGGGCTCTGCTAGAGCTAGATCTCGGAGGAGCGGAAGGGAGATAGCCAGCCAGGGAGGGAGAAGAGTGAGGCTGCGGCGCCGCGCATTTCGCCGAGCACGATGAGGGCGCGTCGGGTCGGGGCGCTTCTGCTGCTCGCGGTCCTCGCGCTCGCCGCCGCGTCGGCGGCGCGGCTGGACCTGGACGACGACGACTCGGGCGTGCTGGACGAGCTGCTGGCCATCGACGAGGAAGCCGAGCGGGGCGGGCTGGACGCCGCGGCGGAGGCGGTGCGGCGGGCGCAGTCGATGGTGCTGGCGCTCGACAACGACAACGCGCGCCGCGCCGTGGAGGACCACGCGGAGCTGCTGCTGCTCGGGTACGCGCCGTGGTGCGAGCGCAGCGCGCAGCTCATGCCGCGGTTCGCCGAGGCCGCCGCCGCGCTGCGCGCCATGGGCAGCGCCGTCGCGTTCGCGAAGCTCGACGGGGAGCGCTACCCCAAGGCGGCCGCCGCCGTCGGGGTCAGGGGCTTCCCCACCGTGGTCCTCTTCATCAATGGCACCGAGCACGCCTACCAAGGCCTCCACACCAAGTGAGGACGCTGCTTTGCTTTCTCTCTTGTCTCTTTTCGTTATACCAATCTATCGTTTGCTGGAGCGTCCTTTCATGTGTCTGACCAATTGACTGGGAATTATGTGTATCTCATGTTGATAGGGAGGCCATAGTTACTTGGGTAAGAAAGAAGACTGGTGTGCCAGTCATTAGGCTTCAGTCTAAGGATTCAGCTGAGGAGTTCCTCAAAAAGGATCAGACCTTTGTTGTTGGTCTATTCAAGAATTTTGAGGTACTGATGTTTCATTTTCAAATTATAGTTTGCTCCAAATGTAAAAACTTGTGAAATAAAACCTTATGATCTGTTCAATTTGTGCTCATCCATATCCATATTATGGCAGGGTGCAGAATATGAAGAGTTTGTGAAGGCAGCAACCACAGACAATGAAGTACAGTTTATAGAAACCAGTGATACAAGTGTTGCCAAAGTTCTTTTTCCTGGTATTACATCTGAGGAGAAATTTGTGGGCCTTGTTAAAAGCGAGCCAGAGAAGTTTGAAAAGTTTGGTAAGTATTTTGTACATATATTTGGATGCATTTTGTGTTCCTTCGGCATTCTTGTGCTGTGATTTATGAATCCTTGAGTAAGATTTTCAACGTGTTATAGTGACATCTGCCTTCCTAATTTGATAGTAACTATTTATCTTGCTCTTTTATGTTAAGTACCAAAGCACTTGTTAAGTAATTATGGATTTTCCAGATGTTCTTGTCTAATTTCCGACACATAAAGCTTACTGGAGAAAAGACACTGTATACTGAGACAAATATGCTGGGTTAAATTGCAATTCTTGTCCTATATGCTGTAACTTATACAGTGGGATTTTTGCAGATGGAGAGTTTAAAGAAAAGGCAATTTTGCGGTTTGTGGAGCTCAACAAGTTTCCCCTAATTACTGTATTCACTGATCTCAACTCGGGCAAAGTATATTCAAGCCCTATTAAGCTACAGGTTGGCACCCTCTGCCTTTTCTCTACTTTGCTCATCAATCACATGTTTAGGTTCCCAGGTGTGCGGTGTACCCAAATTTACTAAATGACAAAAAAAATAGTAGACTTATAATCCTTATGAAAGGACCATTGAGTTTACTCTTGCAAATTTGTTCTAGGTCTTCACCTTTTCAGAGGCTTATGATTTCGAAGATCTTGAATCTATGGTTGAAGAAATAGCCAGAGCATTCAAGAAAAAGGTGCCAATATATCAATGCTTTTATTTTTTTTCTGACCATGATCACATCACCTGAATGACTATTTTGGTTAAACATGTTTTTCCACGGTGTTGCAGATAATGTTTATATATGTGGACGCTGCTGAAGAAAACCTTGCAAAACCATTCCTCACTCTTTATGGTCTTGAATCGGAAAAGAAGCCTACTGTAAGTCTCATGTTGGACTCATAATTAATATGTATATCCCTTTGGTCGTAAATGCATGAGGGCATATGTGTTCTATTGCTGATGTCTTGTGACTTATGAGTGGGTATGGGTGGAGGTGGAGTCCGATTGGTTACTGACTCGGATAATTGTTACTACTCTGAGGACATGAGCTGACAGTTGTCAAATCTTTTTTCTATGTTGTTCAATTCTGTAGATTTTTTATTTACTAAAATTAGAAAGTTCACCAGGTTACAGCATTTGATACAAGCAATGGAGCCAAGTATCTGATGGAGGCAGATATCAATGCAAAGAACCTGAGGGTATTGAGATTTTTATTTTGATATTATGTTGAATTACCTGACCACTCAAGGCAGCTACATAACTGTATCGTGTTGCTGGACAACAGGAGTTCTGCTTAAGTCTTCTGGATGGCACACTGCCGCCATACCACAAATCAGAACCAGTGCCTCAAGAGGTAAGCTTTATTTATTTTCTTAAATCTTTTAATGTGTGTGTAGTACTGAATTTCAATTCCTGAAGCATTCTAACTTTGAAATAATCACAGGTTAAGGCCTAATAAGGGTAGATCATTGCAACTTAGTATTTCTGCAATATATCATTTCTCAATAGTCCTCTTTACATTTCATAAGAATGTTTAAAATTGGAAAATAACATCCAATGGGGGTTCAAGGGCGTGGGGTGTGTGAAAGCCAACTTACATTGTCTTTTATGCTGGTGCTGAGCTGTCCTTTTGAAATGTTGGACCCTACATTGTGCAGAAGGGACTTGTTGAAAAGGTTGTTGGTCGTACATTTGATTCTTCTGTTCTGGAAAGTCATCAAAACGTCTTCCTTGAGGTATATCGTGTTTATTATCTGTTATATCTCTTCTCATTTTCGATGTACGTAATGATCTTACAATCCCTTTTCAAATGAAAGGTTCATACACCTTGGTGTGTTGACTGTGAAGCGATAAGTAAAAATGTTGAGAAGTTGGCCAAGCATTTTAATGGTTTGGACAACCTTAAATTTGCACGAATAGATGCTTCTGTGAATGAGCATCCCAAATTGAAGGTGAGCCAATCCATTATCTTCCAGGAAGCATTGGAATTATCAATAACTGACACTTGCTCTATCATGTTTATGCATCACAAGTTGCCGACTTGCAGTGCAATTTTCTATCTAGTATCAGTAATCTGTGCTATAGCTTGATTAATGCTTATCAATGGAATTTCACCCACATAAGGGCTTGTTTGGATGTACTCATATCCAATCTCAATCCCTGTATGTTGGAGTGAACTGAGGTGGAAATTAAATTTTCACTCAAATCCACTCCAATACATGGATTGAGGTGAATGCGTGTGAATCCAAACAAGTGTGGAGAATACTCTTTCTGAGGCGTAAACTTATATGGTTGTAACTATTCTCTATATAAACACAGTGTGCTCGCATGGACACATGCAGACTGCCCGCTACCTGTATGGACATTGCCCACACTCCACACACGTAGGCACACACCACCTGCACACAAATGTTCACAGTCCACCCATTGTTCATGATTCATGTGCTCATGCATGGACTTGCAACTATAGATTGGAAAATTGAAATTTTCATGAGACCCGTGTGTAGAAGGTGAGATTCTGTATGATTTAATGCACGTGTTGGCTAGTTTTTTTTCTTCTTCCAGAAGTTTTCTGTTTACTGTTCTGAAACAGTTTAAACACTGTATGAGATAACTGAATCGACCACGTCCATCCAAAGATAGCAAATATCATGAGAATATAAATATAACATAATATATTTGAACTCTTGTTAGAGGTACATTGCCTTTGGCTACTGGAAGCACAGTTTAATGCATCTGCATGCCTGCATCTCCAAGTGAGGGATTTGTCAAATTTAAAATTTTGCGTTACAGCCGTCCTTGTTTATGAGCAGGTGAACAATTACCCGACACTATTCCTTTATCTTGCTGAAGACAAAAGCAACCCGGTATGTCTACGGAAACAAATGCAAACATGCTGTTAAGTTGATTCTTTTGGACACACGTTAGTGATGTGCTGATTCTGTCTTCTGGAATGCAGATCAAGCTTTCGAAGAAAACAAGTGTCAAGGACATGGCCAAACTCATCAAGGAGAAGCTGCAAGTATCAGATGTGGAGACCGTAGTGGCTCCTGACAATGTCAAGGATGCTGTGGAGATAGTAGCGGCTCCTGACAATGTCAAGGATGAGCTATAACCTGTAGTAGACTTCTCCGGGGGCCTGTGTCTGAGTAAAGCTAGGGTCCAGTGAAGAAAAATTGCAGCATGTTTGCCTGTTTTGCGCCAACCCGATAACAGAACTCGCTTTGTTCGCGAGCTGTAACATGTGTTAAGTTGACAACAGACAATGGTATAGAAAATAGGTACGCCAATCAAACGAACATGTAAATCAAATTTAATGGGGTCCAGTTCATACATGAATATCCAGGGTAGTATACGAGGTTCTCATTCTGATTCAACATGAATAAAACAAATCTTGGTTTCTTTTATTGGAAGAACTGGAGTGTTCAATAGGAGTAGTCGCCGGCGAGCTTCGCGTTAGCCCAGTACGCGCTCGGGCCAGCCCATGTCGTTGGTTGTTGGGCTCCTTGCTCTCCCCGCCGGCGACGGCGCTGCCATTGTGGTGGTTACCAGAGGAGCGCGCCAATGGTGGCCATCAGCCAGTCACAAAGCTAATAGTAGCCGGTCCATCACAAAACCACTGCATTATTTTTCCCCCACAAAACTAGCAGCCTCTTCGCATGCAATGCAACTGACTCGTTCACGGTGTCTCTCGACCAGCCACCAGACTCGTCACTCAACAAACCTCCCGCTCCCTGCTCCGAACCCCAAGATTATCGGCAGATCGAGACTTGCCGTCGATCGCCGCCGGCCGCCATGATCTCGTGGCACGACCTGTACACGGTGCTGTGCGCGGTGGTGCCGCTGTACGTGGCGATGGTCCTGGCTTACGGCTCCGTGCGGTGGTGGGGCGTGCTGACGCCGGACCAGTGCGGCGGCATCAACCGCTTCGTGGCCGTCTTCGCCGTGCCGCTCCTCTCCTTCCACTGCATCTCCACCAGCGACCCCTACGTGATGAACCTCCGCTTCATCGCCGCCGACACGCTGCAGAAGGCCCTCGTCCTCGCCGCGCTCGCCGCCTGGTCCTACCTCCCGCCCGCACTCCCCGGCGGCGCCGTCGGACGGGAGCCGTTCGACTGGTCCATCACGCTCTTCTCCCTGTCCACGCTGCCCAACACGCTCATCATGGGGATCCCGCTCCTCGTCGCCATGTACGGGCCGTACTCGGGCGACCTCCTGGTGCAGGTGGTGGTGCTCCAGTGCATCGTGTGGTACACCCTCCTGCTCGTCCTCTACGAGTTCCGCGCCGCGCGGGTGCTCATCGCGGGGCAGTGCCCGCCGGACGGCACCGCGGCGGCGCGCATATCCGACGTGCGCGTGGACCCGGACGTGACGTCGCTGGCCGGCAGCCACGCGGAGGCGCAGACGGAGGTGGCGCCGGACGGCAGGATGCGCCTCATCGTGCGCCAGTCTACGTCGGCGTCACGGCGGTCAATGGCGTTGGCCCCCGCCGCGACGCCGCGGCCGTCCAACCTGACGGGCGTGGAGATCTACTCAGTGAGCTCGTCGCGGAACGCCACACCGAGGGGGTCCAGCTTCATCGCGCACGCCGACATCGCCGCGCCACCGTACGGCGCGTCGTCGCTGCGCATGTCGAGCTTCGGCGCGGCTGACCTCTTCTCCCTGCCCCCGACGCCGCGGCCGTCGAGCTTCGACGAACAGGCGGTGCGGGCTCGATCGGCCGCCACGGTGGCGCCCAGCAGCAACGAACCCAGGGACGTGCACATGATCGAGTGGAGCTCCGGCGCGTCCACGACGTCGGAGGTGCGCGGCTTGCCGGTGTTCCACGGCGGCGACCTCCACCGCGGCATGGACTCCCGCCGGCTCGTCCCCTCCGAGGCGCCTCCGAGAGGTCAGTCGTTGAAGCCGATCGATACGTAGACAACGTGCAAGCACTGGTATGATGGTCAGCGGACGTACGCGGGTTTTATTTTGGTTTCAGCAATGCGGCCGGGGGATCGCGTGGTCACGGGCTTCCCGGCGGACGCCGGCGGGCAGGACTCGCTGGCGAAGCTGGAGTCCGGATCGACGGAGGAGGAGCGGAGGGACGGCAAGAACGGCGGCGGGGCGGGAGGGCCGCAGAAAACGGCGGCGGCACCGGCCGGCGTGATGATGAGGCTGATCGTGACGATGGTGTGGCGGCGGCTGATCCGCAACCCCAACACGTACGCCAGCGTTGTCGGTCTCACTTGGTCTCTCATCTCGTTCCGGTAATCCATCAAGTTCTTGGTCGCCACGCTAGTACATTTGCGTTTTCTGTATATTTCAGAACAAGTAAAAAACACCTTCATTTTCGAATCTGCTGATTCTGTTCCTGCAGATTCCACGTCGCAATGCCAGCCATAGTGCAGAATTCCATCAGCATACTCTCCGATGCAGGGCTAGGGATGGCCATGTTTAGCTTAGGTACGGTGTATTTCTCACATCTCACCTACATGTCTTCCCAACTAGTAACACACATGTTGGTGGCTATCCTATCCTGCACTGATTCTTCTGCTGCCAGGGCTGTTCATGGCCATGCAGCCCAAGATCATCGCCTGTGGAAACAAAGTCGCGGCCATCACCATGGCAATTCGCTTCCTCTTAGGCCCCGCCGTCATGGCCGCCACGTCTGCCGCCGTCGGCCTCCGAGGCACGCTCCTGCGTGTCGCCATTGTTCAGGTAAGGGAACCTCTTCGTCTTATACCTACATTCTGATGATCGAGTGGAAGCTTTTGGTTTTGGGCCAGCCAAAATGATGCTGACCCTCCATCACGTGCTTGACGGCAGGCTGCTCTGCCGCAAGGAATTGTGCCCTTTGTGTTCTCCAGGGAGTACAATCTGCACGCCGCCATTCTTTGCACCGGGTATGTGATCCAAACAACTAGCTCCCTTCGTTCTGTTGTTTTGCAGGGTTGTCATATCCGTGAGCTGTGCTTCAGTGTAGTCAGTATAAGCGTAGTTGTGGTTCATATGTTTCCATTCGTTTTTCAGGGTCATATTTGGCATGCTAATCGCTCTTCCCATCGCCTTGGTCTACTATATTATTCTCGGACTAATGTGAATGGTGTCCAGGCAACAACAACGACCGTGCGCCAAAGCTGACATGTAGGGCAGATCGGGCGATGCAATAGTACCACGGATGGATGACGGTGCATTTATATGTCTGACAGTTGTAACCATGCATGCCGTGTTGGTTTGGTCTGTAGATTACACAAACTGATCCAACAACTGCCCTTGGAACGACCTCATGGTCAAATTGGTCATGGCCGAGATCAATGAGTTCACTACACTTTTATGACAAAAAAAAAAAGTTCACTACAAGAGCCAAGCGAATAACGGTCGTGGCAGATGACAGCAACAACCAAGTTTGAATTTGTTTTGTGGCAAGAAGCTTGTCCACACATGTTTTTTCTTTATTCTTTTGGTACGTGCAGATACCTGAAAGCTAGTGTTCATCAGTAATTTGTTTTTATTTTCACGTGTATTCACATTATCAATGTCCCAGCAGAGTAGTTGTGGATTATTGAGTGAATTTGGACATATAAATGAAGTGTCAGAACGTCAATAGTTGTGGGACAGAGAGAGTATGTATACTTTAAATTGCAAAATATATTTTAGGATGCATCTAAGGACACTTATTTGGTATCATCATAAATAAATATTTATATTTTTGTATAATAAACTTGGTCAAACTCAAAATTTTGGGAGAAAAAAGCATGAATAGTTTCCTCAATTAGGAAAATGTTCTCAATTATACCAGTAGATAATGGTGGCCCTTGCCCGCATAGACATGATGTTTTTTTTTCCCGCCTTAGAGATAGAGATGAATTGCATCTATACTGTAGTACGGAGTACATCAGAGCTGAACAATTGGCATGTTGTCTGGCGGCGCTGGCGGCAGCGCCAGAGCCACAGCCCCCATCGCACAGTGGGCCAGCTACGGCTGCCTGTGTCCGTTCCAACACAACGCCATTTCGTTGTTTCCAGTGTTCCCAACAGCATGGCCATCGCGCGTCGCCGTGTGTAGGGGATGTAATCACTACACAGTCTTGGCACTTCGGCAGCTCCCAGAACAAAGCTGCATCCAAACACAACATAGTTGCACGTTATTGCCGCCGAGGAACAGCGCTCGCAGCAACGGTATTCTTCTTGGACGAGCAGCCACCAGCCATACGAAGAACTTGGGCGGGGCACGTGCCGGCGCTTGACAAGTGTCCAAGCAGTCCGGCATTGTCTGCTCGCGCCCCAAGAGCGGCCCAGCCCATCCCAACTCGTCTGTCGCCTTCTCCCACATGGCGCACGATGGCAATTGATGACCGCACCGCACCGCCATTGCGTCTTCTTTCGGGTAGTCTAGGGCTCTAGGCTTGCGCCCTGCGGTGACCACCGACCACGTCGCAACTCGCAACCGACACGGTGCTCTTTTTTTAGCATGCAGATTCTTTTCCGTCGCCTGGCGCTGCTTGCTTGACGTTCAATGTCCACCAAGCGTCAGACTGCAGATAGAACTATTTTACAATCATCCGTCTCTAGGAATCTAATAAGATCACGCTCTCAAAAAGATGAGTACACATGCAAGAACAAGAGAACACCCGCCTTACAGCGCGATTTTATCGACAAAACCAAAAAGGCTCAAAACATACCATATCTGTGCGCTTATTGTTCTTCTTCAGCAGCACCAACACAAAACAGCTAAATATACAGCAGGGCATCCTTTGCAAGACCACAACACACGCACCGCTAATGCTCCGTCATCGATCACAGTTTTACGGGAGAA
>CM041644.1:6889360-6902565 GCA_023333625.1 Bothriochloa decipiens
TAAAGCGGGATTCGACCGCTGTACGGACCACTGTGCGGCTACTGTAGCCATACGATTGGACGAGGTTAGGTAGTTTTGCATCAAATGCGCTGTCGGACGCACCCGGAGTTGGTGGATCGAGGGGGGCTCGACCCTTGTCGTATCGAGGCGTCCGTCCTGCCGGGGCCTCGACATTTGACGCGGGGTCCCCTCTCTCGAGTGATCATCAGTTGGTGACGTCAGCGACTTGTCGAGGGTTGCGGCAGAAGTTAAGTATCCTGTTGTGGGTCGGCCCAGTGTGTATTTGCCGGTGGGCCCCGGTGGGTCTAGGATGTACGGTCTGGTCTTGCATGTGTTTTTTCGAGGGTCCTCGTGAGATTAATCTGAGGGTAAACTCAGGGTTCAACCAAAAACAAGGGAGGTTTAGGGTACCCCTACTCTCGGTAACCGACAGTAGCCCCCGAGGCTTCGTGTAAGTGTTGATACTTACGCGGAGGCTCAGTTAAATGGACTCGGAGTGTTGGTCGTATTCCGAGGGGTGCGCGCGAGAGCACCCTTCGGGTGTAGCCCCCGAGGCCTCGGGTGAGTAGAATACTCGCCCGAGGTCTTTTATTTTCGGTTTTGGTCGAGGCGTGCTCGAATGATCGAGCCCCCGGGCGGTTGGGTCCTCTTTCGTCGAGGCCACCCGGTTGCGAGTCCGCTCCTTAGCTTCTTTCGTTGAAGCCGGTCAGGTGCGAGCTCGACTTTTTTGTTCGACCCTCACGAACCCTTTCGATCGGGTAGAGGGGGAGAAGCGTTGTGCTACCCATGCTCGGGCGAGCATTAACGTCTCAGGTGAGCTGCTATCGGGAAATTCAAGTAAGAGCTCGTGCCCCGTTCGATAGGGGTCGACTAATGGCCCTGAGGCACTCTTATTCGAGCAAAACAGTGGGTCCCACGGATGCCAAACCCTTTCGATCGGGTCTGGTGGCTCGATGCCTCCCCTCGAGGGGATTCCGTCGTGGTCCCTTAGTTTTGCCTTGAATGTGTCCGAGGGGGCCTCGAGAATTCATTCTCGAGCAAGGGACTCATGTCGGCCCCCCTCGGTCACCCCTAACTCCGGTACTCGAGGGTGGCTGTCAAACCCTTTTCGAGGGCCAGCCTTCGCTCCCTGGAGATTTCGAGGGCCTGGGCCCGTATCCCGTGTCGTGGGAAGATTCGTCTGCGGATAACTCCTCCTGTCCGTCACGCGTGCCTTTTTATGCAGAAGCCAGAGCGACACGGTAGTGGATGATTCCTGTACTTAAAGCACATTTCGAGGAGGATAACTGTCAGTTATCATATTAGTCTCATTTTTCAAGAAAAGATTCGAAGCGGCGCGGCCGTAATGTCGCGGGAGTCGGAACGGCACCGTCATGGTGGGGCCGGCATGACGGCTGATTCGTGGATGCTTGACGCGTGTCCATGGTCGATGGGAGTCGAGGGGGTGAATGTGAAACGGCGTGAACGCGCAGGCCCGAGGGTATTATTGGCGCCCGGCAGCCTCGCTCATGACGTCGACGCACAGGAATCGAGAGGAGAGTACTTTGGGTGCATTTAATGTGGGGACTTACTGGTCGGGCAAGTGGCAGCCGCCCATCGGTCTTCTGCCCCTATAAAAGGAGGCACTCCGCACACCATTGCTCTTCACTTGCCTTCCTACCGTTTTTGCATTCGCCTTCCTACGCTTGATTGCCTTCCTTGCGCTCGCCTTCCTTGCGCTCGCCTCCCTGTGCTTTGCCTTCCCCGTGGAGATAGGAAATCTTCCGGGTCGTCCGTCCATCGAAGAGCTCCGTGCCCTTGCCATGGCACCGCCGGAGATTCTTCAGCCCGCGGCGTGGCTCCCCTCGGATGTGACGAGGAAGGAGCTGGAGGGGTTGGTGGCGGAGGGGCTCCTTCGCCCTATCACCAACAAGGCCGAGCCCGAATGGCTCGTTCCGCCGAAGGGGGACCTCGAGCCGAACCCACCGGAGGGCTACATGGTCAGCTTCGTCAAGTTCCACCGACTGGGCTTCGGTTCCCCCACCGAGCTAGTTCATGCGCGTCCTCACCCACTACTACGGGATCTAGCTTCAGCATTTCTCCCCCAATGCGATCTCCTATGCCGCCATCTTCACCACTGTCTGCGAGGGTTACCTCGGGGTGGAGGCGCATTGGGAGCTCTGGCTTCATCTTTTTCGAGCAGAGTACTTCTCCAAGAGCGCGTCGCCGGGGGTGCGGAGGCTGGTGCGGGCCGGGTGCTGCAACTTCACCGTGAGGAAGGCCGACATCTTCATCCCTATTGGCCTGACTTTGAGCCACGGCGCCTGGCCTTCGAAGTGGTTCTACATCAGGAAGGACGAGGGGCTGCTGCCTCAGTACACGGGGCGCGTCATCGAGTCACGTCCCCACAACTGGGGCACCCCGGCGTGGGACCATCAAGGGAGGCTCGAAGACCTCCTCGACACCCTGGCGACCCTTCGAGGGTAGGGGTTGACTGCCGGGGTCATTGCCTCGGCCTTCCACCATCGACGGGTGCTCCCCCTGATGCGGCGCTCGCTCCGCATGAGCCAAATGTTCCTTGGAGCAGAGCTCGAGGGGAGCCGGATGGTTGCTGAGGATATTACACCGGAGAGCGTCGCCAAGAGGGTTTGAGGCACGGTGTCGGGCCCCTTCACGGCACAGGAAGTCAACCGTCTTCCGATGCGGCCAGATCCTGGTTACCCCGAACTGGTGAGTGTATTACTTCGTCGAGCCCTTCTTTTTTATTTCTTTTCCCCTTACATTTTTTTGGGCTTTGCGTGTAGGGGGAGCTCGACTATGAGTTGTCGCTGCCCCTGTTAAGGAAGATTTCAGAGCTGGTCTGGCGGGGCTTCTCGGCGCCTCGTCGGCAAAGAAGACGAAGGAGGAGGAGAGCAAGAAGAGGAAGATGCAGAGCCTCGATCTCTCTGCGGGCGAGCAGCGCTCGGCTAAGCAGAGATGAGAGGTGGGGCCCGTCGAAGGGTCCTCCTCTGAGGAGTCAGGGGAGGAGTGGAGTGGAGAAGAGGAGCACCTCTCGACCCGGAGGGTCGCGGCTGGTGCCCCTTCGACGCAGGGCGCTGCTGGTTCTGGGGGGCCCATGAAGGGATCCCATGAAAGTCATCTGGCCCTTGGAGCCAGGCCGGTGGCGCTGGCTTTGGCCGCATCGACGGCGGCCTCCGCTCAAGGGGCTACAGGGCCTCATGGCATGACGCCATCGATAGCGACTTCAAGCCTTTCGAGCACCGGGACGCGGCCGTCGACGGGGGGCTCACGAACCCCGGGGAGGTTCCCGGTGGGGTAAGTTCTTAATCTTGGAGCAGCTTTATATTTCGCGTCTCGATTCCACGCATCTAATTTTTCCTTTCTTGCAGACTCAAGCGCGAGCGGGCACTGGCGGGGCCCGCTCCGGCCAAGCGCCTTCGGACGGAGGCTGCGACAGAGGTGATGGCGGTCGCGGCGGCTCCGGCTACGGGCCCGGTTCCTTTGGCGACGAGCTCCTCCTCGACTCCCCCGGTGATTTCGAACGCGGGGGTCATCGCTTGGGTCAAGGCCGCACGCACGGCGTTGGCCCGGGGCGCTGCTTCTGTTATCGGCGAAGTGGCCACCGAGACTGCAGCGGCTGCGGCGTCGAGCCCCCGAGCTGGGATGGCCGTCGAGGCGCCGGGCAGCAGCGTGCCGGAGGGCCCCTCGGATGACTCGCTGCTGGGGTTTTCGGAGGCGGCGCCCATCGTCCTCGAGGCCGAGCAGGGCGAGGCCTCCGTCGACGAAGGGAAGGAGAAAGACGCCGCGCCCCCCTGTCGCCACCGAGGTCGGGGGTCGTCGAGTCCGGGGGTGCTGAAGCGGCCCCGTCAGGCGGGGCCCCGTGGGTGATTTGGTCAAGGAGGTGAGCGTCACCGTGTCTGCCCCGGTGGACCTTTTTATCGAGCGGGAGGAGCCGCAGGCCGGCTTGCTGGCTATCGTGCCGTGGGAGGGTCCGTCTCCCCCGCGGTGCCCGAGCAACGACTTGCGGTAGGCACGGCCGTCGACGCGGAGGGTGCCGGAGCAGAGACGGTGCGGCGGCGCTCTGAGGCGGAGACTTCGGGATGGGGCTCAGTGCCCATCCGCGTCCACGACCCCACGAGTCACGACGCTCCCTCGTGGGAGGTGGATGACCCCGCGGAGCTCGAGTGCTGGAGGGCCGTCGAGGAGGAGCGTTCTTGCCTTCAGAGCTCGCTGAAGGCAATGCTTGGTCTCGTCAGCGACAACCTTCACCAACGCCTCACGGTGAGCATCCTTCTTCGAAGTTATGGAACTCGGGGTGTGTTCTCTTTGTTGATGATGTCCTTTGTTCTTCTTGCTCTTAGGATCTGAGAAAGCGCTCGAACATCAAGTCCTATCTTATCCACGGCGCCAAGGATAAGTGGAACCAGATCCCCGAGCTAGAAGCAGCGCTCGAGGCTGCCCGGGTCAAGGCCGCGAAGGCGAAGGAGGAGGCTGCTGCCGCTCGAAGTGGGCTTGAGAAGGCGAAGTCCGAAACCGCCTTGGCCCAAGAGGTGGCTGCCCAAGCCAAGGAGGCTGAGGCCAAGGCGAAGGAGGAAGTGGGGAGGGCCCTCGAGAAGGCGAGGTCCGAGGCCAGCGATGAGCTGGCAAGGGCTGGCGCGGCCCTCGAAGTGGTGCGAAAGGAGCTCGAGGCCTCGGCCTCCGAAAACGCCAGGCTTTTCAAAGTCTAGCAAGAGCAAAGGCGGAATGCCATTTCGGCAGGCGAGGCCCTCGAGAAGCTCAAGGAGGAGAACGCGTCGATGGTCCACGCTGGTGAGACACTTGCAAACAAGTATCTCATTCTGCAAGATACGCACACGAAGCTTGAGACCCACGCCGTCAATGAGTCTTCCTTCTTTTCTTAAAGAGTTTTTTGCCTTTGTTTTTTCTTAAGCGTTACTGACTCCGTTTGTTTCCAGCCTTAAAGGAGGAGCTGACTTGGGCTCATCACGACCTCGGCCTACTTCAGAAGTCGTACACGGCCGAGGTGAAGCTGACCGGCGAGCTCGGCGGTATGCTCGACATGGTCTGCGATAGCCTCGGTGTCCCTCGTCCCGAAGCGGCCGCGAATGACGTCCACGGGGCCCCTCTAATTGACCGGCTGTTCGAGCTCGGCCGCGTGGTTAAGGAGAAGGTGCGGGGCACCCTTCATGTCGGCGTGAAGTGGGCGATGGCGGTCATCGGCTCTGGCTACATCTACGACATGGAGGTCGTCTCCCACGGCTTCGTCAGCGACCCTTCGAAGACTGACGAGGAGAACGAAGCCGTCTTCATGGGGTTGGTTGAGGCTGCCAAGGAACCTGGCAGTTGTCTTGCAAGCCTCTTCGAGCGTGAGGTCCTTCCGCCTCCTGAGGATGATGTCCTGTGAGCCAAATCTGGGCAAAGAGGCCTTTGTAAGAAATCTTGTAATTTTCTGGTTTGCGAGGCCCAGGGGGCCTCGAAACATTATCGAATGTAAAATATAACTTCGCAAATTGTTTAGTCCCTTCCTTTCTCGCATGTCTGATAACGTTTCTTAACTTAGTGTGACGCATGTTCGTGCCCCTCGACGTGGGAGTGAGTGGAGGTACCGTAGCCCTGGGGCGTCGGTGGTCTCCTGGCTCGACAGCCCTCGACCTTTAGGGTGTTCACATGGCATTTTGGACTAAGTACTTAGAGCGTATCGAGGTGCGTAAGGAGGATAGACTTTTGAGTTTTGAAAAAATCATGCAACTTTTTTGGGGACTTCGGGGGGTTCCCCCCTTGTAGCCCCCGAGGGAGGTTCGACTCTGAGGGAGCAGAGTCGAGGCTACCTCTTATATGTATAAGAAGATTGAGCTTTTGATCGAAAGCATTCCATATACGAAAATGTATGAAGAAGGCATCGAGGCCCTAGGGATAGAAGTGACGTAGCTGTTCGATGTTCCATGCATTGGTGAAGATTTCGCCTTTGTCGTTAACGAGCTTGTAGGTTCCGGGCTTCAACACCTCTGCTATGATGAAGGGGCCTTCCCACGATGGAGTTAATTTGTGGCGGCCCTTGTTGCTCTGTCGCCGTCGTAGGACGAGGTCGCCCACTTGAAGGTCTCTTTTGCGCACATGCTTGTCATGGTAGCGTCGAAGCTTCTGCATGTATCTTGCGGAGTTGAGGAGGGCCATGTTTTGAGCTTCTTCGAGTTGGTCGACGGCGTTTGCGAGAGCTTCTTCGTTCGTCTGCTCGTTGTAGGCTTTTAATCAAGGGGACCCGTATTCGAGGTCGATGGGGAGGATGGCCTCAGACCCATAGACCATGAAGAACGGGGTGAATCCCGTGGCTTGACTGGGTGTTGTCCTTAGGCTCCACAGGACCGAGGGCAGCTCGATGGCCCACTTCTTGCCATATTTCTTCAGGCGGTCATAGATTCTAGGCTTGAGCCCTTGAAGAATCATCCCGTTGGCACACTTGACCTGGCCGTTAGTTCGAGGATAAGCAACTTTAGAACAATTCACACGGATGTGATGGTGATCGCAGAAGTCCAGGAAATTTTTGTCGGTGAATTGCGTGCCATTTTCGATGATGATCACGTTGGGGACCCCGAAGCGATGAATGATGTCAATGAAGAACTCGACCGCTCGCTCGGAACGAATGTTGGTGATAGGCCGCGCCTTGATCCACTTGGTAAACTTGTCAATGGCAACGAGCAGGTGGGTGAAGCCTCCAGTTGTCCTTTTGAGGGGACCAACGAGGTTGAGTCCCCATACGGAGAACGGCCATGTGAGGGGGATCATTTGCAAAGCATGCGCATGGAGGTGCGTCTGCTTGGCATAGAACTGGCACCCCTCACATGAGCGGACGAGGCTGATGGCGTCAGAGACAGCGGTCGGCCAGTAAAAGCCTTGTCGGAAAGCGTTCCCGATGAGGGTCCTGGGCGCAACATGATGACCGCAAGCCCCCGAGTGTAGGTCGTTGAGTAACCTTTTGCCTTCCTCGATGGTGATGCAACGCTGCAAAACTCCGGTCGGGCTCCGTCGATAGAGCTCCTTGTCTGGTCCAAAGAGGATGTAGGTTTTGGCCCTTCGCGCAATGCGTCGAACCTCGTTTCGCTCGTCTGGCAGCTCCCCTTGAGTAAGGTATTCGAGGAAGGGCTTACGCCAATCGGCTTCGTCGCTTGCTCGAGGGGTTGATACCTCGAGGTCCATGACCTCGGCCCCGGTCGAGGGGGCCTGGGTTGGTTGAGGCTCGACCCCCTTGGACGGATGTTCCTGTTCATCCGCGAAGTCAACTGATGGCTTGTAGAGATCTTTTGCGAAGACATCGGGTGGCACGGTGCCTCGGGTTGATGCGATCCTTGCGAGCTCGTCCGTGGCCTCGTTGTAGCGTCGAGCAATGTGGGTTAATTCGAGGCCGTAGAATTTGTCTTCCAATTTGCGGACCTCTTGACAGTATGCTTCCATTTTAGGTTCGTGGCAGCTCGAAGCCTTCATGACTTGATCGATGACTAATTGCGAGTCGCCCGGGCTTGGAGGCGTCGAACCCCGAGCTCGATAGCGATGCGTAGTCCGGTCACGAGGGCCTCATACTCCGCGACATTGTTCGAGGCCGCAAAGTGGAGTCGAATCACGTAACGCATGTGAACCCCGAGGGACGAGATGAAGAGCAGGCCCGCGCCCGCTCCCGTTTTCATCATCGACCCATCAAAGTACATGGTCCATAGCTCGGCCTGGATCTGTGCGGGCGGTAGTTGAGTGTCGGTCCATTTGGCCACAAAATCCGCCAGCACCTGCGACTTGATGGCCTTTCGCGGTGCGAAAGTGAGGGTCTCGCCCATGAGGTCGACTGCCCACTTAGCGATTCTCCCTGTGACCTCCCGATTCTGGACTATCTTCCCGAGGGCGAAGGACGAGACCACGGTTATCGGGTGGCTTAGGAAGTAATGTTGGAGTTTGCGCCGTGTAAGGATTAGAGCGTACAACAGCTTCTGAATCTGAGGGTAGCGGGCCTTGGTCTCCGAGAGTACTTCACTGACAAAGTAGACTGGCCTTTAAACGGGCAGGGTGTGCCCTTCTTCTGCCCTCTCGACCACTATGGCCGCACTGACCACCTGGGTGGTTGCGGCGACATAGAGGAGGAGCAGCTTGGCCGGATGAGGAGGTACTAGGATCGGGGGCAAGGCTAGCATAGACTTAAGCTTTGAGAGGGCTTCCTCGGCTTCGAGGGTCCATTCGAAGTGCTCCGATTTCCTCAAAAGGCGGTAGAGGGGCAACGCCTTTTCCCCGAGACGGGAGATGAAGCGGCTCAGGGCTGCCAGGCATCCTGTGACCCTCTGAATGCCTTTGAGGTCTTGAATGGGCCCCATCTTGACGATGACCGAGATTTTCTCCGGGTTGGCCTCGATGCCGCGTTGAGAGACTATGTACCCTAAGAGCATGCCTCGGGGGACGCCGAAGACACACTTCTCGGGGTTCAGCCTGATGCTCTTCGCTCAGAGGCATTTGAACGCGGCATCGAGGTCGGAGACGAGATCCTTGACTTTTTTGGTCTTGACCACGATGTCATCGACATAAGCCTCGACCGTCGAGCCGATGTGTTCTCCGAAAACGTGGAGCATGCACCGCTGGTACGTTGCCCCGGCATTTCAAAGGCCGAAGGGCATAGTAACATAGCAGTACATGCCAAAGGGGGTGATGAAGGAAGTCGCGAGCTGGTCGGACTCCTTCATCCGGATCTGGTGGTAGCTGGAATAGGTGTGTCGAGAAAGGAGAGGGTCTCACATCCCGCCGTCGAATCAACGATTTGATCGATGCGTGGCAAGGGAAATGGGACTTTAGGACATGCTTTATTCAAGCCGGTGTAATCTACACACATCCTATATTTCCTATTTTTCTTTTTGACTATTATAGGGTTAGCTAACCACTCGGGATGGTGGACCTCCTTGATAAATCCGGCCACCAAGAGCTTGTTGACTTCTTCCCCGATGATCCTGCGCTTCTCCTCGTCGAAGCGGCACAGGCGTTGCTTCACCGGCTTAGACCCGGGGCGGATCTCCAAGGCGTGCTCGGTGACTTCCCTCGGTATGCCCGGCATATCCGAGGGACTCCCCGCAAACATGTCGGCATTCGCGCGGAGAAAGTCGACGAGCACTACTTCCTATTTGGCATCGAGGGAGCCGCTGATGAGCAGCGCCTTCCCCTTGGAGCAACTCGGGTGGAGAGGGATCTTCTTCGTGTCCTCGGCAGGCTCGAAGCTGCCGGCATGTCGCTTGGGTTCGGGGATCTCGTCAGCGAGGGCCTCGAGAGTGGCTGCAAGCATCGCCAACTCCTCGAGGGCTTCCGCGTGTTTGACGCACTTGATGTCACAGTCGTATGCGTGCTCGAAGGAGGGGCCGACGGTGATGATACCGTTGGGGCCCGGCATCTTGAGCTTGAGGTAAGTGTAGTTGGGAACCGCCATGAACTTGGCGTAGCCCGGCCGTCCGATGATCGCATGGTACGTGCCTCGAAATGGGACTACCTTGAACGTGAGGGTCTCCTTTCGAAAGTTTACGGGAGTACCGAAATACACCGGCAAGTCGATGCATCCGATGGGAATAGCCCTTTTCCCTGGCACGACGCCATGGAAGCCCCCAGCGCTGGGTTTCAGCTTTTTCGTCGGGATTCCGAGAAGGTCGAGGGTCTCAGAGTAGATGATGTTGAGGCTGCTGCCTCCGTCCATCAAGACCTTGGAGAAGCGGGTGTTGATGATGATAGGGTCGACAACAAGCGGGTAGAGCCCCGGGTTCGGGACGTGGTCCGGATGGTCATCACGGTCGAACGTGATAGCCGTCTCGGACCAGTCCAAGAATCGGGGGGTGGCCACTCGAGTGGAGAATACCTCCCGACGCTCCCTCTTACGCTGTCGAGGGGTGAGCCGGGCGGTAGGTCCCCCGTAGATCATGTAGCAGTCCTGCACCACGGGGAATCCATTATCCTTGTCGTCGTTCTTATCGTCGGGCTCATCCTTTTTCTCTTCCTTCCCTCGAACCGTACCCTCAAAATGCCTTTTGAGCATCCGGCAGTTTTCGAGGGTGTAGTTGGCCTGGCCCTTGTGATATGGGCACGGTTTCTTGAGCATCTCGTTGAAGAGGCCCTTTTCGGGAGGGCCTCGAGGCTTCTTGCGCTCGACAGCCACCACGAGGTCGTCGTCGGGGGCGTCTTCGCGCTTGCCTCGCGGGTTCTTCTTCTTCTTCTTGCCCCTTTCTTGCTGCCCCAGTTCGAACCCTCGGGGTCGGCCGCCTTGGCTTGCATTTGGCCTTTGCCATCGTCGAAGAAGGCGCCGACGGCCTCTTCTCTGGCGGCAAAGTTGGCCACGATGTCCATCAATTCATCGGCGGTCTTTGGGGGAGCACGCCCGAGCTCTCGGACCAGTTTCTTGCAGGTGGTCCCGGCAATGAAAGCCAGGATCACCTCTTCGTCGGTGATATGGGGAAGCTCAGTGCGCTGCTTGGAGAAGCGTCGAGTAAAATCACGGAGGGATTCCCCGGGCTTTCGTCTGCAGCCTCGGAGTTCCCACCTGTTGCCCGAACGCACATAGGTGCCCTTAAAGTTCCCCTCGAAAACCCTGACCAGGTCAGACCAGTCATAGATTTGGTTAGGGGGAAGCTCCTCAAGCCACCGTCATGCGGTGTCGGAGAGAAAGAATGGGAGTTGTCGAATGATGGCGCTGTCGTCGTGGGCCCCACCAAGCTGGCACGCCAGCTTGAAGTCGGCAATCCAGAGCTCAGGCTTTGTCTCGCTGTCGTATTTGACGAGACTTGTCGGGGGTCTAAAGGGGCTAGGCAGCGGCATGCTACGAATCGCACGGCTCAAGGCTCGAGGTCCCGGTGGATCCGGGGATCGACGTCGGTCCTCGTCGCTGTCGTAGCGTCCGCCCCGATGAGCGTTGTAGCCTTGCGCCTCGGCATCACCGCTCTTGTGTCTGCGGTGTTTGTTGATGTCGTGACGCGCATCGCAGGGCTCGCGGTTGTCACGAACGTGATCGTGGGCCGGGACCGCCCCCTTCGAGTGGGGGAGTCTACCGGCTTGGTCGAGGCCTGCCTCTCATGCCGCGAGGGTTCGTGGTGTTGCCCTGAGGCCGCACCTCGACGCCTCGAGGTAGAACTCTCGGCCTGCTGGATGGCGGCCACCTCGAGAAGGCCCTGGATCTCCTGTCGGACTCGTTGGGCTTCAGGATTCGAGGGGGCCGGCATGTTGCGGAGAAGCATGGTTGCCGCGACGACATTCTGACTGGCTCGATTGAAGGCGGGACGTGCAACCGTATCTGCGCCCACAATCTGCCGCTGTACTTGCCGCGCTCGGGCCCGAGCCCCTCTGCCTGGGGGATTCCGATTGTCTTGCTCGAGGGTACGCTCGAGCTGGCGCAGTCGCTCTTTGTCTTCGTCGAGTTTGGCTCGAAGCTCCCGGACCTGCGCGAGCTGGGCGACGCGGGCGCCCTGCGAATCGCACGGATCATTGGTCGCGGCAGGGGGCCCTTCCTCCTGTCCCGCCAGGAGGAGGAGTCCACCTGCTGCAGCCGGTGGTGTGGACATCTCTGCGGGATCGGCGTCGTCGTGCCCGACGCGGCGACTATGTCGACGTGGAAACACTCTCGCGTGGGATCATAGTAGCTGGATCGTAGTCAGAGTCAGAGTAGAGTGGGTAAGGCATGATGGTCTGCCCATATTGTTTCACTTCCAGCCACTGTCGAAGCACGCGAGGGCAGGCGCCGCGTGGGCGAGGGTTAATCGGGCATTCGGGGGCCAGTACAGGTACCTCCCGGCACGCTGCTGCGCGTAGGAGGGTCCAGTCCGTTCCCTGTCCGCTCCGAAACCCGAGTGCACGATAGTGGAGTATGTTGAAGCGGCATTGTCGAGCCCAAATGGCAGTGCCGGTCGGACGGCAAACTGCTCATGGGGCAAGACAGCCGTAGACGTGAGGGGTGCGTTCGCCTGGGGAGAAGCGTTCAACACTGGCGAGCACTGCCCCTCTTCGGGCCTTACGCGTAGTCATGGGAGGCTCCTGGCCAGAGAGCTCAAGTCATCTGTCGAAGACGAAGAGGATGTGACGACCGTGGTCGCACGGCGGCGCCGCCCGCCCTGCGATCCACGTCTCCTTCTTGATTGGGAAGCGTGGTGGCGAGGGCGACGCGGGGCTCCTCGCGGAGTCCCTGAAGCGCCCCCGCTTGGGTGCCCGGTTGAGAGCAGGACCATGTCATGGCTCGTGCCGAGCGACAGGAACTCCAAACTCCCAAATCAGATCACCGAGCCGAAAGGGAGCGATGATACGAAATCCGCCATCCGAACGAAGCAGTTTGACACACACAGGCCCCTACCTGGCGTGCCAACTGTCGACGTTAGGAACCCTGGGGTGTCCTAAGCCAACGAGTAAACGTATGTGTGCGTAACCCGTTCGAATGGTGATGCAAGAAGAACACAGCGATTTATCCTGGTTCGGGCAAAGAAGGCCCTACGTCCAGCGGGGGGAGAAGATTTGTATTATCTTGCACCTAAGTGCTTGTACAGGGGTGAATACAAGCGAAGGAGAGAATTCGAGGGGGGTCGAGTATAGAGCGAAAGAGTTATTCAGAATCTAAGAGTCTGCCTAGGCGTGTGTTCGGTTGTTCGTGAGATCGTTGTCTGGAGTCGGTTCTTCGTCCGATTGGGCCTCTCTCCCTGTTGTGTATCCTGGCGTCCCCTTTTATAGGCCAAGGGGAGGCACAAGGGTACAAGTGTCCTGGTTCGATGACGCAGTGGTGACGTCGCGGGTCGTGGTGGTCAACTCGAGGCTACTGTAAAGACGTGCGCTGAGCATGGCTTGTTCTGTAGCAGCATGGCTCGGAGTTGACAGGCGTCCTTCGGAGGCGTGGTTGCTGACTGGAGAAAGACGCGATCCCCTGTAGAGGGCGTATGAGTCCCTGTTAGGGTCGCATCGGGAGTTGTTGGCGCAGCTTTCGAGGTCGATGTGGGTTGACCGGAGGGCGTCGACACATACTCGAGGCCCAATCGAGGGGTAGCCTCGAGCGTAGTGGTTGAAAGGATAAGATTAAACTTAGGGAATCCGATGTCGATTGTTTGTCGCGTTGCGCGTCGAAGGGGGCCTCGATCGGCCTAACAGTGCTGAGCACGGCATAACAGTGCCGTGCAGACCGATGCACGTCCCCAGTATGGGCGATAAAGCGGGATTCGACCGCTGTACGGACCACTGTGCGGCTACTGTAG
>CM041644.1:6920285-6992244 GCA_023333625.1 Bothriochloa decipiens
TAAAGCGGGATTCGACCGCTGTACGGACCACTGTGCGGCTACTGTAGCCATACGATTGGACGAGGTTAGGTAGTTTTGCATCAAATGCGCTGTCGGACGCACCCGGAGTTGGTGGATCGAGGGGGGGCTCGACCCTTGTCGTATCGAGGCGTCCGTCCCGCCGGGGCCTCGACATTTGACGCGGGGTCCCCTCTCTCGAGTGATCATCAGTTGGTGGCGTCAGCGACTTGTCGAGGGTTGCGGCAGAAGTTAAGTATCCTGTTGTGGGTCGGCCCGGTGTGTATTTGTCGGTGGGCCCCGGTGGGTCGAGGATGTACGGTCTGGTCTTGCATGTGTTTTTTCAAGGGTCCCCGCGAGATTAATCTGAGGGTAAACTCGGGGTTCAACCGAAAACAAGGGAGGTTTAGGGTACCCCTACTCTCGGTAACCGACACCGATAGATTCGGTTAGTTCAGTTTTGGTTCCGGTTAATTCGGTTCGGTTCTCGGTTATCGGTTTTTCGTGGCCAGATTAGTGTGCAATTCCTAATTCATATTTTTTTTATCTCTTTTGCATCGGTGAACAAGCGACATCAACTCCACTAAGCTGGCGCCTCTCTTGCATATAATTTTGTAATTTTATTTAACATTTTATATATCCAATAAATAATTCACTACCTTATTTTTTGTACTTAAAGAAATTATTGATAACATATGAATTGACATATTGAGAATTCAACTAATATTTTCATTATATTTGAAAGAGTTTTTATAGATACATACGTATACTTTACTAAGATAAATATAAGTAAGCTTTTCTGATACAATGCAGGGGTAAATAATAATATTGTAAAATAAAAGAAGAAACAGCCCTATAACGAAAGCAACGACACGCTACACCACAGAGACCCAGACGCAGAAACCCACTGGCTACTGCGCTGATCGCTGAACTGAGAAACCCAAACCCACACACAACTGAAAGGCAGCATAAATGCACACCCGCTCTGCACGAGGCGCTGGCTAGCTGACACCGCGGAAGCCGGGACGGAATCCGTCCGCTGCCGCACGGTGCCCGCGCCCGGGGAAAAGCGGCCAAAACCCCGTAAAAAGTCCAGGAAAAAACAAGCCCAAAGCGGGCGGGCGCGGGCAAGCAAGCAACCGGCCACCCACCGAGCTCGGCTCCGCTCAGCGGCAGCAGCACGGCATGGGCGCAAGCACTAAAAAGAAGGAAGCCCACCTCGCCTTCTCTCCCCCTCCTCCCACCTTCGCCTCCTCTCCCCCAACGGTGCCGGGAGCTCTCTCGCCTCCCGCGAGGCTGTGTGGTGAGGCGCGGACGAGATGAACGAGCAGGGCGGGCTCGGTGGCTTCGGCGGGGGACGCGGGGCCGTGCAGCAGGGCCACGGCCACGGGCGAGAGGCGATGGCGCTGCTGCAGCACCACCACCAGCGGCTGCGGCAGATGGAGGAGGAAGAGGATGAGGTGCGGCGCCAGATGTTCGGCGGGGTGGCGGCGTTCCCGGCGGCGGCGCTGGGCCACGGCCACGGCCAGCAGGTGGACTACGGGGAGGACGCGGGCGGGCTCGGGGACAGCGACGCGGGCGGGTCGGAGCCCGAGCCGGCGCAGGAGCGGACGCGCGGTGGCGGGGGGTCAGGCAGCAAGCGGAGCCGCGCTGCCGAGGTGCACAACCTCTCCGAGAAGGTGGTGCCGCTGCCATTTCTTGAAATCTCAGAGAGTTTTTCTTTTTGTCTCGCCGTGCTCTGCTTTCTTCTCAGTGTACGAGTGCTAAAGATCGCTGCTTGGTTTTGTTGGCTTTTGGGCGCAGAGGAGGAGGAGCAAGATCAACGAGAAGATGAAGGCGCTGCAGAGCCTGATACCCAACTCTAACAAGGTCAGTGGAAACTGACAAGAGCTCCTACTCTGACTCTCTCGCGCTCGCTAAGATTGTTCTGTTGTGTTAGTGTTGGACTTGACCGTGTTGTGTCTCTGTTGTGATGTTCTCTGGAAGTGCAGACCGACAAGGCATCCATGCTTGATGAGGCCATTGAGTATCTGAAGCAACTGCAGCTCCAAGTGCAGGTGAGCAAATAGGACACGTCCACATGGTATTGATGCATCTTTCTGGTACAAAACATTGACATAGAATTGGTATAATAGAGAATACCCAGACTTATTGATTCTTCGTTCAATCTGTGACTACAGACTTGTATGACTCTTGATGCCTGTCACTTTGTTATAACAGCAGGGGGCGTTTGCATTGTGTGTGACGGATGCTTCATTTTTATTATTTTTGAAGAAGTAGAGAGCGCTTCGTTACTTTTCCCATACCTTCCATTTTCATTTGTCTACAGTTTAGGTTTGGACTGTTACCCCACTGTGGCCAAACTATTGATCAATGTCAAGCTTGCATGTTGTTTTGTTAAGTAAAAGCACGTCCCTATCACCCTGTTTATATGTTGGGTGGCAATTTGGGCACTAAGTACTTTTCAAGAGGTATACTTTGTTTAAAACATAATCTCATCAACCTGTATGACCTCAAGATAAACGATATGTCTAGTGAACTGGTAGAACTGCAGTGTTATGTGCAAACCCTTATATGCTACAATACATGTACTGGAAAGGTGGTGGAAAAGATGGTTTGCAGTAGCCTAAGGTGCTAAACAATGGAGGTGCACAAGAAGTTCTGGAATTGCAATGTAGTGTCTAGTGATAGGCTGACTGTGTATGTGGTTGGTGTTAACCCAAAAATGCTGCCTATTTCCTTACTTCACAGAAGTGCTAGGCTGTTTGTGACAGTGAGGGCCTAGTTTTGAACCAAATATTGCTGTGTTCAGTGAATGCATTTGCATGGCACACAAGTCAGTTACATACTATTCTAAGTTATATTTTAATGGAAAGCGTTAATTGCTGAACTGCAACTATATTGTAACTTTTACCTATTGTTTTGTTATAGATGCTGTCTATGAGAAATGGTGTTTACTTGAACCCTCCTCCATATTTGTCTGGTGCAATTGAGCCTGCACAAGCATCACAAATGTTTGCTGCACTTGGTGGGGGCAACATCACAGCGTCAAGCTCTGGGGCAGTGATGCCACCAGTAAACCAAAGTTCAGGAGTTCATCAGGCATTTGACCCATTAAATCCTCCACGAAACCAACCGCTGTATTTTATATTACCAAATGTAGACAAAACCATTCAAGAAGTTCCATTTCACTTGGAATCATCCCAGTCCCACCTTCAAGCATTTCGAATTCCTGAATCTTCTAAGGTAATCATTTTATTCGGAGTATATCAAAATCTTGACCCAAAAGCCTTTACCACCTTTGCTGTTTCACAGAAACTTCCCTAACTTAGATTTTTCTTTGCAAGATGATGCTTCCGGGGGAGGTAGTGGCAAAGAACCAGCTAACTTCAACTCAAGAAAGAGTTAGTCTGCCAGGTTTGTGACAATTTACTTCCATTTGTCGCACACCACTTTTCTCATTTTGCTGACATTTCCCTTTGACGCCTTATAGGAATTGATATGAACCCCATTAGGCAAGAATCATCCATTGCAAATGCTGACCATTTTGATGGCTGCTCACATAGCAAAGAGTGACTAGAATATATGGTGCCAGAAAATGCAGGACAAGTTTAGGTAAACTTCTCATTTCAAGCTCGAAGACTGAAGCGACATGTGAAGTTGTGAACCCTACCATGGCTAGGTTTTAAATGGGTAGTCATCATAGTATAATATCACTCTGATAACTTGACCTTTCTGAACAAAGAAGTTAGACTATTGGCCTTGTTTTGTTAATTTATAAGAAAACTGGTGATATTTCAAGCCTGTGATATCGATTTGTTTTTAAAAATTAAATCGATGGTGAAATTGATGTGATATTTAGAATGAAATCGACAATACTTCATCATAATTTGCAATTATGAAGGTCATTTCTTCAATGATTCGAACATATCATAGATGGCATATTGCATCAGATAGTTGAGCTAACTGTGGTAGCTCTCTATGACGTAAAAGTTTGCTTACATCCTATAGTATTATTTCTAATGATCTGACTGCTATAGTTGACATGTTAGATAAAAGAATAAATTATGTGGTAGCTTGCTTACTTCGTTACCTAAAGTGCATTTTTTTAGTGGTCCTGCTGCTCAGTTGCTGTACGCTAACGTTTCTCTTGTTTTTTATTGGTCTTCGACAGCTTAGGAAATGGCAACTGATGAGACTGAAATGAGGACGAATGCAGGATGACATAATTCAGTGACCCAGCTGACACGCAGGCTTCCCCTTTATTTGCCTCTGTTACTGCAATAGTAACTTATTTTTTTGATGAAGCAACCTGGAAGCTTCACCTTTCTTTTTTGTTTGAGAATTAGGAGGGCAGTATTAATAGTACAAAACCATGTATCGTTGTACGTTTTATGGTATATCGAGAGGTACCACGTGATTGCCGCTGCAATGTGTTTCTCAAGCTAGCAGCATAATAAGCGCTGCGTGTAAGCCATTGCCCCCACTCTCTTACGGCTACTTAGCCAGCTCGATTATCAGAAATTCAGAATTGTGCTACTAGATCAGAGATTCTGAATCTGGTGTATTTGAAAGCAACCTGATACTGCAAAGAGTTCATGCTTCCGTTCATTGAAATCGTGATATCCACCTTTTTTTACAAGGATACAGAAGTTAAATCTCCGCAGCTAAAACTAGCACGTAACGCAATCACGTCCCTCTTTAGCTCACTCCCCGCTACCATGCTTACTTCGCGCTCGCCTGGTCTCGAGCAAACGGCAGGAGTATAGCTCGGTGCACCCTGCGTGGCAACCCCGATGGATGGGTTCTCTTTTCTCTTGGTTGTTTTTCGTTCCATGTTCCTCTTTTCCTGTCTTTTGTATTACCAAATGTTGACAAAACCATTCAAGAAGTTGCATTTCACTTGGAATCATCGCAATCCCACTTTTGAACATTTCGAACGCCTAAATCTTCTGCGGTACTCATTTTACTGGGAGTAGATCAAAATACCCAAATCTTTTACCACCTTAAGTACCGCTTTTCTGTTTCACAGGAATTTCCCTAGCTTAGAGTTTTCTTTGCAAGATGATGCTTCCGGGCGAGGTAGTGGCAAAGCACCAGCTAACTTCAACTCAAGAAAGAGTTAGTCTGCCAGGTTTGTGACAATTTACTTCCATTCGCCGCACACCACACTTTTCCCATCCTTGGCATTTTGCTGACATTTCCCTTTGACCCCTTATAGGAATTGGTATGAACCCCATTAGGCAAGAATCATCCATTGTAATGGTTGCTCACATAGCAAAGAGTGACTACAGGATATGGTGCCAAAAATGCAGGACAAGCTTAGGTAAACTTCTCATTTCATGCCCAAAGACTGAAGAGAAATGTAAACCCTACCAGGGTTTAAAATGGGTGACACGTTTTATGTTGTATGGAAAACTACCATGAGAATACTAAACAATTAGCAGCATAAGCTAATCTGAACACAAGCAATTGACTGCCGGTGTTCAAACAATCTTGCGAACAGCACCGCGAGGCTGTAGTGGTCTTGGTAAGAACTGGGTCTCCCTGCCGGCGGCGTCTAGTGAGCATTGTAGGCTACAACTGTCGCCTGCACTCGCCAAACGTTTGCCACATTCTTTGCACCGCACAGAGTCCTCGTCTCCGATGAGGACTTCGCTGCCGGCCAGACCCTGCAAAGCGGCGTGCACAGCAGAAGATCAGCATTCAGCAGCACGCCAGCACAGCCCTCCCACTTCCCACAACAACATGTTTAATGAACGATCGCTCACAGTCATACCTCCTTCTTAATGCTACTCCAAGCTTGTTCCATTGGGTGGTCGTCAGGAATCACCACCCGGGGCCTCAGCCCATCCGAGCTGCGGATGTGTAGCCAGTCATGCCCGCTATGCGTCCTGCCTTCTCCACGGACGACGGCCTCTCTGCACGTGAGGCAGAAGCCAACCACGCATTGGAGTATTCAGTTGCAATGATAGCCTCCTCATGCTCGTTTCCTGGCCCTCGCCTCCGGCCACCTGCAAACATTACGAATTGTTAGCTTACTTATCAGTAGCTTATGATAAGACTGCTGTAAAAACGATAAAACAAGACGAGACTTACATAGCACTTGAGGCTGCAGAACGAGAACAGCACTCCATACAGAGGATCTGCGGAGACAATATCCGAACAAACCTTGCATCTTGGGCCTCCTGACTTATAGAGTGGGTACGGTTTGATGTGCCGGTCCGGTGCCTCTATCTTTTCAAAGACCCCTCTCCACGGTTCCTCACCGTCACCGGTAACCCATGCAACTAGCTGCTTCTTGTAACGACCTATTGGTACGGTCTTATCCTCATGCACAGTGTGGGTTGCAGTGAAAATTTCCTGGCATTTGAAGCAGTAACAGTGCCTCTGAGGGGACTCAATATCCAATCCGCTCTTTGCAGTGTTCAGAAGCTTTATCTTCATGCGCCTAGCGCAACGACGGCAGAGAGGGGTGGAACCCTCGGATCCACAAGCACAGCAAGCAATGCTGAGAAAGAAATGTTTAGAGATAGTGATCTGATAAGAAATGACCAAGACCAAATCACTGAAATCTCTCAAGTAAACACATCATGACAAAGAACTCCAACAGTTACTTTAACTAAGACTTTACACATCATGAGTTATGACAGAACAATTCATAAAACAGAACACAATTCAAACAAAATGAACATGACTAATGCGATAAATAAAGAACAGACCACAATTCATAAAGAACAGCAATGAAGGGATCTGTTCTTTATGAAGCAACCCGAAGCTTCAGCTTTCCTTCAATTCGTAAAGTCCCAACAATCTAGATCAGACCACAATTTCTGTATGTGGTAGGCAATGGGGAGGTAAACATGATTAATGTAATCAATAACTGCATCCTAAAGAGCACCAAATGCAGAGGCGCAAGAATACAAGAAACCATAGCTATCAATAACTTTTGAGAGATTGATCACCGTGAACTTGTCATGAGCAAGAATTAAAAGGTTCAGTCTTCTTTCAGAACAAGTGAAGAGTTTCTGTGAGTTCAGACTTTACTACTGCACACTTGTGAGTTTCAGTGAGTGAGAAAGAAATGTTAAAATTTTTTACATATTTCTCCGAAATGTCAGGAAAATATACCATTGTGAGGCTAAGACCAAATCACTAAAACCCCTGTAATACACATCATGACAAAGAAGAAAGAAATCCTCTACTGTTACTTCAACTAAGACTTTACACATATGATTTATGACATACTACCATGATCCTTTGCAGATTAACGATGACAGAGCAATTCATGAAGTCAACACAATCTAGAACAGACAGCAATTTCATGATTAATGTGATCAATAACTGCATCCTAAAGAACACCAAATGCAGAGGCGCAAGAATACAAGAGACCATAGCTATTTCTAACTAGGATCAATAACTTTTGAGAGACTGATCAGTGATCACCATGAACTTATCATGAGCAAGAATTAACAGGTTCAGTCTTCTTTCGCAGTGAGTTGAGACTTTACTATGAAAACAATGTCAGTGAGTTCAAAGCTTACAGGAATCTGTTGCAATGGAACATATGTGTTTAATACTGAACATGTCTGAAAACACATTATAGATAAAATTCTTTACAGATTTCTCTGAAATGTCAGCCATTGCGAGACCAAGACCAAATCACTCAAACTCCTCATCATGACAAAGAACTCCTACTGTTACTTGAACTAAGACTTTACACATATGAGTTTACATACTACTATGATCCTATGCAGATTAACAATGACAGAGCAATTCGTAAAGTCACCACAATCTAGAACAGACAACAATTTCTGGATAAGCGGTAGGAAATGAGAAGGTAAACAGGATTAATGTGATCAATAATTGCATCCTAAAGAACCCCAAATGCAGAGGCTCGAGAATACAAGAAACTGTACTAGAGCTTGCTATGCTAGGAGCGTCGGATACCGAATTAGAACTTTAAAGATCGAGAAAGATCGCCGTGAACACCAAATTTCATCAGAAAGAATTAGCAGATTCAATCTTCTTTCCCAAGAAATGAAGAAAAAATTGGTTAAGTTCAGACTTCGGCAAGAATAAACGCAGTTGCAGCCAGGAGAATGCAATAGTCAGATTGGCCAGTTATTGCTGCGAAAATCGACGCCAAGAAGAAACATCCACGTTTGGAAGGTGTTCCAAGTTCCAACTTCCAAGAGTAACCCGTTCTCGGGATGAACACGAGGAGTTGAAAGGGGGAAGGATGGTGAACAGCGAACTCACCGGAGGCGGAAGGGCAGCGGCTCCGGGGTCGACGGGATGGCCTCGACCGTCCACTGCATCATCGTGGCCTCGTCGCCGTTCATGGCCTCGACGGTGACGCGGTTGCTCAAGTAGCGGTGCCTGCCGTTGGCGCGGAGGCGGGGCGGCCTGCCGTTGGCGCGGAGGCAGCGCTGCTCGTCGTTGTGCAGGCGGACGTAGTTCTGGCCGGCTTCCACCCTGTAGGGCGTCCACACGAAGGACGGGTCCAAGTCCACCGAGTTGTAGTCGCTCTGGACGGTGCGGACGCCGCGGTGGCCGGACGGGGGGAACTCATCAGCGGGCGCGACCGCGAGGTACCGGCCGTAGGCGGCGCCCTGGAGAAGGAGGACGTTGGCCCCTCCTCCTTCGCCTTCGACGGGCCGGAGGTCCACCTTCCATACCGTGTTCATGGAGCGGACGTCGCCTAGCGGGCGCAGGGAGACGCTCTCGTCCTCGCCGTCGGCGTGGACGTACTTGTCCCGCGCGCGGCTCCGCAGCCGCACGAAGCCCCCGTACGTCGGGGAAGAGGTCCATCGCGTCCATCGCCGCGGCGGGGACGGGCACCGGGTGGTGGAGTTGTGGTGGTGGCGGTGCGGCGAGAGATGATCGGTGGGCTGTTTTCGTGTAGGGGCAGGGGAGGCGGAGGCGAGAGCAGCGCAGGTGTTCGTTGCGACCTGGGACGGGGCGGTTACGTTTGGGCGTTGCGAGCCACGGTCGGAGGCGGGCTATTTCAACTTCAAGAAAGACGATGGGCGACGGGATCTGCCCCATCTGGAGCCCGGAATCGGGTCGGTTGCGCTCGGCTTCCTTCCACTGACATGTGGGACCATTTCTGGGCCCAGATACGACCGCCTGCTGCGACGCCTGCCGCGACGCCTGCTGCGAATACGCTCCAAGTCTCCAACAAATCCAGTCCAGCTGGCGAATACGCCTGCTGCGACGCCTCCGGGCTCCGTCCTTGTATGTGTGACATAAGTTTTAATTTTGTGGTAGTTATCATTGTTTTGTAAAAAAAATTGACTAGATTTATAAACAACATTAGTAATATATGTGTCTCAAATAAAGGTATTAAAAATATAATCAAATAATTAATTTGATGATACTTATTTATACACCACAAATATTAGTAATAACTAGAAGTTCGCAAATAGCATGGAGAGCTATTTTGCTTATATAATATTTATTAGTTTTTTATTTTAATACCATTTTCAAATAATTTTATTTATTTATTTGATTACAATTGTTTTCTCTATTTACCTTTGTCGTATCTATTGGCTTGAATTTTAACTCTGACTAAGAGCTATTGCTATCTTTCTACTCTTTTCCTTTCTTATTTTATTATTATTTCATGACTTTACAATTTTAGCCGAGGACAAATCAATTAACCTTCAGTCTCATCTTGGTGAGCTCTATCGGCGATAAAGCCACTTTCAAAGTTTTTATCTTGTTCCTTAGCTCTGTTATGGATTTCAATCCAAGATGATCTTGCTTCTTTTATTATGGATCTGTAGTTTCTTTTTGTAATATATAAAAGTACAATTAGTACTTTTCAAGACATGGAGCCATTCGCTAGGAGCCCGACACCACTGTTAGTTCCACACAATCATGAGTCAGCTTAATAAACAACTTAATTACCATAGTGAGTTGTCTCGTATTAGCTCACACTCCTTATTTTGTTCATACAACATAAGGAACATTGTGAGTTATTACATAATAGTAGGCGACAATCATAACTCATACAATGGTGACAGAATTATCACATACTCCTTAATTTTGGCTTATTAGGCGATTGCTTCGTGAAACAACGATCTCTTTCTCTCACCTTACTATATATATATATCTCTATATCATCAAAATTTCTACATGGCTTTTCTTTGGACTACCTATATGAAGCCACTAACATGTAGCAATGTATAGCTAAATTGCAATGAGCATCTTGAGATGTACAAAATTGATTTTGGTGAATGAATCGATATTGGAAAAATCTTGTTCTCGTCCATGCCGTTTGGCCACTGCATGTGTTTGATATACTTGATGCATTACCCAATAGTAATGAACCTAAAGAAGTTTAAAATGGATTAGTCCTTATTGTATAATACATGCATTTATGTGTCTAAATTTTATTGGTCAACGATAAAGCTGAAGTTGAAATCCTGTTCTTTGTAACCAATGCTCGCCGGCTTTTTGGTGTTGTCACTCGATGTGTGGTACCTTCATTGATACCATCAAGAGCATATGAAAGCCAAAAAAAAAAAATCTTCACTAATCTTATTTCTTAGTGTCTTTTTCTTCCTTCTAATTTCCACCGGAGCCATTATTGTTGGAACTTGTTTCTTGGAATCATCTAATTACATGCAATCGAGTTTCCATCTACATAAACTTGATTTGCATCCACATGTATTGCCTTCATTTATATTTGAATTAGATTATAATATTTTCTGTTGCCATATTCGATACGAAATGAATTGAGTTATTTATTAATTTATTCCAAATTGTAAGTCATTTTAAGAATCTTGAAGAGTCAAAGCATCTCAAGTTTGACCAAAATTATAGAGAACAATATAAAGATTTATGATATAAATAGATATACTAAAAATATAATTAATAAAAAGTCTAATGATACATCATCAAACTTCACATTTTGGGGTCAATTTCATCTATAATTATGCGTATTTTATAGAGGAAAATATATGCATACTCCACCTTTTTTATATATAAAAAAAGAAGACATGTTACGTTCAAACAAAAAATGTCACTAAAATTCGACAACCAATGACCAACCAACAAAATACACATAATGCGAAGTCCAGGCTCCAAGGTAGCAATCCCTCGAATCTCAAAAATCAATCTAGCATGATTATAATTTATGAGGTGCATTACATGGATAGGGTTTAGTAGTGGAAAAACCATGATGGGCGGGCCGAATAAAACTTATTTTCTGAACGTCCTTCAACACCGTCCGGCGCCTGCATTACCATTGTCTCTGGCAATAAAGGCGTGATCGTCCCGTTTCTCATGTTGAACACACCACTGTCACGGAAAGGATCTGTAAGATAATCTTGCCGATCATAGTCAGATATGAAGTAGATGCAATCTGCCTGAGCTCCATAGTCAGAAGCCTGGAGAGCCTTGGAGTATGGGCCAACAAAGAGTGCTTCGCCTCCTAGAGAATTGAGGTGTCTCCATTGAACAGAAGAAGATGTGGTCAAATCGACCTCAAATACGTCAAATGAAAAGGTACGGGTATGCTCTGTCCGATCTTCCTCCTTCACCACGGACAAGCATCCAATCAGCCGTCTTACATGCAGTAATTTACCACTAGATTCTACAAGATAGTTCCAATACCTACACATATACTCCTGGCCAGCAATGGTTTTGGGTAGGATCCGTAGGAACGCTCCTGGATTATGGACTTCATTTGCGATGCATTTCATGGATGGGATTTTTGGCTTGCATTTGCCGCTCAACTCAACCTCAAGGACGAAGAGCTTCCTGTCTGAGAGAGCATATAGCTTCCCATCAACGAGTGCGATATCAGAATCGCGCGCACGGTCGGGCACACGGAATAATGCAGAGGCAGTCGAGGGCTGGCAGATGGAGATTACACTCTCAGACCTGCAACTGCAATCTGTGATGAGTACCGCGAAAAGAGAATCCGGTGATAGGTCCATGGACGAGAGCAAGACCATCTTGAGCAACATTCGTTCGCTGGGGTACCAGTCTACCGGCGGCTCGTCACGCCAGATGGTGTCTGCATCAGGTAGCTGCATGACATTCTTGGAGAAAGGGTGCATCAGTGATAGTGGCGGCGAGTCCTCGGCATCATCGGTGTGCTGCTCGAGAAAGAGCCAGTTGCCCACGGAGCCATGGCACATTGAATTACCTGGTGGTACTGAAGGCAAGCAGTAAATTTTACCGTCCGCAATACTGCTGCCAGTCGAACGCGATCCGCTAGGGAGGGTAGCCGCCTGATGACAAGGCCCAAAAGCTCTGGCTGCAAGTCTGCCCATGTAACAACCCTGGAAATCCGGTCTCTAAAAATACGGGCTTTCAAAATTTTTTTCTAAAGTTTACCAGTGTATGGTGGATGTCATGTAGGAAACCTAGTTGCACAAATAGCACCTGACGATAGCCCGAGCATTGCATTTAAATAACCAGAGTTTGATTCGCCTCTTATTCGATTTTATGTGATGTTAATAAAAATCGAATAACCTTTTATATGTATGTATACATATATGCCTGCTACCGAACCCCCCCCCCCGCGCTGGCCAGCTCGTCCGCGCGCTCGACCGCCGGCCTGCTGCGAGCTCGAGGCCTAGCTCGACCGCCTGCCCGAGCTCGAGGCCCAGCTCGACCGCCTGCCCGAGCTCGAGGCCCAGCTCGACCGCCTGCCCGAGCTCGAGACCCAGCTCGGCCTGCTGCGCTGCCGCCTGCCCGCTCGCTCGCGCGCTCGCCCGACCGGCCTGCCTCGAGAGTCGGCCCAGTCGCGCTCGACGCGCTGCCGCGCCCCGACGCCCGCTCGCGCGCGCGCTCGCTCGCGCGCTGCCGCGGCCCAGTTAACCGGGACGGCCCAACATGGGCCTGTCTCCGCCGCTCGCCGCCCCGTCCCGCTGACGCGTGGGACCGAGCTGTCAGCTCCTTTCTTTTACCACTTCTGTCGACCGCGCGTCGCGTCCGACGCACCATTTTTGTGCACCGCGCGCCTCCGCCGTCCGCCCGAGTACGGCCGCGTCCCGCGCCGTCCATCTAACCGCCTGCTTGCGCCGCGCTTCACCGAACCCTAACCCTAATCGTGGCCGCGCACAGCCGCCCGATGGGCATCTTCTGCCTCCGCCGTCCATGGCCGGCCGCCGTGCCTATTTAAAGAGGAGCACCCTGGCCTCTAGGGTTTCCCCATCGCCCCGCCGTCTTTGTGGAGACCCGCCGCCAGATCGGTCGAGAGAGAGAGAGAGAAGGAGGGAGGAGCAGGAAGGAGGCGGAGATAGAGTGCTGCTGCTGCCGCCGTCCGCGCGCTGAGGAGGACCTGGGAGCGCCGCATACCCACCTCGACGCCCGGCTTCGCTCCCCTGCACCGAGTCGCCACCCAGCCTGCGTCACCTGCCTCGACCGTCGCTGCGCGAGTAAGCATCCCCGCCCTCGCCCTGCTCGGCCATGGCCACCACCAGTACATCGTCGATGTTCTCGCACCCCTTACCCCTGTTTCCTTCCTTACCGCGACCGATAGCTTCGCCGTAGTCTAGAGCACGTTTTTGGCAACCTCTTGGAGCCGGCACGGGCCACAGTTGGAGCCACGCACTTTTGCAGCTCTGGCCTCCCCGGACTCTGGCCGCCGGAGCGTCCGCCGTGGCCGCCGAGCCACGCACGCCCCGCCGTGCCTCGACTAGCCCCGGTAGCTAGCTCATGGAGATCCCAGCTTCTCCAATCGAAGGGCAAGAAGGAGGATGGAGACCAATGCCCGGCTTCGCCGGCGAATTTAGCCTCGCCGCCGCCGCGCCTCGCTGACCGCCACCGGCTTGAGGGTCGAATTTCCCCGAGTTAGAGCACCTAGCCGACCAGCCACGTAGCTCAGCTAATGCTCCGACATTCGTCGAGGGTCCGCCGACGAGGTTGAGGGTCCGCCCGACGAGGTCGAGGGTCCGCCCGACGAGGTCGAGGATCCGCCCGACGAGGTCGAGGGTCCACCCGACAGTCGAGGGTCCGCCCGACATCCGTCGAGGGTCCGCCCGACGAGTCGAGGGTCCGCCCGACGAGTCGAGGGTCCGCCCGACGGAGTCGAGGGTTCACCCGACGAGTCGAGGGTCCGACCGACGGAGTCGAGGTCCTGGCTCTAATCGAGGTCCTGCCCGAGTCGAGGCCCCGGCTCGAGGCCAGATGGTCAAGTCTCGAGGGGCGCACAGTTCTCGAGGACTGCCCCTTTCGTGCGAACAAGTCCGTCCTCGAGGCCAGTCCGATCGCTGTAACACCTCTGGTGTTATATTAACTAAAACCTGCCATGTCATCATATGCATTGCAAAGCATTCATGGTTAAGTCAACTTTAATGTGCATCAACTAAAATAAGTTTACATTTCATAGGTTGATTGAGTTTCTGGAATGACTTGTCACATGAAATGATAAAATCTTATTTTCGAATGTCATCGTAAATGCTTAGTTTATACTCTATGTACTTGAGGTGTAAACTGTGTTTACACTAGTATCAAGCATAGTGTATAAGTCTAAGTCCAACCCTAAAAATGATTTCCATATTTGAAATTAAATTTGGATTTCCAAACTTATTTCTAAACCTGGCTATCCAAGTTTAAATTCAAATAGGAAATGTTATAAAAGGTTTTTCGAAAGTCAATTTGGTCAACCAAGGGTGTAATTAGGTCAATGACCTAAAAATGTCCTTGGATGATGTTTTTGATCATTAATAACCAACCAATTAAATTAGAAACCAATTTGAGCTTAAATTTTATTTCAAAAACCCTTTATTTCAAACCCTAGTTTTATCCCCTTTTCTCTAATTCAAAATCTATAAGGAATTTGGAGATACTCTAAAAATACAGTTTGTAGATCTTGACAAGAGCTACAAAGTTGGTATATAAAGTTTTTCAAATTTCCAAAAGGAATTTCAAATTAATTTGAAAATACAGTTTCCAGCATTTATCCCCTTTTGAATTTGAAAACCATAATTTAAAAATTATGCATAATTTGAGGAAACCTTTTACATGAAAAATATTTGGTTTGACAAACTCAACATTTCATAGTTTTGAAGATTTTCAAGTTTTATTGAAAAATTAAAAGTAATTTCAAATGTTTATTTCTAGAGTTAATTCCCTTTTCAAATCCGAATTCAAATTTCAAAATCTAAACAGAATTTGAAGATGCCCATTAAAGGAAAAGTGTAGCTCTTGAAAAGTTATGCAAATGATATTTTTGGAGATTTTCAAGTTCTTATACGAATTTTAAAATAATTTGTATTTTGAACCGAATGGCAATTCTGTAAATAATTTGAACAGCATCTAACCCTATCGGCGAACGCCATGGCCGGCTTCTCATCGCGCGCTGCCGTCCACCGCCGCACCTTCTCGGCCGCCCGCGCGCTCACAGACGCGCGAAGGTTCACCGTCGCCGTGTCACTTGCTCCTTCATCGCCCCGAGCTATAAATACCGACCGGATGTAGCCGTTCTTTTCCTTTCTTCCTCCCGCCACCGCCGCCGACGACCTCGCTCCGCCGTCGAAATTCGCTGTCGACGCTCAACCTCTGTCCAATTGCTCTTGCCCAAAGCTCCGCAACTTCCTCACGGTCCTTTTGGGCCAGTCCGTGCTTTCTTTCATCGCCCAAGCTGCCTGCACGCAGTCTTCTTTCCCCGCGGCCGGTCAGTCGCGCCGCCGCCGCCATTTCCGTCGTTTGCCGTCGCCGGAGGTGAAAATATTTTACCTTCGACCCTTTTATCGTGCTCTCCGTGTTATCCTGCGTCTGATGCGTACCTTGGTTTGGGCAGCGCATTACCGGAGGTCGCCGTAACACCGTCGTGCCATCGGAGCGCCGCCGCCGCCATCACCGCCGTCGACCGCAGCAACCCAGCCACTCCGGACCTCCCTTAACGTGCGCATCAGCGCCGTGGTGAGCTCCTGCGCCTATTCGTGTCATCAATTTCATCCATTTCGCATCGAGAGTTGTTGAAGTGCAGTCCGGAGTCGTCGGAGTCCTGCTCGAGGGCTCGGCCGACGAAGTCGAGGGGGTGACGGTCGAGGTGCGGACTCGAATTGAGGGGTCGAGTCGAAAGGTGCACTATTCTCGAGGGTAGTCGAGGGGTGCACAGTTGTCGAAGGAGTCGATTCGAAGGGTGCACTGTTCTTGAGGGTATTCGAGGGTTGCACTGTTCTCGAAGGAATCGAGTCGAGGAATTGAATCGAGGAATCAATTCGAGGGGTCGAGTCGAGGAACCGAGTCGAGGGGAGGCTCGTTCGTCGAGCGGAGTTCCGCCTTCGAGAGGACGCCCGAATTGTAACCTCGAGTGTACAGTATCTAACCGCTCGATCGCTCCTCGAGCAGGCCTTAGCTTCGAGCCGTCATAGCCCGTCCGTGAGTTAGCCGGGCATGTCTTAGCCTGCGGGCCCTCGAGCTTCGATAGCTAGCTCGAGGCATCGCTGGTCAACCCCGGCGAGGTCGGTTGTTGACCCGGAGTTACTGTGCCGATTTTTCTTTTTCCATTTTCAGAAAATGATTTAAATGCTATTTTCTTTGATAATTCATAGTAATTCATATATAGCTCCAAAAATTCTGAAAATTTTTGTGAATGTTCTTTATGATGTTATCTACCTAGGAAAAATATGAAATGCTAAATTTGATAACTTTAATTTTTATGTCCTTATTTAATGCTTTTAAATAATTAATTAACCCCTTTAGTTAAAATTAATCATTATAGGATTTGTTTGACTTTGGGATTGATTGATGACCTTAGGTCATTAACCCTAATGACCTTTGGCACTTTAATTAATTGTTTACGCTTACCTTAATCATGTCATTAGGGCTTAATTAACGTTATTTTATGTGTTTAATTAAATATAAAAATGACGCAGATAACCCTAACAAATTATATAAGCGAAGTTTTGTTGGCTTGCAACTTTATCATTAAGAAAAGTTGTACTCAAGCACTTAATTTGATCATGCACTCATCAAGCATCATGTTTACTATTCTATCATGTAAAGCATATTAATTATCGAATAGTTTCCGTTAACGGAGAGTTAACGTATCACTCAGATCCGAAAGACGAGCAGATCCAAGAATCGGGAATTAATTCAGAGTTCGAGAACTTCTACCCCGAACATCAAGGCAAGCCCCGGATGCATCTAAACCCTATTCTATTTATAAATGTTTTACTGCTTCAGCTCTGCTATATTGCATTCAGTAATAGGAGTTGAGTGAAAACCCACAAAATTGCATTACCTGTCTTATCCCTTATTCCTTGTTACCTACTAAAAGATAAGTAGTAATGCTTAGCCCTGCTCATTTATTTATTTATTCAAAGGCAGAAGAATGAAAAAGATGAGATTGGTTTTATTGTTGAAATCTTGATGATAGTAATAAATCGAGTCCGGACGGCGAACTTGCACTGGGAATGGAGTCCCTCTGTAGTGTTCTCGTCTGTTGATGCCCTAGGTCCCGTGCGATGGTGACCTGTCGATAATCGAGAAACTAGAAAATCCACATGCATGAAGTGGTATACGGATGGTTGGAGCCGTGTATGCCATGGAGTGACCTAGCGTGGGGCCAGAGAATCCCATCTGTGTCATAGTGTGTTTTACTGTGGGGTTAAGTTCCCATGTATCTCGGTACGCTGGGCCGCAGAGCTCACGTGTATCATGTGGTGATATACGGCTGAGGTTGTTATCCCGGTATATCGGTGTACCTGGGGTGCTTCGGAGTTAAAGTCTCCGGTATGCCCAGTCGCCTAGGTCCCAGCTGGGTATGAAAATGGATTCGAATCGCCGTTGCTTCTCGGAGAAGAAGACTCGATCACTGATCATCATCGTAGTAACAACTTGAACAAAAGTTAAGATTCAATAATGAAGTTGAGTGATAATGGGAGTTAGCCCAAGCAAATTTCTCTTTCTACAAAGCTTTTACGCAAAATTTCTTATCTCCTGCAGACCTTACCTTGTCCCTCTAGCCTGCATTTCTGTTTTCTCTTCCCTTCTCTTTCGTCGGGTCAGTCTTGTTGAGTACTTTGTACTCAGGGTTTGTTGAACCCTTGTTGCAGGTGAGCCTCATGGGCAGGAGTGCTTTGCATCCTGCTGCATGACAGTCATCGAGGAAAGCGACGAAGAGTAAAGGAGTTCAGCTCTTGGGCAGAGCTTTTGTTAATATTGTAATCTACTGCTACTCCACTACTATTATGGTGTATATAATCCAAACTTATTGATGTAAATATTTGAAAGTTAGAGTTTTGTAAACTTATGTTATTGTAAGTCTTCCGCTGTTTTACTCCGTGGTACTTTATTTATATGAAACTGTTGTAATACTGCAATATCTCTCTACAACGATTGATCCTGCTCGGAGAATCGTGGATGATTCGGGATTTACCCGACAGACTTCTTAAGTTGTATGGAACACAGTCATGGTTATTTGGAGTCTGTTTAGACAATAATCATGCGTGTGGGCCGTATGATTTAGGAGGTTCTGCCACAATCGCCAGGCGAGGTTTCGTACTCGAGGCCAGTCCGTTCGCCCGAGCGAGCTCCGTCCTCGAGGGGTCGCCCGGACCGCCCCCTCGAGTGTACAGTGGCCGACCTAACTTGGCCCAGAACCAGCCCCGTCCAGACATCCGAGGCCCGGTCGAGACCGTCAACGTTGACCGTTGACCTGGCCCCACCTGTCAGTGACCAGAACCGTGGACCCCACCTGTCAGCCGCTGACTGGTCCCGTCAGTGCTGATGTCAGCATGACGTCAGCACACCCCAGCTGCACTGTTCCTGCACGCCACGTGGCCCAATCAGAAGCTGCCACGTGTCAGCTCCAGGTTAATCTGCCCTTTTTCTTTTTCCAAAAATAGAATAAACTTCGGAAATTCATAACTTCTTCATACGAACTCCGAAAAATATGAACCAAGTGTCCAAATTTTCATAAAAATAAGCTCTACGTCATAGGCTTGTGTATGAGTGCATTTGGAGTTATTGAATTTTATTGCTTCTTTGTGTTGACTCTATAGGAGCCGCTAACGCGGCTATTATGTCTCGTTTCAGAGGAGGATCAGCTTGAGGAGGACGACTACGAGTACGAGGAGGAGCTCGGTGACGACTTCACAGGTGCCACACCCCACCCAACCTCGTAGATCCTATTACGCATGGCATAATATCTAGTTGCTAGTGCTCAATTATGAATATCACCTGATGATAGGTTGCATGATAGAACTGCTTGATGAGCCTTTACCTTGTCGCAACCTTACTCCTGCACACCTGCTGATAGGCTAGACGCTTGCTTATTTTATCTATGATGCTTTACTTCTACTACGCTTATATCTGTGTGATAATGATGCGTGGTGGAGAGTATGGTCATATGGTTAAGGCACGTGGTGCCACTTTACTTGGGGAGAGTGCTGCGTGCGTCTTGGGTGTGTGGTGAGGGTTGAGTCGATCGGACAGGATTCTACGACGAGCCATGTGGGTGAGTCTTGCCGGGGAATGTGTTCTGGGCATTCCCGTGTGAGGTGCTTGTGGCGGGCACATTGTGATGCATAAGAAGATCCCGGGGGTGAGAACCTTCGTGGAGCGAAGCCCCGGGAAGGAGGTGCTGTTGTAGCACGGACTGTTGTAGTCCAAAAGAGAAGATAATCCTGTCTGATCCCTCCTAGGACCTGATATCTCTTGAGGACCGGAACCTTGGGACTTACGTGCTCACCACTCGCTCTTGAATGGGCGGGAGACGGATGTCTGACTAGCTAGGACGGTGCCACTACTACTAGGTTGTTAGCAGAAAGTGTCGGGAGGTACGGGCGTGGAGACCCACACCCTCCTTAGACAGCATAGTGACCACGGGGGCCCGGTACTATGTCTCACAGTCTCAGTGTGGCGGTGGTACCTATCCGGGATGTCCCAGTACTGAGTGGTAGGGTGGCATCGCACCGGTTAGAAAGCAGCCGGAATCAGCTTAGGCGGGGCACCGCCGATGATAGTGATCTTGTGGTTACGGGAGTACACGCTCTGCAGAGTTTATGAATCTATATATAGTCCGTGGGCCACTGGTATGGCTCTTTCCTAAGACCCACGCTTCTCGGGAGTAGTGAGAGGAGTCCTTCTATTTCTCCCCCTGGTGTTACCCTTCCGGCTGTGAGCCGCTGAGACAGGCTCCGAGAGGGAGTTGGACCTGTCGACTGAGTGCGAGAGGGTGAGATGTGTGTGATGGTGATGGAATGGGTTTGGATGTGTGGTTGAGATGGATTAAAATTTGATGAATTATATTATATAATATTGGTCACTGTTTGCATAGGAAACTACAGCCACATAATAGGTCGATTTGATTATATCCTTGCATCCCACCAAATACTACATAGCAAAAGCAAAGCATAGGTGGGATGTGGCCAGTACAAACCGTACTGAAAATTATTTGGCAGGTGAGCCCGACTACGACTATGACGATGAGGAGGAGTAGACGTCTCGTTCGTACGCTCAGGCTTCTTTTTTGAGATTTTATTGTACTTCCGCCTTTTGCAGCTGTTCCAGAGGCTGCTGCTACTCTGATGATTCCGCCAGTGTGGCGATGAATTATTTATATAATTTCCCCTAATTATAATCTTTTGTACGATGCATGGATCCTGTATCGACTATTGCGAGATAATGAGATGGTTTGAAGCTTCAAACTATTATATTATCCGCCATTCTGTGTATTTTCCCTTCGTGGAAAATTAAGGATGTTTCAGCCTAAGATGGGCAGTGTCTAACGGCAGCCATCACTTGAGATCGAGACGGGCTGCTAGCTTCTCGTTTCTCGACGAGCTGGCTTTGACTTTGAGCGCGCCGGCGGCGAGGAAAGAGCCAGTCGATTGTGGAGACGCAGACGACGGCGGTGGACGTGGTTTCGGACGCACGGTGTTGGGACTTTGTTTTGGAAGGCTCAGGGGGAGACGCCAGGGGAATATATAGCCCCGGCGGCTCGGCCCAGTTCCGGGCGTCTCACCGAGTCGGACGCTGCAGGAGAAGTGGGCCACGCGGATCGGACTCGGAGCACCCGAATAGTACGCGAGATGAATTCCTTCAGGCCCAGTAGTACTCGAACTTGAACCGGCATACCGGCCCAAGACCGGAGCCGTGGAACACGAGCACGACAGCCAAAACGAAAAAAAAAATCGATCCGTCCCAGACGTCGTGCACGCAAGCGGCGGCATCGATCGGTGTCGCATCACTGCGATCGCCAACGAAATCCTCCCGTATTTCGCAACACCGACGGCTCAACCACTCCCGCACCACCAGCAGCAGCAGCAGCAGCAGCAGCGCCATGCGCCTCCGCCCCTCCCCTCCATGACGACCCCGCCCCCGCTCCTCCTCACCGCCCAATCGGCCGCCGCGCTCCTCGTCCTCCTCGGCCCCACCGCTCGCGCGCGCAAGCGCCTGCGCCGCGACGAGGCCGGCTCCGCCTCGGACGCCGAAGCGACCGACCCCGTCCCCGCCCCGCAGCAGGCGACGCCCGCCGCAGCCCCGGAGCAGGAGCCGCCACCGCCGCTGCCGCCCACGAGCCCGGACCACTACCCGCTCGCGTTCCGGGTCTCGGCGCCCACCTTCCACTTCCTCTCGGGCCTGCTGGACCCGCTCCTCTCCCACCCGTCCCTCCCGTCCCCCCCGGTTCTCCTCGCGCTCGCGCTCGCCCGCCTCGCGTCGGGCCTGCCCTACCAGACGCTCGCGGCGCTCTTCCGCGTCCCGCCGTCCGCCCCGCGCGCCGCCTCCCGCCGCCTCCGCCGCGTGCTCCTCGCCAACTTCCGGTTCTGGCTCGCCTTCCCCTCCGACGCAACCAGCGCCTACTCCGCCCCGCTCCCCTCCTGCCGCGGCGCGCTCTGCTGCGCGCGATTCGCAGGCCCGACCGGCCCGCTTGCCGCGCAGATCGTGGCGGGCGCCTCCTCCCGCGTGCTCTCTCTGGCCGCGGGGTTCCGCGGCGACCGCACGGACCTCGAGGTGCTCAGGCTCTCCTCGCTGTACCAGGAGGTCGAGCAGGGGAAGTTGCTTGACTCCCAGCAGTACTTGGTCGGGGATGGGGGTGGGTACCCGCTGCTGCCCTGGCTCATGGTGCCGTTCCCGGGGCCAGTGGTGCCTGGCTCCCCTGAGGCGGAGTTCAATGCCGCGCACAGGGCAATGTGCCGCCCGATGAGGCGTGCTATCCGGAGCTTGATGGGATGGGGAGCCATCGCTAGGCTCCATGAGGAGGAAAGCTCTCGAGCAGCTGTGGCGTGCATTGGGACATGTGCAATGCTTCACAATGTGTTGCTGACTAGGGAGGATTACTCTGCATTGGCGCCGGATGTTGAGGAGGCAGACAGTGATTTGGGAGAATTGCACAGCCAAAGAGATGTCGCCGGTGCCGGAGCAGAAGAACTCGAGGTCGATGGACGTGCATTGGCGTTGCGGAGCGCATTGGCAGCGACAATGAAGGACCTGCGAGCGCCTGTCATTGTCGATTCTTTATAATCATCATATATATAGTTTGTATATAGTGGTGAATATTTTGATTCAATTGGATTTGTCACTCCAGGCTCCATGAATAAAGGAAGAAATTAGGCTGTCACTTGACACATCTTTCGAGTGAATATTTGAGTGTTGATTCATTATGACTGTATGCACTCATCTAGTTGTTGAAATCCAACTCTAAGCATTTCTACACCAAATAGCATTGCAAGTGGATACATGTTGTGTAGAACAAGTTATATAATTATTATGTATTCTGAAGCTCCTTAAGAAGTTTGGATACACTTCATTAAACTTGCTCCCAAGATATGGCTCCATTTAACCATTCTGTGTGCAGCACACCACTATTATTTTATTCGCCTGTCCACTATCACAGTATGCACATCAGCTTGGTAGAAGAAAAAACTAGCTAAATTGTGCAACACTATTCCACTAGTGAAAGCAGAGTTTCAAGGATATGGTTCATGCTAGGTCTTTTGCTCCTCTCCTCTTCCACGCATGACACTGCTATCTTCAACACTGTGGCTGCTTGTAAGTAGTTGAATTCTCCATCCAGTCTGCAGTCAACAAACTCAAGGAGCCACGATGGATCTTCGGTTGCCAATTTCTCTTTGAGAATCTCAGCAGAGCAACGGATAGACATCTCCGTGACCTCCTCGCCCTCAATTATCCAACTGGAAATCCGAACCCCTTTTACTAACTCAAAGAGCACTATACCATAGCTGTAAACATCAGCCTTCCCTGTTATTGGAAGATTTAGAGACCACTCTGGTGCGATGTACCCTCTAGTCCCATGCACCCTTGACAGCATCTGTGCCCCTGCTCCTCGACTTAGTACTTTAACCAATCCAAAATCTGCAATTTTGGGTTCAAATTCTTTATCTAACAATATGTTCTCTGGTTCGACATCACAATGCACGATCCATTCATGATGGAGATATGCCAGTCCTTTTGCCACTCCAAGTGCGATATTGTACCTTTGGCTCCATTGCAGCACATAAGCAAACTCCTGATAATCAAACAGAAATCTGTCTAACGAACCATTTTCAACAAACTCGGAAACCAATAGCTTGTGAGTTTGCTCAGCACAAAACCCCCAAATTCTTACCAGATTCATATGATATATTCTTCCAATGATGCTGAGCTCAGATCTGAACTCTTGTTCTCCTTCCATCATATCATTTAGCTTCTTCACTGCGACCTCCCTTCCATCATCAAGGGCTCCCTTGTAAACCGCTCCTGACGTGCCACTTCCGAGCTCTTCTTGGAAACACTTGGTTGCCCTCTCTAACTCCTTGTAGCTGAACCTTCGGAACTGGCTGGAAATGATCATGTAACCTTTATCCATAGTCTCTGGTCTTCTCTCCCATTTGTTAACAATCCAACAGCCTACTATGATTAAAGTCACTTCGATGACAAGCAATGTCAATGCTGAAGATAGGAAGTATCCAAACTTGAAACTGGAAGTGTCACCCACGAACATTTGTGATGAGGGGTATGCTTCCTTTTCAGTAACTTTGCAAACATGTCTTGGTCCAGGAGCCAATTCTGGTGAAGACCATACTGCCTTGGGATTTTTGAGATAGATGTCATTGTAAGGTTCTGCAAAATTCCTGCCGTTGAAAAGAAAGGCCTTTGGATAGCATTCGCCTGTTCCCTTCCGGTAACCAAAAGCTTGGCAGTTGGTGTTGTTCAAGCACATATCCCGGCACATCCACCATGGCCCCAGTTTGGAATAGTTTAAGTCATAGCCCCATAAGTCCGTTCCAGGAAGCTTCCTAAATGAAAAGGGCATGGTATTAGTCTTGCGCCTGCAACCTTTGCTCCAGTCACTTGGTTCAATCATCTCAAATCCTTCAAGGCAAGAACATGACTCTAGCTCCAGTCTGTATTTGCACAGGCTGTTTGCTCCACACAGTCCATGTATATTGCACAGTCGAGGGAATGCCATCCAAGAGACTGACCAAGTGCCAGTGGTTATGTTTAGGCTATACAACCTAAGGTTACCATCATAGTCAAGAGTCAATCTCCTCATCATCTCATCGCCAAGATCGGAAGCTTCAAATTCAAGCTGGTCACTTGCCACAAACCGTCCTGTCTGGTCAAGAACCCCATACCTGGTACTATTATAGGTAGTCCTACCATTATCCCATGGCAGGTGGAATGGATCTGGCCAATATATGCTACTAGTCTCAGGACCATTGTAAATAAGAGTTAGGATGTTGTTACTTGCGAAGTAAAAGGCGTAGAAGCCTGAATAGAGCAAACCCCTAGCAGAGGCAGATACCAACTTAGTGTTTTGAGTCATCGGCTGCAATGGTAGAAGTGTATCAGTTGGTGAGTCGAAGCTTCTCCAGAGGTGGCGCCCATCTATATCCATGACAACAAGGTTGCCACTATTGAGAAGCATTGCACGATGACTGTGAGATGCATTTCTGTTGGTGCTCCATATGACCATTCCATTATAGTCCACAAGGATCAATCCCCCATTCCTCCGGAAGATGAGCCTGGAGCCCCTACCATTGACTGGAGTGTCACGGTTAGCCGTCCAGGAGACAGTCTTGACAGATGCCCAGGAGAACCAGATAGAAAAGGTGAAGGCGTTGGTGCCCACCTTGTAGAAGCCACAGGTGAAGGCACCATTAGGCGACACTAGGATGGCGGTGGTTACATCCTGGGTGGAGATGGAGGAGCCTCTAGCAAGGTAGCTCTGGTGGTTTGCAACAGAAACAGAGGATAATGATATAAGAAAGGAGACAAATGTGGTGAAAATGCAGAGGTCTCTCATGGCCATGGCTACTTGGCAAAGGTGCAGAGAGGAAATATGGGCGAGTCATTTATAGCACATGTGTTTTTTTATAAGATTTATAGCACATGTGTTGATTAAGAGCCAATTGGTGCCCTGGCGGCTTCAAGTGGCCTCTATCTCTGACTTTCTGTGGCATGTACGTGAGTACCAGTAGCTGGGAACGGGACTGATTGGTGGATGACTTGTAGAGGACGGTAAGGCCAGATGTAACAGACGGTTGACTATGTAATCCCAATTCAGGACGTCTTTGAAACTAGTTTCTGTATAAAACTCTGATTTCTTCAGTACTGTAATTTTGTAGCCGCCACACAGTATTTGTCAAAATGTTTGTTTGTGCAGGTCTTCCCATACAGTGACATTGCCTTAGTGTACCTGTTGTTTCTCTACTTAGCCTTACCGAAATCCTTTTCTAATGGAAAAGGATTCCTGGCGCAACCTCAAGAGTACGATATATTGAATTCAGCCAATGCATTCAATGTTGCATACAGATGTTGTCAAAAAAAAATGTTGCATACAGTTACTTCCTTATGTTGCAGACAGTTACTTCCTTGCATATACTCCGTACTTCTCTGCATTGAGAAAGTAGCCAACAAACACCGGAATCTTGTTTCTATTGAATCTTGCATAATCTTCCAGGTACGACATTGTCTAAGTAGCATGTGTACCTTGAATTGGACAAAGGCTAGACAGAGAATGAGAAGTTCTATAATTGTGACCTTACTCCATGATTACCAGTAAGATACTTACTTCACCAATGCCTCAGGAAACGTGTCAAGGATGATGCGTTTGTCTAGTGCTGGATATTTTTTATGTATACTTGGACTACCAGTAGTCAGTAGATGTATCTTACTGGTGTAGATTCTTGATGTTTCTACCGTATTTTCAAGTATAACTTTATCCAGTCTTCTAGTTTGTTATGATCCCTGCATTTTCAAAGGTTTCCAGTGAAGTTACAAACAATTAAACCAAGTGAAACACAACTACCCTGTTGGCCCATATTAATAATAGTGGAGCTTTAAACAGTGCTATGGACATATTACACATGATAATTCTCTAGTTTACTACTCTCTCCGTTTCAAATTATAAGTCGATTTGATTTTTTTGGTGCATACATTTTGCTATTGTTGGGGATGCGCCCCAGGACCGGAGAAGCTTATTACCTCCGATCTGCATCTGACTAACAGTTCCGACTGTGTTCAACCTGACCCATGCTTGCAGGTATTGGAGTCGCCGCCGGAGGCTAGATCTCCGGGCGGAGGTTTCCGGGAGAGGCGCAGAGCCGGTCGACAGCGGAGTCCCGGTGGTGACGACCGTCACTCAGGCGGAGGTCGGACCTCCGCTGGGGAGCCTCCAGCGGAGGTTTCGAACTGATGGACGGAGGAGGCTCAGCGAGGATCACCGTTGCCAAGCGGAGGCTAGCCGACACAGCCTCGCTGGGCCCGGAGGCTCTGCGTACAAGAGACGACGACTTGAGGCTGTTGCTATCTGGGCAGCGCGCCAAAGCCGGTTGGAAAGCACGAGGATAGATGATGGGCTTGATGGGCCTCTTGCGAGTGGTGATGGGCCACGGCCCGTGGCCGTGGCCAGAAAATGGTGGCCCAACGTGCCCCTAAGGGACCCACGTGTAATAGAGTCAGTGTCTAGGGTTTGGAAACTCCCTTTGGGGGGCACACATGTACTTTCAGCCTCGAGCTGGGGAGCCACTATATAAGGCCACGCCCCCTGTGCAATAAGGGGAGGACCCCCTGGTAGTTGTGGCATTACTTGCTGTCGGGCCCACATTGTAATTTTCATATTTAATACAGAGAGAGAGAGAGAAACCGTCTGGGTTACTCAGTCCATCTTCACTCTAACCTGCTGGGACTCGATCCCAACAGTTGGCGCCCACCGCTTGTGTTTGGCCGGAGATAACACCCACAAATGCCACCCAGAAAAAAAACTACCACGAGGAGACGTACCGCCGCTGAGGCGGAGGTACCACAGCCCTCTCCTCGTGAGAGGCCAAGGAGAAATATTTGGAGCACTTATGCCTCCGCACCAGAGGACGGAGGTGATGAAGAGAACAACAATGCTGCGCAAAGGGGGGACCCGTCTGAGTAGCATCCGACAGCCCAAAACTAAGACGACGAGTTAACCAGGCTGAGAGATGAGATGCACCACATGGAAGATGAAAGAGAAAGGTTAAGGGCGCAGCAAGCTGCCACACAAAGAACGATACAATCATCGCGTCAAGCAGATGAGATAAGGCAACAAATGGCCATTTTGCAAGCAGAAATACAGAGCATGCAACCTCCGGCAGTAGGTCCACCGGAGGTCGCTCAACCAGTCATGGCAGGTCGACCCCCAACTGTGAACGCGCATCCTACGCACACTATAGTTCCAAGCCTACCCACACCGTCAAGAGTCTTTGACCCAAAATCACCACTGTCCGAAGGCCTACAAAGCTCACCATGGCCTCCGAGCTATAAACCTATATCTCTGCCAAGATTCAATGGCAATTCAGATCCGAGGCAGTTTATAATGAGTTTTGAAGCCGCAGTAGCCTCCGCCGGAGGCAACGATCACGTAATGGCCAAGTCATTCGTGATTGCAGCAGAAGGAGATGCACTAGCATGGTACTCAATGTTGAAACCAAGCACGGTATATTCATGGGAGAACCTACGAGACCAGATATTGGCAAACTTTAAAGCTTACACAAGCGAGTCGCTAACATCATCAGACATGTTTAGCAACAAGCACCTCAAGGGCGAACCCCTCAGAGACTATTATCAGAGATTCCTACACCTCCGGGCTAAAGCACCAGATGTCCCAGATGGGGCGGCCATAGAAGGAGCAATCAAAGGACTCAGAATCGGCCCATTCGCCAGTCACTTAGGAAGAAAAAAGCCAGCCACAATGGCTCAACTACACGAGGAGTTCAAAAAATACTGCAGGACTGACAATGACCTCCGCAAAAGATTGGAGGAAGCAGACGGTCAAAGTAAACAGTCTTCAAGCAATAGCAACAGAAGGGAAAACAGGAATCAGCAAAGACAACAATACCAAAACCAGCAGAAACAAGTTTTCAATTTGCAGGCTAGCCAGCCTCTGGATTCTCGGGACAAAAAAGAAAGTTATGACCAGAGAAATCAAGGGGGACAAGGCTACAAAAAAAGCAATAAGTCTAGGAACTGGAGCAAAAATCAGAAACCAAGGAAGCAATACTGCCTCTTCCATGGAGAGGACAAAGGGCACATCACACGGGACTGCCCGGAGGCCCAAGAGACACTTGACAGGATGAAAACCAAACAGTCACAGCTACAGCCCCAACAGCAAGGTAGCAGGGAGGTTAATCACGCTCACAGTGCGCAGGTCTATCAGCAGTACAACCCAAGTTTCCTAGGATACATCCAGAGCCATTACCGCAGCACAACTTGGCTCAACAGTACTATCCAGCGGCACTACCAGCCTGGAGACCAGTCTATCAGCAAACATCGTAGCACCAGGGCTACACCCAGAATAGAGTAGAAAATGGTCTAACTTACATCAACCAAAGACCTCTGCACATAGCACTCATTGAACCAACACATATGCAGATGCCTTCGGCAACACCTCGGTAGTATGCTTTAACCACAACAGCAACTGCGAGGTTGAGCCTCCGTTAGAAAACCAGCTAAACCCGCATTCAGCGCTACCAACCATTGGCATGATACTACCTATAGCCGGAGGCTCAGCATTAGAGTTCGAAACCAAAAAACAAAAGAAGGACCACCTCCGGTTGGTAAATAATATGGCAGTTCAGGGCGCCTACAGATCAACAGAATGGTCCAAGATGCCAATAGAATTTACAGAACAAGATCTCTAAGTTGAAAGCTATCCGCATGCAGATGCCATGGTTATAAAGGCAAATATAGCTGCCTGGGAGGTAAGCAGAATACTTGTTGACTTGGGAGTTCAGCAGATATCATCTTCGCCAATGTGTTTGACCAAATGAAGCTAAGCAGAAGCCAGCTACAGCCACCAGACACCCCACTGATCGGATTCGGTGGAAAGAAGATCAACGCCCTAGGCAAGATATCACTACCAGTATTATTCAAAGATGGGGAGTGTGCCAGGATAGAATACATCACCTTTGATGTGGTCGACATCTACTACCAGTACAATGCGATACTGGGAAGAGGATTCACAAACAAGTTCAATGTTGCAATACACATGGGCTACCTCTGCATGAAGATGCCAACATTACATGAAATCATCACAGTGCGGGGAAGTCAAAAAGAAGCAAGGAACATAGAGAAAGCAATCTACAAAGCACACAGAAACATCAACACTGTAGAAGCAGAGGAACCTCTGGACATGCCCGTGGGAAAAACCAACATGGCAGACCAAGAGAACATAATAACACTACCATTGGAAGAAGCAGTCCCGAACAGGAAAGTTACCATAGGTGCCAATCTATCGGAGGTAGAAAGACAAGACTTGTTAAAATTGCTAGCAAAAAACAAGGACGTATTCGCATGGTCAGCATCAGATCTGCAAGGAATCAGTCGGGATGTGATTGAACACACCCTCAACCTCAATCCAAATGTCTGACCCAAGAAGCAAAAATAGAGGAAGATGTTCGACGAGTGCATAACTGTAGTGAAAGAGGAGGTGCAAAGGTTATTAGATGCCAAGATCATTAGAGAAGTCAAGTACTCAAACTGGCTAGCAAATGTTGTCTTGGTGCCAAAAAAGAACAGAAAAATGAGAATGTGCATAGACTTCACAGATCTCAACAAGGCCTACAAAAAAGATCCTTTCCTGTTACCCAGAACAGATGCATCAGTTGATAAGGCAGCAGGATGCAAGCGCTTCTCTCTGTTGGATTGCTTCTCAGGATACCACCAGATATGGCTAAGAAAGGAAGATGAAGAGAAAACAAGCTTCACAACCCCCTTCGGCACCTACTGTTTTGTTAGAATGCCGGAAGGGCTTAAAAACACAGGATCAACGTTCTCAAGAATGATTCAAACGGTATTGCAAGCTCAGCTCCGAAGAAACATCATAGCCTATGTTGATGATCTAGCATTAGTTAGCAAGCAGACCAGAGATCATTTGGATGACCTCTGGGAAACTTTCGCTAGTCTCAGAGAAGCAGGGTTAAAACTGAACCCAGAAAAGTGTATCTTCGTAGTAAGCAAAGGAATGATGCTCGGTTACATTGTTGGAACAGAAGGGCTAAGAGCAAACCTAGATAAAACAAAAGCAGTGTTAACAATGAGAGAACCAAAAAACAAGAAAGAAGTACAGCGACTGACAGGCAGAATAGCAGCGCTCAGCAGATTCATCTCAAAGTCAGTAGAACGAAGTCTACCATTCTTCAAAATGCTCAAGGCCTCGGAAAAATTTGAATGGGGCACAGAGCAGTCGGAGGCATTCCGGCAACTCAAAAACTACATCACAAAAGACCTCATGGTTATAACACCAGATGCGGAGGCAACCTTGCTACTATATGTTGCGGCCTCCGTAGGAGCAATTGGCGCAGTGCTAGTTCAAGAAAAGGAAATTGACAACAAAAGCGTACAACACCCAGTGTACTATGTATCAGAAGTGCTACAAGGAGCAAAACTAAATTATTCGGAGGTCAAAAAAATAGCATATGCAGTAGTAACAGCATCAAGGAAGCTCAAACACTATTTTTAAGAGCATGAAATCCTGGTACCAATAGCACAACTGCTAGCCGATATCCTAGGCAACAAGGAAGCATCAGGTAGAATCGGTAAATGGGAAACAAAAATATCCCAGTTTGGCATCAAGTTCATCTCAAGAACATCAGTCAAGTCACAAATGCTAGCAGATTTTTTGGCAGAATGGACATCTCCGCAGCACGTAGAAGACAAAGCGGAGGCTTCAATATGGACACTGTACACAGATGGCGCGTGGGGCATCCAAGGTGCAGGAGCCTCTACGGTATTAATATCACCATCGGGCATCAAAAAAATACGCAGCAAGACTGTGCTTCAAAGCAACCAACAACGTAGCCGAGTATGAAGCAGTGATCCTGGGGCTCAGCAAGGCCAAGGCACTTGGCGTGAAATACATCATGGTCAGAACTGATTCCAAGATAGTAACAGGACAAGTTGAGAAGGACTATGTTGCAAGGAACCCAGAATTGGCTGCATACCTAGAAGTCGTCAGGGGTATGGAAAAGAGATTCCAAGGCTTTACCTTAAAGCATATCCCAAGGGGGGACAACTCGGAGGCAGATGAGTTAGCCAAAGCAGCAGCAAATCAAGAGGAGGTACCCGAAGGAAGCTTCTACCAAGAATTGACATTACCGGCTACCGCAAAAACAACAAAAGTATTTGCGCAGGTACTCCTAGTAGACACAGAGGACTGGAGGTGTTGGTGTTTTGACCCCCGGGGGGTTAACACCAATGAGTAATATTTGTAATTGCGTGCTCCCTTAATCCGGTGGGTGATGCAAGAAGGACACGGCGATTTATCCTGGTTCGGGCAAAGAAGGCCCTACGTCCAGCGGGGAAAGGATAGTTCGTGCTATCTTGCACCAAAGTGCTAGTACAGGAGAAAATACAAGCAGGTGTGAGGAGCGTGAGGTGGAGCTTGGGCGTTTTGGACACCTAGCTCTCGACCTTACACTGTCTCACGGTATTGTTCTATGATCTAAAGCCTTAGAGTTTCTATGCTCTAGATCCTCTCATTCGTCTCTCTCTTCCTAACGTCCTGGCGCCTCCTTTTATAGGTGAAGGAGGGGCACAGGAGTACATATATTTAGAGTTCGCATGGCTGGTGATGCATGGCGTTGAGGCCGATCACGTCGGCGCTGCTGTAGTGATGTACGTTGGTATGGGAGACCCTGCAGCCGTCGCGTCGGGAGTTGTTGAAGTGCAGCCCAAAGTTGTTGGAGTCCCGCTCAAGGGTTCGCCTGATGAAGTCGAGGGGCGGCGGTCGAGGACTTGGCTCGAGTCGAGGGGGTTGAGTCGAAGGGGTCGAGCCTCACCGGATAAGGTCGAATCCCGGGAAATGCGGGAAACGTGCTGATTTATGCGTCTCGAGGGGGTGTTGGACGGGGCACAGTGCTCGGCATGGCGCAACAACGAAGTACGACCTGCGGGATTCCGGGGCATGGGCGGTAAAAGCAAGATTTGACCGCCACTCCCACAACTGTTACCGTAACTGTGGCCATACGGTTAGGCGGGGGTAGGTAAAAAGCATTAAATGCGCCTGGATCCGTACGGGAGAGTCGGTAGCCGAAGGGTGCACTGTCCTCGAGGGCTGCCCACTCGCGCAAACGAAATTCCATCCTCGAGGGCAGGCTCGTTCGCCGGGCGAAGTTCCGTCCTCGAGGGGTCGCCCGAATTGTACCCTCGAGTGTACAGTCCCAGTCCGCTCGGTAGCCCCTTGAGCAGGCTTTGGCTTTGGGCCGCCGTAGTCCGTTCGTGGGTCAACCCAGTATGCTTTAGCCTGCGGGTCTTCGAACGTTATTCATGGGAGGTCACTGGAGGGTTCATGTTGCTGATTTTGCGGGGTTTAGTCCGGTAAACCAAGGATTTGGGGTACCCATTTCCTGGGTAACGACAGGAGGAAACCTATAATTGATTTTATCAATGGAGTCCATGTGACATCAGATGAAACAGTTGCATCAAGGCTGGCAGTACGGGCAAGGAACTACACGATAATACACGGGGTTCTATACAAGAAAGGAATAGTCCAACCACTGCACAAGTGCATCACAGAATCAGAAGGTAGAGACCTCTTACAAGACATTCACTCAGGAATATGTGGATCACACATTGGCCCCAGAGCACTTTCAGCGAAGGCAATCAGGCAAGGGTTCTACTGGCCAACGCATATCAAGGACGCATTGCACATAGTAAGAATTTGCAAAGCATGCCAGAGTTTCGCTCCACACCAGGCATCTTCGGGAGCACAAACACAGCTAATACCTTCGGTCTGGCCTCTTCAGCGATGGGGGATGGATCTCATAGGCCCATTACCTCCGGCCTAGGATGAAAGTAAATATGCAGTGGTAGCAGTAGAATACTTCACAAAATGGATAGAAGCCAAACCGCTTGCAACAATCACCTCCGAAACAGTCAAGAAATTCTTCTGGCAAAATATAATTTGCAGATTTGGGGTTCCAAGGACGCTCATAGTCGACAATGGAAAGCAATTTGATTCAAACAAGTTTAAAGAATTTTGCAATAGCATCGACACACAAGTAGCCTTCGCCTCAGTCTACCACCCAGAGAGTAACGGAGGAGTGAAAAGGTCAAATAGGATCATATTCTCAGCAATCTCCAAGACATTGCTAGATCACAAAAAGGGCAAATGGGTAGAAGAGCTGCCAAAGGTTGTGTGGTCTCACAACACAAATGTATCGAGAGCCACTGGATTCACTCCATTCAAGCAACTGTACGGAGAGGAAGCAATGATGCTAGAAGAGATCAAATACCAGAGCCTCCGCACATTAAAACAAAACCTCACGAAGGATGAAGTGTACATCAAGGAGATGACCGAAGCATACAGGCTAGAGGCAATCGACAACATCGAGAAATACCAAGACCAAACCAAAAAATGGAGGGATGGAAAAGTGGTCACTAAAAACATTAAGGATGGTGACTGGGTAATGAGGCAGAGGCCAAACGCTCAGAACATTGGAAAGCTACAACCAAAATGGGAAGGACCATTCATAGCCAGGCAAGAAGGGAGGAAAGGATCATTCTATCTACAAGACACAGAAGGAAGAACATCAACCCACTCCTGGAACATTGATAGCCTCCGGAAATGCTACACATAGAATGTAAGGACTCCGTAGAATTATAAATGGAAGTCCCTAGATTTAAATCCCTGCAATTTATTTTTCCTACAAAAACGGCTTGCACTCTTTTCCTCACAAAAGGGGCTTCAAATCGGAGGTGAGGTTTTTAATGAGGCAAGACCGTATGTAATTAACCTCTGAATGTATAAAGAGGACCCCAAAAAGCAGTACCTAGGATGGTCGAAAGCAGCCAGCACCGCGGCTGCAATATTCGACAACTATTCATGATCTCACAAGGTTACTTCATGCCACCATTAAGAAAAATGAGAAGGCATGAAGCAACCTCTGAAATAGCCTCTGCTAAAATTCCGAAAGCCCTCGAAAAAAGACCTGTCCTATCAGGCATTGAGGCAAGCAACAGCAACCATGGGTTGCTAAAAAATGAGAAGGCACAAAACAGCGTCCACAAGATGCCAAAAGCCCTCGAAAAAGCCCTATCCTATCAGGCATCGAGGCAGGCAATAGCAACCATAGGTTGAGAACAAAGAAGGCATGAAATAGCCTCCGCTGAATGCCAAAAGCCCTCAAAAAAGCCCTGTCCTATCAGGCATCGAGGCAGGCAACAGCAACCACAGATCGTGGATGAACAAAAAAGGCATGAACTAGCCTCCGCTAAATACCAAAAGACCTTGAAAAAGTCCTATCTTATCAGGCATCGAGGCAGGCAATTGCAACCATAAGTTGCGAAGCGAACCAAAAAAAGACCTGTCAACTAGTTCAGGTACCGACAGCTCAAAAAATGGGTAACATTACAATCACCAAAAGCAACCTTCGAAACGCAATATTAAAGCAAGCGGAGGTAACACTCACGCAGGTACAAGTTCACGGAACCAAGCAACCTCTGCGTCATACACTTTTCAAAAGCAATACAATCACAAGAAACAGATATTCTGCACTCCAGAACGGAGGAAATACGCAAAACAAGTCTATTCATTCGATTTTATGCTTACAATAGTCAGGGCACATTGCGCCTTGCTCATAACAGAAACAATGTGCAAAATGCACGTATCTAGCTGCTAGACCAAAATACACAACCTCTGGGTCAAAATATCCAGCCACTCCACCCAGCTAACCTGCTACAACAAGACATGGAAGTGGACCGGAGGTTGCCGACGCTTAAACCTCCGGCACTAACAATGACAGAGGCAAACCCTAAGAAACTGTAGAATATCCCCTATCACCTCCTGGCTACATACCACCCTGTGCCTCCGAAAACCAGGTCACTTCAATCAAGTCCAACGCATGCTCGGTACGAAGAGAAGGAGGCGAACCTCCAACGCCACGGTGTGCATGACAAATTCCAAGATCATCTGTCAGCACACCACTTTTCACCTTCCAGTCGCAAGCAACCACCGCATCCAAAATCCTTACATCAGCAATGCTAAATAAGAACGCAGCTGACCGCCATCTCCGAGGCTGTTCCATTATGAGTCCTTACACAGTACCAACACAAAAAAGCTCATAGTAAGCACCATCAGTATAATGTACACAACAAAGCAGCCCAAATGATCAAGGGGGGAACAGATCCTTTTATAAGGACCTCCAAAGCACCATTAAACTAGCTACCTATCATTAAAGGAAACAAGTACCAAACCAGTACCTGTGTTAACTAGCCTCTGCAAGCGAGGACGCTAAACAAATAAATACCAAGAATACGCAAAGTACACAAGGGGTACTATAAAAGAAGTAGAGCTCAACGCCTGCATGCATGAGCAGCAGGAAAAGGCCAACCACAACCAGCTCCACGTAACCAAAACCCGCTTAGGGGAGATGGAGGGAGACGTCTGCATACGGGCGACCAAAAATAACGAGATACCACGCAAGAATTTGTAATAGTGTTGGCAAAAGAAATGTCCTGGAGGCAGCTGTGGCCTCCTGGACAATGCCAAAGAGGGAAGCCAGTAGAGTAAGCCAATCAGGATCATCGTTTGAATAGAGACAAGGGGGGATACCGCGTAAGAACTCGTAACGTCCTCCCATCTCTGCTAAAATCAACCACAACTTACCTCCGCGGAATAAGTGTCGGGACGCACGGATAAATTGCTGAAGACTATAAAGTTGAACACAGCAAGATCAACACCAGCACTGGTTGAAGAGAAACAACAGTTGTAACATCCACCGTATGTTAGCAATAAAGTTGTTAATACACAAATGTGTCTCAAAGTGGATAAACCTCCGGGGAGGAAAACAGAAATCACCTCCGGAGGTAACACCTACAATAAGGCACGAAGGCCTCTGACTAATTAAAGTAGGCCTCCGCAGCACAGCGAAGGCCGAAATGAGCAACCACACAAATGACATGTCCATCACAACATCAAACCTCTGCGCAAACAAATATGATTACAAAGGTCTAGACGGACCACGCCATACAAAAAAATGAATAAAACTAGGGCGTGCGTCATCCAAATCGCTAAGAACAAGATCGAACATGTCGTCCACCGAAAGCCTAGGAAACACCAACTTCCAATAAGTCCACAACTCGCCACTAACATAAACATCATTGCACATAAAGGTGATAGGCTTGACCTCCTGCACAGGCCCCAAACTGTAGACCTGCGCAGGACAATTCGGCCATTAATAATTCGCTAAGAGCATTTCAAGTAGTTCTTTACATGTGCGCACTGGCACCAAGTCAGCAAAAGACAAAAGTTACAAAAATCAAGAATAATTTCTACACCTCCTCCGCTCCGGTCAAGTCCTGAGGCTCCATTCGAGCTCCTGGAGAGGCCACCACTCGCTCCACCATGGCATCAGCCTCAGCACTCGTAGGAGGAACTTGAGTAGCAGAGGCACCAGCATCAGCGGACCCCCAAGTGCGTGCAGACGTCCCGCCAGAAGTCGTCAGGCCATGACCGCTGCGCTTGCCATACTTCAGTTGTTGAAAGACGGAGAATAAGAGGGGAATCACCTATACAGCTCTGAAGCAAAATAAAGCACCAAAAGCCAACCATACATACCGTTTCATGAGTAACATTGGCCATGGCAACAGTCTCCGACTGATCGAACTTGGACCAGAACTTCTCCATAAAGATGCATACGGTGGTCTTAACAAAACGATCCATTCGGCCAAGTTCAGCGGGATCTCCTAGCTCTGGGCAATCAAAATTTCCAATCTGGGTAATGCCCTTCGACACAAAGAGCTTGCACAGATAGGTGGCAGAGGTCTTTGCACTGAAATCAGAAACCCCGGCCACAAAATCACTAAGATTGGCGAGGTTTCCCTTAATCCAGGAAAAGATACCGGAAGTAGAGGCCTCGTGATTGACCGAAGTCACCGTGCCACCAAATGCCCGGATACCAGAGACATAGGTTTCAGCCACTTCTAGCCTGATCAACCTCATGGCGGTCAGCTCTTTCTCAAGCTCTTCAACCCTATCCTTAAGAGCCACCACCAGCCGCCGTTCGGCGTCCACTTCTTGCCGTAGGAGGTTGGAAATCTTAGCGGATTTGTTCGCCCGCTGGATGGCGGTGGCCTCCGCTTCTTTAGCAGTAGCCTCTGCCGCTTTAGCAGTGGCCTCTGCTTCCCTGGCAGCATCCTCCTCTCTCTTAGCAGCAGCAGCAGACCTCCTTAATTCATCAGATTCAATTCCAAGAGCTAGCACCTGTTTCTCTAGGCCGGAGGCCTGCTGAGCCATACGCTCTCTTTCATGGGCCTGAGACTCGATCTCCTCCTTCAGAACCTTGATGGCGTTGTCCCTTTTGACCAGTTCAGCGCAACTACTAGTCTCAACAGCCATAGACAAGGTGGCGCTCTAGAGACAACAATAAAGCAATGTAGAAATCAAATACTTGAAAAAAAGAAGCATAGCTAAAAGGAGAGAATGAAGCCAAACTTACAATAACATGTTGATTAATGTTGGCGTCCATCAAAGTCTGAAAGGGAAGCTGAGCCAGATGCCGATATAGGTCTTCGCCCATCGAATCAGTCAGCTGGCCAATACCTTGAGCCCAGCCAAGGAGAGCCCTTATGCCCTCATCAGGGCAACCGCTGGACGGAAGAGACCCAGTGCCAACCATGCCCACCGAAGGGCACGAAGCGGTAGGCACTGCCTCGGCAGCGGCTCCTCCGGGAAAAGGGCCACCTGATGCCAGAGGTGGCAAAGGGGTAGGCTGAGCGGCCTCAGCAATAAGGATATCTAAAAGCAGATACAGAAAATACAAGTCAAACAATGAGAAAAAGAAAACAATAAATCAATTAAAGGGAAAAATATGCATCATACACATGCTCACTGAGCAAGCAAACTTCCCCATCAGGAGCATAACCACAAGAAACCTTCAAAGTTAGGAAATCCACATAGGTCATACTTCTACTAAGAACATTACCTTGACTCGAAGCGTACGCATCCTTGGTGACCTCAGCATCCTCCGCTCCGAGCGGGACAGCCTCCGCAGGCCTCTCGGCGCGATGAGCCATAACATCAGCTTCCTCCAACTCATCTTCATCAGAGATGGCCTCTAGATAAACACTAGCAAAAGGCTTCGCAGGAAGCTTAGTGGGCGCTGTTTTGACATGCGCAGATACGGCCTTGGTGGCAGGTGAAACAGGCCTGACCAACGGTGAACTGGAGGCCTCAGCCACTAGGGCACGAGACGCCTCTGGAGAAGCAACAGGTGATAGAGAACGTCGAGATGGACCTTCGGAACCAAGCAGTGCCAAAATGTCAGCCTCAGGCAGAGTCTCAGTCGTCACCTCCGGGTTGGCAAGGACCCCTTCATCATAAAAATCTTCAAAGTTGTCCTCCATCTCCGCAAGTTCAGCGGAGGTCTCCTTCTGTCTTTTCGAGCCAATGCGCACTAAGGCGCCTGCCTTCCTCTTCTTTCCTTTGGCGGCTTTCATAGCAGTGCCAGGAGCAGTGAGTTCTTTTTTCTCATTTTTCTTCTTCAGCTTCTCAGGGAGCTCGCGCTCAGTGTAGTGGATGCCGAGCTCCTCGAAGACCCTGTTGAGGCGAGGCATAGTACCAGCCTTAGACCTCCGGGCAAGATACTCCTTTTCAGAAACCTCCCCAATTATCTTGATGGCCTTCTACTCGGTGGCGAGGACAAAGCCTTCTTTGCTCTGACCCTCAGGGAGTTGTAGCCCAAAATGTGGACATAGGATTCCGCCGGTGACACCAAAAATAGGAAGATCCAATTTCTGAAGAACGAATTTCTTCCTGTCCTTGCCCCCAAGGAGGGGCCAGAAGTCGAAGGCAATCATTTCCTCCACAAGGTCCCTACCACCTGAGTAGCGACAGTCTACCTTGAAAGCCTCCGTGCATGACCCCCACTTGTCGGATTCGACAGAATCAGGTTTGACACTGGTTAACGGATTCATTCGTGTCATCACGGAGGCATAAGGAAACTGGGTGACCTACCTCCTATCATCTTCAGGCTGAGTAACACTACCAGTCTTCACATAAAACCAAAAGTCCAGCCAGTCAGCAGGCTCATACTTCCCCCTCTGACACCAAGAAATTACAACTTTCTCCTTACCCTTACCCAGGTTCCTCTTGGACATAAAACTGCAAGAAGCGAACTGAGCTAGCTTACCACCAACGTACCGTGGTTGTTTCTGAAGCTCGTAATACTCAGCAAAAGTGTTCACACTCAATTCTCCACCATAAGACTCAACAACCCACAAGAACTTGCTCAGATTCAAGAAGGCATGGGGGGTCATGTGGTGAAGCTGCACATCAAACCATTCAAGGACATACTAGAGGAAGTTGCATCTTGGAATGCAGAGGATGCAGGTGAAGAAATCCCGAAAGACAACAGCTTCATCCTTCTCGGGTTTTGGAATAGTCTCCCCACGAGGAGGACGTCCGCGACCAGCAGGAATAAATCCTTTAACCTCAAGCTCTGAAATCATATCCTGGGTCATCCAGCTCCGGCCAAAAGAATACGTCACCTCCGCATCACTCACATCAACCGTAGGAGCCATCAGCTCACTTGGAGAGGCTTCAACGTCCGATAGTGACTCTTCAAGATCCTTAGCTTCCGCGGCGGCCAGCATGCACTCCTCAAAGAGTTCTACGAAACCTCCGACTCCGATGCCCTGGAGATAGGAATAGGGGCCGGAGAACGGGCGACGACGTGCGCAGCAGGGGCGCCTAGGTGCCACGGCGACAGGATGCCGGGGCACAAGCAAATGCGAAGGCAGCAAGCAAAGAAGGAAACCTATGCAATGGAAGCTGAAGCAACAAGCAACAAGAGCAAAGCTACGCGGAGACAAGTAAGGAGGAGTAAGGTCGCTTTCACCGCTCACCCCCTTTTATAAGCAGCGATGCGGCGCCTAGAATTCTCAGCCCAACGGTCACGACGATTCATGAATCGAACCGTAGAAGTTGAACAGACTCAAAACAACGTACAAGATTAAAAACCGGACAACGGTAAAAAAGCAGTCTTCAGTCCAGCGTTCAACGGGCTAGGGGGATCGGAGGTAATCACAGCCTCCACGGCCAGGGGCGAGTTGATGGCTAGACCCACCTCCGCTGGACCTAAACCTCAAGGGGGGAATGTTGGGGATGCGCCCCAGGACCGGAGAAGCTTATTACCTCCGATCTTTATCTGACTAATAGTTCTGACTGTGTTCAACCTGACCCATGCTTGCAGGTATTGGAGTCGCCGCCGGAGGCTACACTTCCGGGCGGAGGTTTCCGGGAGAGGCGCAGAGCCGGTCGACAGCGGAGTCCCGGCGGCGACGACCGTCACTCAGGCGGAGGTCAGACCTCCGCTGGGGAGCCTCCAGCGGAGGTTTTGAACCGATGGACGGAGGAGGCTCAGCGAGGATCACCGTTGCCAAGCGGAGGCTAGCCGACATAGCCTCGCTGGGCCCGGAGGCTCTACGTAGAGGAGACGACAACCTGAGGCTGTTGCTATCTGGGCAGTGCGCCAAAGCCGGTTGGAAAGCACGAGGATAGATGATGGGCTTGATGGGCCTCTTGCGAGTGGTGATGGGCCACTGCCCGTGGCCGTGGCCAGGAAATGGTGGCCCAGCGTGCCCCTAAGGGACCCACGTGTAATAGAGTCAGTGTCTAGGGTTTAAAAACTCCCTTTGGGGGGCACATATGTACTTTCAGCCTCGAGCTGGGGAGCCACTATATAAGGCCACGCCCCCTGTGTAATAAGGGGAGGACCCCCTGGTAGTTGTGGCATTACTTGCTGTCGGGCCCACATTGTAATTTTTATATTTAATATAGAGAGAGAGGAACCGTCTGGATTACTCATTCCATCTTCACTCTAACCTGTTGGGACTCGGTCCCAACAGCTATGTATCTAGATAGTCAAAACAACTTACAATTTAAACGGAGTGAGTACATGACATACTCTCAGTGTATTTCACAAAAGATTTGCATAATACTCCCAGTAATATTCTGGGCAACAGGACACATTATTTTCTCTCACAGTAGGCGCATCAGCCAGCCAGATCGATAGCCGTCAATAGCAGTACTATGACATTATTCCACCAGTGTAAGTAGAGCTTCAACGACATTACTCATGCTTGGTGGTCTTCTCCTCTCCTCTTCCACACATGACACACCAATCTTTACCATCATGGCTGCCTGTGAATAATTGAATTCTCCGCCCAATCTACAATCAACAAACTCCAGGAGCCATGAGGGATCTTCTCTTGCCAATTTCTCCTTCAGTATCTCAGCAGAGCATCTAACAACCATTTCCACCTCCCCCTCCGCATCGCCTTCCACTTGCAGAGTGGTCTAGTGGATACACGCGTCCCCTTCACTAGCTCAAGAAGCTACTCCATAACAACTCAGCCTTGCCGGCGATTGGAAGAATTAGAGCCCATTCCGGTGAAATGTACCCACTAGGCCCTAGCCCATCTTTTAATCAAGATCCAAATATTTGCAAAAAGTGCACGCTTCACAGGCCCCACTGTTCCCACTCGTCCCGGGGCTCGTGGCGGACGCGGACGCCTCCACCGGCGTCCCATCCCTCGCAGCGGGGCTCCGCGGTGACCTCGCAGTCCGCAGATCTCGTGGTGCTAAAGGCTTTCGTCTCTACGCTGTGCTTGGGTACTGGTAGCCTTCGCAGGCCGGCGGCCTGATGGTGTCCGGCTGGCCGGAACTGCACAGAGTCCGCGAGGAGGACAGCCTTTCAGCCTCCTCACCGCGGTGGCCTGGCACGGGCTCATGCGCAATGCTTTGCTTGCGATGTGTTGCTGCCAGAGGGGATTACTCTGCGTTGGCACCTGATGGGGAGGCAGAGAATGATTTTGATTTGAGCAGATCCGGAGGGTTGGTATGGTGCTGCTCTGCTGGAGCAGAAGTGTTTTAGGTGGATGGATGGGTAAGCATCATCAGTTCATGTTCATCACCGACTCACCGTGGAGTGCAACATCTATGGACAGGCGAGGCGAACACCAACTAGACCCTAGCAACGGTGACATTTCTTACAGATCCTGCAATTGTTACTGATCTGTCTCCATTCAAGCATTCTTTCTTCAATAACATACATGCACAATGGCAATTTCATGTAGACCAAAGTACTTGCACAAGTAAACTAAATGAAATACAACACACATGTTAATATGATCGTATTATCACACTGAATCGGGCATAAGTATATAACTATATATATATATGATAGGTTTTAGCCGTTCAGTGGCTTGGTAGTGCAGCTTCGCACCGTTATTTTCTCCCACAGTACTTTTCATGGAAGGAATGTTGATCATAATTGGGTGTTGGGTTGTTCTAACTTTCAATTGCTGCCATGGCATGGATATAATATAGCATGTACTAGGCTAACTAGAAATATAGTTGCGGCCTTATAGATTTGTTCAGAATTTGACCAGTGGCTCAACTGCTCAAGGCAACCTGTCAAGGACAGGTATACTGAAAAAAGACAGCAAAGGTGATCATGGTGTTTGTGATGCCTCAACAGCTTAACTCGTCCGGATCACCTCATCGCTGCATTTTTCCTTTGATCGAGCTAGAACCAACTTATGCCAGTCCTATATTATTTTGTACTAGTATTTACTGGTACATTGACACTTTGCCTCAAAGTTTTTGTAGTACTACTGAAAATTTTTGCTCCATTGGCCTGCTCATTAATCACTATCTGAAGCAATTGGAAGCTACCTGAAGTATCTTACTAGTATACTATCAACAGTGATGTTGCTGCAGTAGCTATCAGTAATAGCACACTTTTGTTAGGATCAAGAATTCCAAAATGTACAGTGGATGTGGATGCATTCATGTAGACCAGATTATCCAAAAAAATGAAATAAATACGATTACCCAGTCTATACTATATGAAGAATATATCTTCAGACAATTCTATAGACTCATTGAAATGGATGATTCTATAAGCTTCTTACATAAGATAACTCAATAGAACCTCGACATATTACAGAAGAATATAAGATAGGCATAAGGACCCAGTAACTTTTAAGCACATCACATCAGCTAGCTAGAACAATAGATGAATAGATATTGATACTTAGAAATTATTCAACCATTAATAGCAGAGCTTCGAAAGATAGCTAAGGACCCCCGGTAACTTTTAAGCACACCACATCAGCTGGCTAGAAAAATATATATTAATACTAGAATTATTCAACTATTGCCAGAAGAGCTTCAACGACCTGGCTCATGTTTGGCCGTCTTCTCCTCTCGTCTTCCAAGCATGACACTGCTATCTTTACCATCATTGTTGCTTGTGAATAATTGAATTCTCTGCCCAATCTATAATCCACAAACTCCAGGAGCCATGACTTATCTTCGCTTGCTAATTTCTCTTTAAGGATATCAGCAAAGTGCCTAACAGCCATTTCCATCTCACCTTCACCCTCAGCCATCCAATTGGAAACCCTAATCCCCTTCACCAACTCAAGAAGCACTACTCCATAGCCATAAACATCGGCCTTGCCAGTTATTGGAAGATTTAGAGCCCATTCTGGTGCTATGTACCCTCTAGTCCCATGCACCCTTGACAACATTTGTGCTCCAGCTTCTCGACTCAATAGTTTCGCTAATCCAAAATCTGCGATCTTTGGTTCAAAGTCTAAATCCAACAATATGTTCTCTGGTTTGATGTCACAATGCACAATCCATTCTAGGCACTCATGATGGAGATAGGACAGTCCTTTAGCCACCCCAAGTGCTATGTTGAACCTTTGTCTCCATTGCATCAGAGAGGAGCTCTGATTATCAAACAGAGCTTTGTCTAATGAACCATTCTCAATGAACTCAGAGACCAAGATTCTATATTTTTTCTCAGCACAGAACCCCCATATCCTGACCAGGTTCATATGATTAATTCTTCCTATGATACTTAACTCAGACTGAAACTCTTGCTCTCCATGGATCACATCATTTAGCTTCTTCACAGCCACCTTCCTTTCATCATCCAACACTCCCTTGTAAACCGTTCCTGATCCACCACTTCCGAGCTCTTCCTCGAAACATTTGGTTGCCTTCTCTAACTCCTTGTAGCTGAATCTTCGGAATTGACTAGAAATTATCATATAGCCTTCATCTGTAATCTCTGGTCTTCTCTCCCATTTGTAAACAACCCAGCACCCAGCTACGATTAATACCACTTCAATGACAAGCAGTGTTAGCGCAGAGGATAGGAAGTAGCCAAACTTGAACATTGAAGTGGTACGATCTGACATTCTCGATGAATAAGCAATTTTTTCAGTAAGTTTGCATTCACGGGTTTGTCTAGAAGCTGATTCTGGTGAAGAGAGTGCCACATTGGGAACTTTCAGATAGATATCATTAGAAGGAGATGCAAAATTCTTGCCATTAAAAAGCAAGACCTTCGGATAGCATTCTCCTGTTCCTTTCTTGTAACCAAAAGCTTGGCAATCTTTAAGATCCAAGCATATCTTCCAGCACATAAAAAATGTTATGAGCTTGGTGTAGTTGAAGTCATACCCCCAGAAGTCAGTTCCACCAAGTTTTCTGAATGAAAACTCCTTGTTAGCCGTGCTATTTACTTTCCTTCCTTTGCTCCCCTTCATTTTGGTTGACATGTTTTTCTTCCGCTTGCATCCTTTGCTCCAGTCGCCTGGTTCAATCTTCTCGAAGCCTTCAATGCAAGAGCATTGAAGCTTTGGTATATATGTGCAAAGGCTGTTTTTGCCACACAGACCATGTATTTCACAAGTCCGTGGGAATGCCATCCAAGAGACCGACCAGCTGCCATCGGTCACGTCTAGACTATACAGTCTTAGGTTACCATCGTAGTCTAGAGTCAACCTCCTCATAACCTCACCACCAAGATCAGAGGCTTCAAACTGGAATTTGTCACTAGCTACAAATCGACCTGTGTTATCAAGAACACCAAATTGGCTACTGTTATAAGTAGTCCTGCCGTTCTCCCACGATTTGTAGAAAGGATCAGGCCAATATATGCTACTAATCTCAGGGCTACTGTATATAAGTGTCAACATATTGTCACTGTTGAAGTAGAAGGTGTAAGAACCTGAATAGAGCAAACCCCTGCTAGATGCAGATACTAACTTTGTGATCCGAGTCATTGGTTGCAATGGTAGGAGTGTGTCGGTTGGAGAGTCGAAGCTCTTCCACAAGTGCCGACCATCTGGATCCATGACAACAAGGTTGCCGGTATCCAGAAGCTCTGCCCTTCTGGCATGGGTCATAGTTGTGTTGGTGCTCCATACAGCCGTGCCGTTGTAGTCAAGAAGGGCCAATCTTCCATCCTTCTGGAAGACGAGCTTGGAGCCCTTGCCGTTCACCGGAGCATCACGGTTGGCTGTCCAGGCGACGGTCTTTTCAGCTGATCCGGAGAACCAGATGGAGAAGGTGAAGGCGTTGGTGGCCACCTTGTAGAAGCCGCAGGAGAAGGCGCCATTGGGTGACACCAGGATGGTGGTGGTGTTATCCTTGGTGGAGATGGAGGACCCTCTTGTGAGGTAACCTTGTTCTCTCGCGAGGGCAGTGGAGAACATGAGAAGGAAGAAGGAGATGAATCTGATGGGAATGGAGGCGCGTCTCATGGCCATGGCTACTTGGCAAGCATGAACAAGCCAAGGAGGCCAGTGTGGGCAGGGGTCATATATGATCAACCACATGTGTACAGCAACAGCTATTATTTGTGCCACTGCCGTTGCCGTTTGGGCAAGTATACTGCTGAAGAGGGACTAGACGCCCAGCCAGGCCTTCCATCCGTCTAGGATGTGAATGCCGAATGTGTGTGTGCTGCCAGTGGCATTGTGGCACTGGGTTGTGGCATTACTGCAGGAGCTATTTTGTGATTATCTTGTCAAGTTGTTGTCTTATTGCGTTGAGGTCATTTCTTGGCCGCTTCACCTTTTCCTTGAATGGCCGAATGCCTGAATCGAGCATGAATCCAATACACGAAGACGCGACGTGTTCGTCTCGGTGCAATCATCTATCATCTCTTGTGTAAACTGTTAGGTTTCTCTGCTAAATATTTTGTAGAGGAAGCATTATCTCTAGGTGGCATTTGCCTTGTGAACGTGAAGTCGCTGTCTTCTTGTGATGGGGCCATTCCTTGGCTCCTTCAGCTTTTCCTGATTTTCATCATGCTGTTGCAATTGCTAGCTGTAAGTATTCCTATTACTTTCCCATGCTTCGTGGGATGGATCATGCTAATATACTCTTCTAACTTGAGGGCCATTGTAGATAAGACCGAGAACATTGGTACTGTCGAAGGCAAAATGTGCAGATATACCAACCTAGTATTCGAAGTTATTGGTTGCGCTGGCAAGAGCGTGTCGGTTGCTGAGGCGAGGCTTCTCCAGAGGTGATGACCATCTGGGTCCACAACCACTAGGTTGCCAGTTGCCACTGCATCTCACCGTTGGCGTGGGTCAGAAGTTGTGTTGGTGCTCCATACAATGGTACCCGTTGTAGTCAAGAAGCTCCAAGCCCCTGTCCTTGTGGAATTTGAGCCTGGAGCCCTTGCCGTTCATCAGAGCGTCACGAAGACCCGGGAGAACCAGATGGAGAAGGTGAAGGGCTAAGGCATTCCTTTGCCACCTTGTAGAGTCCACACGAAAAGGCGGACCCCGTGGAGAGGCTCTATAGAAAGGTAGCTTTGGTTGCTTACAGCAGCAACTGACATCAGAAGGAAGGAGACCAATGCAGTAGCGAAGCTGCTGACACCTCTCAAGGTCATGGCTAGTTGCTTCATAAATATGTATCACCTATGCTGCTGTGCAGAGTTCAAGTCAGCGAGAGCCAAACAAGTGTGATGAAACACGGGTGAATGGCCCTAAAAGAAAGAACAAAAAAAGCCTTGTTACAACTTGTAACTTGTAAGTGGCTAATATTGCTCCATATATAGCATATCAATACTGCTGAAAATTATGATTCAATACCCTGGGCTAACCCTAGAAGAGTAGTTATATAGCATGTTATACATGGGTCTCATGGGTCTCATGGGCCTAATACACTCATACACCAACACCCCCTGCAATCTGAACTACCGGCGCAACGGAGTTACAAATTGGACACGAAAAGAAGCACCCACACGAGCCCCCTCACAAACGCAACTAGCCACCGGTGATGTTGAGGCTGGAGCGAAACTCGGTGAAGGTCGAGGACGGGAGGCCCTTGGTGAAGATGTCAGCAAACTGGAAGGTGGTCGGGACGTGGCGGACCCGAACATTGTCGATGGCAACTCGATCACGGACAAAGTGTAGATCAATCTCCACATGATTGATCTGCTGGTGCTGAACAGGGTGGGTGGAGAGGTACACCGCACTGACATTGTCGCAGTAGACCAGCGTGCTCCGGTAGAGAGGGCTATAGAGCTCGTAAGGAGCTATCAGAGCCAGGAGGCCTCAGCCACGCCGTTAGCAACAGCGTGGTACTCCGCCTCGGCACTGGAGCGGGAGACCACCGGCTGGCGCTTGGACGACCAGGACACTAGGTTTCCGCCCAGAAAGACAGTGTAGTCAGAGGTGGAGCGCCGAGTGTCCGGACACCCGGCCCAGTCGGCGTCAGTGTAGACGATGAGCTCGGTGGAGGAAGACCGGTGGAGGAGCAGGTCGTAGTCGACAGTGCTGCGGCGGTAGCGGAAGAGGCACTTGAGAGCAGTGAGGTGGGGCTCTCGGGGATCATGCATGTGGAGACATATCTACTGAACTACATAGGTGATGTCCGGCCTGGTGAAGGTGAGGTACTGAAGTGCACCGGCAAGACTCTGGTATGCAGTAGGGTCTGTCACTAGGTTGCCCTTCGCCTCTGACAGCTTGCCCTGTGTGTCAACCAGAGTAGAGGAGGGCTTGTAGTTAGTCATCCCAGCTCGCTCCAGGATATCAAGAGTGTATTGCCGCTGGTGAAGAAGTAGCCCGGTGGGACGAGGCTCAATAGTGACCCCGAGGAAGTGGTGGAGCACACCAAGATCCTTCATAGCAAACTCCTGCTGAAGAGAGGTGATGATGCGGCAGAGTAGTGATTGATTGGAGGCTGTGAGGATAATATCATCAACATAGAGCAGTAGGTAGGCAGTCTCAGCTCTGTGGTGATAGATGAATAGGGATGTATCTAACTTGGCCTCCATAAATCCCAATGTCAACAGAAAAGCAGCAAACCGAGAGTACCATGCCCGAGGGGCCTGCTGGAGGCCGTAGAGAGACATGTTGAGCCGACAGACCATGTCAGGATGAGAAGAGTCAACAAACCCCGCTGGTTGGCTGCAGTAGACTGTCTCAGTGAGATTACCTTGCAGAAAAGTATTCTTGACATCCAGCTGATGCACGGGCCATGAGTGGGTGAGAGCCAGTGAGAGCACCATGCGAACAGTGGCCAGCTTCACCACCGGGTTGAATGTCTCATCATAGTCAACTCCAGGGCACTGAGTGAAACCCCATAGAACCCAGCGAGCCTTGTACCTATCAAGGGTATCATCAGCCTGCCGCTTGTGTGTCCAGATCCACTTGCTGGTGACGACATTGGAGCCAGGAGGACGGGGCACCAGATCCCTTGTCTGGTTGGCGAGGAGCGCCGCGTACTCCTCTTCCATCGCGCGGCACCAGTGAGGGTCCGACAAGGCATCATGAACGGAAGAGGGTACAGGAGAGACCTGCAGGTCGCCAGGCAGCGCAGCGAGAGCCTGGGGCCGCAGGGTACCAGTCGCGTGTGAAATCTCATGCTTGGTTTTGATAATTGATGACACCCAATGTTGCTAATGTTTTACTCTAAGTGTGACTAGACACATAGCAACATGATGGTGAGGCCTCGGGCTCGGTGATGGACTTGGACATGGTGATGATCAAGCATCGAGGGTCAAGGCTAAGGTATCAAGAGATAGGTGTTTTCCCTTTCGGTGATCGAGACACTATAGAGAGTGTGATCACGTTTAGGATTGATAACTGACTATCAAGAGGGGAATTCACAGTTGAATTCGCGGTCCAAGTGCTTTTAGGTTCGACTTTGCATGATGCATATGAGAGACTAACTAGAGAGCTAACACTTGCCATATTTCATGTGATGAAATGCTAACTCATGTGATCGAGAGTGTTTTACATGTTGGAGTTGGCACCCTAAGGCAAGTGGTTTGACTTGGATTAATGACAGTGCGACGACGACGACAAAATGACGAAATCAGCTGCTTCTGTAACGCGCCGGGCGCACGCGTCCGGTGCTTGATAGAGAAGCACACGCGTAGTAGACGCTACACCGGATGCTCGACCAGAGGGCCGGACGCGTCCGACACTCGATGGTGGGCTGCAGTGGCCTGGCACACCGGACGCGCTGCTAGCACTGTTCAGCGTCCAGCGCTGCTAGACGTGCTAAGTCTCGTGGTGCAGTGTCGCCGGACGCTGACGCCGGACGCGTCCGACGCCCGCCGGAAGCCACCCAGAGCGGACCAGCAGCGGGCCGAGCCGCCGAACGCGGCTCGGTGGCGCCGGACGCTGATGTGGCTGCTGTAGTTTAAACGCGAGGCTCCAATGGTCGACTGGCGCATAAGGCACCGGACGCGTCCGGCAGTCCCGGTTGACGCGTCCGGCGCTTAGAAAAAATGCCCCTGAGCTGAGTAACGGTTAGATTTTGTGGGGAGGCTATAAATACAGGTTTGGCCGGTTGGGGAGCCAACTCTTGCCCATTCTAACATCTTTGAGCATCCTTTGAGCTAGAGAGAACCTCCCCCACTCATCTCTTGACTTGATTATTCATCTAGAGTGAGATTGAGTGAGAATCAAGTGCTAAGCATTGAGAGTTTCATCTAGAGGCACTTGTTCTTCGAGTTCACTGCGGAGTTCTTGTTACTCTTGGGTGATTTCTGTCACCCTAGAAGGTTTGCAGGTAGCGGGGTGTTGAGCTCGAGGTGGAGATTGTTCGAGGCCGCACCCGGTGATCTTGTGAGGGGTTCTTGGTCCTTCCCCGCGGGAGTTCGCGAAAGGATACTCTAGTGGATTGCACATGGCTTGGAGGATCCTTGTCTTGTGTTGAGAGTGCGGCTCCCGACGGCGGTATTTGGCATTGAGAGCCAATTGAGCGAGCACCTCTCCAAGCAAGTGTATCGCCACAACAAGGACTAGCTTGCCGGGAAGCAAGTGAACCTCGTAAAAAATCATTGTGTCAATATTGTGATTACCGAGGGTTCTCTTGTGTGATTATCTTGATTGGGTGATTGGCTGTCTACACTTCGCGTCGGTATAACAATCCAATCCCCCTCTCTTGTATCTAGCTTTATAACTTTGTTCATACATTGCTTGTCTTGCTAGATATCGAGTAGAACTTGCTAGATTGTGTAGTTTTCACTTGTTCATATCTTTGCTCTTGGTAGTTTAGTGAAGTTCCTAGAGTTATCTTGTAGAAATTTGCTAGACTTGTTAGAAAGGCTTGAATAGAAGTAATTGAAGCTCTAGCATTGTAATTGCACTATCTCTTAGTCTAACAAGTGGTCTAGTGTATTTGCAAGAAATTTTATTAGGCTATTCACCTTCCTCTAGCCATTTGGACCTTACAGCGTGTCACGTCACCATAGGGTGAACATGACTCGGGTGTCGGTGAAGAAGCGGTGGGTGATACACCGGCGGCACGACACGGGCAGCCGGGGGCTGTGGCGGTGGTGTAGGCGTCACCGATGGAGAATCAGTCAAGGCCCCTCCTGCGGTCGAGGCGGGGTCGTTCGAACCCGAAGTCCATCTGTCAGCCGAGGCCCCCCGTCCAAGGCCCGCAGTCAAGGCGGGGTTGTTCGAACCCCAAGTCCTTCCATCAACCGAGGCCCCCCGTCGAGGGCTCACGGTCGAGGCGGGGTCGTCTGAACTCGAAGTCCGTCCGTCAGCCGAGGCCTCCCCCTCGAGGGGTGTCCGACGTATCGGAGTGTGGTCGAGGCCAGGGGACCCTCCTCCGGGTGGACTGGGTGGCTCCTCCACACTAGCCGCCCTGGGCTCATCTGCTTTCCCCGTCGTGGTCTCCACTGCCTCAGCTTCCACGGTCCTCGACGCCTCCACAGCCTCGGAAGTAGGTGTGGTGGTAGTGGAGAAGGGGAAGACAGACTCATTAAACACACATGGCGAGAGATGAGGACCCGACGAGAGGTGAAGTCAAAACAGCGGTAACCCTTATGATCTGGAGAATACTCGAGGAAGACACACAGAGTCAAACAGAGAGTTAGCTCGTGGGGAGCGGTGGCAGTGGTGTTAGGGTAACACGCACACCTAAAGACACGAAGGTTCTCATACCGAGGAGGGCTACCGAAGAGAGAGAGGTGTGGCATAGGAGCTGGGCAAGCAGCGGAAGGAAGGCGGTTAAGGAGATAGGTGGAGGTGTGCAGACTCTTAGCCCAGAAGCGAGCAGGAAGTGACGCCTGGAGTAGAAGGGTGTGCATGGTGTCGTTCGTGGTGTGAATCATGCGCTCGGCCTTGCCGTTCTGGGATGAGGTATACGGGCAAGACATGCGCAACTGGACACCATGAGAGAGGAAGAAGGCACGAAAGGTGTTGTTATCAAACTCACGGCCATTGTCACACTGGACAGTCTTGACGGTGAGGCCGAACTGAGTAGACACCCAGGCGAAAAAGTGGAGAAGCGTAGAAATGCATCAGACTACACACGCAAGGGAAACGTCCACGAATAATGAGAGAAATCGTTAACCACCACAAGATAGTATTTATAGCCAGAAATGCTGATGACAGGAGATGTCCATAGATCACAGTGTACAAGATCAAAAGCATGAGTAGTATGTGAAGGAGAAGGATGAAAAGGAAGACGAACATGACGGCCCAACTGGCACACATGACACAAATGCTCATCGTGAGCCCGAGACAACGAATTCAGAACTACGACTAAGCTGCATCAGAGCATCGCGTCTAGGATGGCGGAGGCGACGGTGCTAAGTGGTGGAGGAAGTAGTGGCAACAAAAGCAGCTGACAAAGTGGACGGTGAAGAAGGCGAAGCAGATGCCAGAAACTGAAGGGTGTAAAGGGGCCCGTGCTGTCACATCGGAGAAGAGGACGCTGAGAAGCCAAATCCTTCACAGTAAGACCAGAAGAGTCAAATTCAACAGAACATGAATTGACAGCTGTAAATCGACGAATAGAAAGAAGGTTGTGAACCATAGAAGGTGCAACAAGAACATCAAGAAGACGAAAGGAGCCATGAGCGCCGGCGGCACCCACGGACGTGACAGGAAGATACAAACCATTTGCGACCATGATGGACAAAGGGTGAGAGGAAGAAGGAGGGCGAACGGAGGAGAATATACCAGGGTCAGGAGTAGTGTGGTAAGTGGCACCCAAGTCGGCAATCCAGTTGGGACCAACAGGCGGTGTCAGGGCCATGGTGCTGAAGGAGCTGGCCAAGGCCGCCGGGTCCCAATCGACAGGCCCAGGCGAGGCACCAGGAGGTGTAGCCTGTAACAGAACCGCCCAATTAATATGAACCCAAGGTACTAAGCAAACCGCCAAGGCAATTTAGTTAGCACATTGTGCTCACATTAACCCGATAGTTCGTGAAATCTCGAAGGATTTCAAACTTTTTCAACGACACACCAGGAATCGCACAGTTCAGTAGTTACCATTCATCTGTTCTTACTTTTTGAACATAGCATAATTACATCATAGGATTTATATAAACCCCTTATGAAATCAGAGTTGCAAATAAATAGCGGAAGTAGATATATTTTTGACATATACTCACACCTATGTTTTTTAATACATTACCAGTTCAGGGTCGACATCCAACAACTGCAATTAGGCGAGATATAAGAGTTGACCTTGCCACAGTACCACATAAGGGTTTAGGGTTCATATAATGGCGAGATATAAGAGTTGACCATATAAGAGTTGACCTTCTCCAATTCTATCCACAGTACCAATCCCGCCAGGTCTCGATTTATTACTCCTCATGGTTATTCTCAAACATCAACCTAGCTCATCATTATGGGTCACCACCTATATCTCGCGGATGACAGGAAATCACCCGACTTCTACTGATCTAGTTAAGCAGGGCTAAGCATATATCGTACCAACATCTAGCAGGGTATTTGGGTATCTCAGGTGGTCAAGGGTACTCATAATGCATCAAAGTTATCGATCAACGCCTATAAACTTAATGCATCATAAACAGTAAAGGACGCAAAATAAGTTATTTGTAAACCATAGGGAGGAATGCTCCGGGGCTTGCCTTCCTCGGACGAGCGAGGTTGAAGCGCTAGACACTCGATCACTCCACGTCTAGCTCTGGGTTCTCGATCATCTCCTGGGCAGAAGCTTCCTTTCGCAACTCCTCTTCTAGACTCCCGTTTCACGTCATGTTAGGTTCTCCTAGCGATCCTGTATGATGCAGATGCATGTATGAATACGGAGAATGCACATGGTATGATAATGGAGTATGATGAGGATGAATGCTTGCATATCCTTTCTACAATGTAGTCAACATCATCCATGAACAGGTACCATAAGAACATGTCATCTGCTGCATTCTCTACTAAAAACAATGCAAGTCTATCGGTGAAACCTCCTCTCTACCTATCGCCAGCAAACAAGCCAGTAAAGCAACTATCTTACTATCACTAGCAAACAAGCCAGTAAAGCCAAAGACCTATACTAAGCATAACCATCTTGACACATTCATCAGGTGCGGATCACTACCACAACTCCACTCAAGACACACACAATACATTACTAGTAAATCTATACCAGGCAATATATCCTAAACATCAACTAAAACTGCATAGCAGCACTAACAGATTAAACACCCTATGTAGGCCTAAAGAAACCTTATTGATGGCATGACATGGTTAAGCAAGGTTGAATTAAAACAACTTTATAAATAGGGTATAACTGCAACACCTATTTGTGCTTAACAGAAAAAATCTACAAAAATTATAGAAGACAAAACATGGCAAAACTAGCTTACCATCCAAATTTCACCTCATTTGGATAAGCCTATTATTCTACAAAAAAAACAAGGCAGCATAATTAATTGGATCTAAAAATACTTTGTATTAGGAAGTATGCCCAACCTCATGTTCCACTACATCAAGAGCTACCTTATGGCATATAAATAGCCTACAAACATTATCAGCCCCAAACTAGGTCTATATAATTCATTTATGAATTATTCCAAGAATAACCCTAATATCCCACTTGAACTACAACTTTATACTTTCACATAGCACATGCATAAGATACATTTTTCGCAATTAGAGCATGACAACACAAGATTAACCCAACAAGAATCACATTTTTCGGAGCTATATACAATTAGTTATGCATTTTCTAAGATATCAAGCATTTGATGTGAATAAATAAACTTAAATAAAACTATATATAAAAGTATTCCAAACATGGCATATTATATTTTTAACAGATAGAATACATCATAAGAAAAATTTGGCAACTTGAACCACTCAAATCGGAGCTATATTCACTGAGATATGAATTTTAGAAATCATTTTTGGGATTAAATAAAAATCCATACAGGACAAACACTTTACGAACCCCTACACTTTCTGGAAATTAAATAAGCCCGAATCTAAAAGACCTATGAGTCATGTACTTTTGCCGACAGATCCAGAAAGAGTAATGAAATTGCGTTCATGCCCTCGTCTTCTACCTCACGACGCAGAGCGGAGGGCCGGCCGCCGTGGTCGGGGTTCCGGCCGTGATGTTGCCGGAGAGGTGGCGGCGGGGCTGCGAGGCATCAGGGCGCACCCGCAGTGCCCACGGCGTGGCCCGCGGCAGCTCGTGGCCCCCTGGCCACGCGAGCGAAGGTGCGCGCGGTGGTACGCCGTGGCGGCGACGCTGAGCAGCAGAGGAAGGAGAGGGAGTCGGGCCGGTGCACGAAGGCGATAGAGGGGGAGTGGAGCGCGTGTGCAAGCAAGGCAAGAATAGTACTACGGTGGAGGAGTTCCGTGGCAGAGCGAGCTCCGCGACGGTGATGGCGGCTCCGCAGCTTGGCTGCTTTCGCGAGAAGGCAGGGAGGCAGGGGAGTGGATGAGGAGTGAGTGGGAGAGGAGGCATGCTGTCCTATTTGAGGCAGGGCATAGGTTGGTAGGCGTCGGCGTGCCCGTGAGCCTGATGCGCGTCATGATGGCGGCGGCAGGCGTGCAGGGCGCAGCGGCGGGCGAGGCGCGCGTCGGCTAGCGCGTGTCGAGCAGCGGCGTGCGGCATCGGCAGGTGAGGCAGGCGGGGCAGCGGGGAAATGAGGGCAGCGGCGACGATATCAGCGTTGCTGCGGTCTGGCGTCGGGAGCAGAGGAAAACAGCGGGAAAAGGGGAAAAGAGAGAGAGGAGATGATGACATGTGGGTCCTGGTGGGTCCCACCATTTTTGTTTTGAGCTAAAAACTTTGACTTGCTGTAGCTCCCAAACCGTGCTGAATTTCGAAAAACTTTGAATGCCAAAGTTGCTCCATTCAACGAGCAAAACATTTCATATATAGAAAGTATTGGTTGATTCATCCTAGATTTGACAATGTGAATTTGGGTTAAATTTAAATTATAAAAATATTACTTTCCAATATTCTAATCACTGTTCTTGACCTTTTTGAGGGCCTAAAAAGCATTTTCATAATTTAGTGAAAATAGAGATTTTGTTCCAAATATTTTTCTCTACAAACCATATTAAGGGTCCAACTTGAGATGAGCACTATAGCTACCTTTTCTAGTTAAAGACGAGCAAACATAATTAGGGTAATTAAATCCTAATTTTGCAATACTTAATTTTGAAACCACACGACCAAGCAAACATTGACCCTAATATCCTTCTGAACATGTTTAGGTCCTAACCACAATCATTTCCATGCATTCATCACAACCCTGCATCCAGGTCAAACAATTTGAACTACATGCAAACAAACATCAAGCAAAGCATGTCATGAATGTGATTTGATGCAGATGATATGATTATGCCCATGATATACAGTGCAAAGACGTAGTTAATACCTGGGGTGTTACATAGCCCACGGAGACATGAAGGGAAACCCCAGAGGAGCAGCAACGAGCATGGCCGCCGACGGGCGAGGCTCACCGCCGGGAACCTAGAAGGGCCACATAGAGATGTGCCCGACCACGGGTTGTGGAAAGAGGGCCAGGGTGCACCCCGTGGAGGCGCCGACACCGAGTTGCTCCCACGGTCAGGACCCACACCACGTCCCCCTCCACCGTGATGGTGACCGCCCGTCCCGCGATCGAGGCCCTCCACCCTCGCTCAGCCCGGTGGGAGGAGGACCAAGAAGAGACGACGGCGGCGAAGCGGACGGCCGTGGCAGAGGAGTAGTGGCAAGGGCAGTCGAGGAAGACGAGGACCCCGGTGCAGAGGTGGAACCTGGCTGGATGCCCTGAGTGAGCTCCTCCATGACAAGGTTGTCACGGACCTGTAGGAAGGTGGGGAAGGGCCGTTGCTGGGTGATCCACGTCCAGAGGTGGGCGTAGTGGTCACTGAGCCCACGGAGGACGTTGAGGACCAGGATGCGGTCCTCCACGGGCCAGCCAAGATCACCGAGGGAGTCAGCCATGCCCTTCGTCCGGAGGTAGAACTCGCCAATGGAGAGGTCACCCTGGACGAAGGTATGGAAGCTCGCATCGAGACGCAGAGCCCGGGCTTCAGCATTGCTGAGAAACTGGCCCTCGAGCGCAAGCTAGGCCCGGCGAGCGTCAGCAGAGTTGCAGACGAGGTCATGGAGGTCGAGGGACATTGTCCCGAGGATCCAAGAGAGCACGATGCTGTCAAGGCGCAGCCACGAGGGGGTCTAGACCACGACTGAGGCGTCGACGAGGACGTGGTCGTCGAGGGTGTAGCGGCGAAGGGTAAGGAGGACCAGGTCCTGCCAATGGGCATAGGATGGTGACTTAGGCTCGAGGATGACCGGGATGAGGAGCCGGATGTTCTGGACACCCCCGGCCTGGTAGTGGAGCTGTGCCATGAGCGGATCGACCGGATTGTGCCATATGACCGCGGTGTGGGACACGCGTGACCTGTTGAGCCGAAGGAGGTGGCCCCGACGTCGTGTGAGGCAGGGAGGATGAGGAGCTGCTCGCGAGGATGAGGAGCTGCTCTGCCTCGATGATCTGGCGGGCCAGTGCATTGGCCACGTCACGCTCGTGCTCCCAAGCGAGGGCGGCTGCACGCACACGGGCCTGGCCTTCCGCGGCAGTAGCCTAGGCTGCGATGAGGGCGGCGGCGAGGGCAGAGTCGGGACCCGCTACGTGGAGGTGGGAAGTGGGCAGCAGAGGAGGCGGGGTAGGTGAGGGAGAGGTGCCCGCGCCCGCGCCAGGCACGCATGGCATGGCGTCAGCGACGGCGGCCGCCGCGGCGTCCATAGCCCCGGCGCCAGCGCCCGGGCCGCCAGCAGCCACAGCGCCCACGTCCACGCCTGCCGCCAGGAGGAGAGGAGCGGCGGTGGCACCAGGAGCCCCTAGGGTGGCTACGGGAGGAGGACAGGCAACCTACGCCCACGTGTACCTGGGAAGAGGGGGAACAGTGGAAGCAGGTGGGAGAGGAAGAAGGAGGAGAACGGCTAGCCATGGCTGCAGCGGCGGCGGCGGGCTGGCCGGCGGCGGCTGGCGGCTGGGGAGGAGGGGAGGGAGAAAAGGAGAAGGCCCTAGCTTGATACCATGCTGGAAATTGTGATTCAATTCATTGGGCTAACCCTAGAAGGGCATCTATATATCATGCCATACATGGGCCTCATGGGCCTAATACACTCATATTCAAACACATGCCTCGCTGGGGACCGCAACCTGCTCGTGCAACTCTAGGCCTCGTCGGCACCAGCCCGCCCAGACACTTCGCCGCGCCTCATACCACTCCAACGCAGCACCACCTACACCCCGCTGTGCCGCTCCATCCATTGGCCTCGCCGACGCACGGGGGCTATTTAACTTTTTACCATCCTTACAAATGCCCACTCTCCAAATACCAACTTTAGGATTGCATTTACATTAGTAGCATCAAAGACACGAACTGGATACAATTTTACTATTTTCGGTGACGTGGCACATAAACTCGACCTGACAGCATGGACCCCCCATGGGAAATGACTCTTTTACCCCTGTTCTTCTTCCTCTGGCCCTTCCACCTATACGCACTCATCTTCGTCTCTGGCCCGAGGACTACGACACCAAAGCTCTTCTAAGTTCCTCGTCTTCCTCTTCCCGGCCTCCGGCTCCAGGGCCTACGCGGCTGCCTGCTGCGGCGGCGGGTCGGGGCTGCACCACCACCTCGCTGTCACTGCGGTGGACGAGTCCGGGCAGCGGTACATGGACGCCGTCAACTGCATCTCCGCCAAGGCCATGGCCGCGGCCATGCGGCGGAAGGACAGCGTCTTCCTCCGTGCACAACTCTGAGGCCTCCGAGTACAGCGGCCTGGTGGAAGGTATGTCGCTGCAGTCGTGTCCTTCCCGGTGCCGCCGCCGCCGGCACAGCACGACGAGGAGCCCTGCTCAGGACCGCACAGTAGCTCCCCGACGACGGGCGCCTCAGCTGTTGCGCCCGGCCGGCTGAGAGCATGGCGATGGCCGCGGTCGCCGTCTTGTCACAGGTTGCGAGGACGGCTAGGGAGACCTCGCTGATGAGGTGGCCGTCCTCGGTGACCACGCCGGTGGCTGTATCCGTGGCGACGGCGCGGAGGATGAGGGGCACGGCCAAGTCGCTTGGGCAAGGACTCTGCGCCGGCTGGCTCGAAGAACGGCCGCTCCGAACGCATGCCGCACACGACGGCCATCTCGCGCAGCTCCGTCTCCTTCTCCTCCGCGTCCACCTGCACCGCGATGGCCTCGTCGAGCAACGGCAGGGTGCCGGCACGACGGCCAGGCCCACGCAGACGACAACAGCGGGTAGCAGCGCCGCGCGTAGTGTGCGGACGGGGTCGACGACGCTGGCAGCGAGGCAGAGGGCACGTCATGAAACTTGTAGAGGAACGCGACCAGGCCCTTCTTGGCCATGGCAGCGGGGTGGTGGCGGCGCTTGAGCTTTTGGAAGTGGAGGTGGGGAGGGTAGCAGGGACGGATGCATTATCCTGCTATCGAGTCTCCATTGTCAGCCATGGGCGGAGCTCAAACCAGGAAGGGACAGAGGAAGAAGAAATAGATGGGGCAAAAGAGTCATTTTTCATGGTGGGTCCATGCTGTCAGGTCGAGTTTGTGTCACGTCAATAAAAATTATAAAATTGTATCTAGTTCGTGCCTTTGATGCTACTATTATAAATGCAATTCTAAACCTGATATTCGGAGAGTGGATATTCGTAAGATAGTAAAAAGTTAAATAGCCCGGCGCACGGCCTCGTCCGCGCTTAGAGCAGCCATGCTCAATTTTGCTTTTGGGGAAGGATAAGGAGAGAGAACCAGAGAAGGCTGCCGGATATGGCGCAACTGAACTGGGTGAATGAAAATGAAAAGCACCGAAACGAGTGGATGAGATGGCTCTGTTTTTGGTGAGATGAGACCATAGACAAGGGACCCACATGTAAGTGAGAGTGCTAGGGGTTAAAACAGCACATGCATCACGGATGTATCTATTAATTAACCGATATATTTATTTGCTAATTAAAATTTGATGTTTTAATCACCACATGTTAATTAATGTAACAATGGAAATAAAAAATCATCTTTCATCACTTATATATTTTGATTATCACTTTATTTCATTCCCATGTTATGGATTTCTACAATCCTAACACTCTAAAGTTTCCATTCCTGCATTTTAAAATCCCCTGGTTTTCTATCTTCTACTCATTCCTATGTTTTCATCTTTCATGCATTTCCTCTCGTTTCTTTATTTTATATTCCTGCTTTTCAAACAGACCCTAAAAGACAGCAATGCGAGCAATGCAGGAGTGCATACATTCACCATTACTGGTGTCATTTGGTACAGCTATACAAGTAGTACTTCCAGTACATTAGCAAGCATCGCTGAGTTCTAAAACTATGCGTATTTTTCGTCCTTTATATTCCTCCTCTAAAAGGACTTTGCCCCGGCCGTCTTCCTTCTCCCACGTATGGAACGGAGTACACGAGTCGCTGAAAAGTCAGACACGTCTGGTAAGGGAAAACGACACCGAACCGAATGGGGCTCTCCTTTGGTGGCCATGGCGACGGTGACCTTGGCTTTCCGCCTCGCTGCCTACCTTGACTTGACGAACCTCCTTAATTAGGCTTATTTTAGTTAGTTACGAACCGGATAAATAAACAACGGATCGGAGCACCTGGATCAGGGCCGTCTCCTCCCAGAAGGCCAGAACAAAAAGATCACACATAACAGGCGATAACTGCAGCATAACACTTGTCTTTTATCACCACCGCCACCTCGGCGATTGCAGAATATTCTTCTGACCAACGCTGGCGAATCTGCTCATGTCATCACCCAAGTCAATCAACAACCGGCCTCGCCGTTCTTCGCTGCAGCTCAACCAGGGCCTCGTTTACATGCAAGTAAAAAGTTTAAAACTCTCCATCACATTAATCTTTCACCGCATACGTGAAGCATTAAATATAAATTAAAATAATAACTAATTATATAGTTTAGTTATAAATAACAAAATGAATCTTTTAAACCTAATTAGTCGATGATTGGACAGTAATTGTTAAATACAAACGAAAGGGCTAAGTTAGACAAATTCTAACTTTGCACGATCTAAACAAGGCCGGCCTACCGTAAAAACAAAAACAAAACAAAAGGAGTAAAATGCACCCAATGTACTTAAATTATTGACCTCCTCCCATCTAGGTACCTAAATTATCAAACCGACTATCTGGTCCCTCAATTATCGATGTACATGAAAGGTCTAAAACCTACCATGTCAAGTCTAATTTTTTTGAAAAAAAAACTCCATTTCTCTTCTCTCTTTCTCACGATTAACTCCTTACTCGTGACGCTGCTCTCTCTCCTCTCACACCCGACGGCCGGAGACGGACCTCGTCGTTCCCGAGCTCTCCACCGCGCTCACGCCCACGCCGGCGAGGCCACGGCGGCACCGCCCGCGCGAGTGCCCGCCAGGCTGCGATGGAGCGCTGCGCGCCCACGCCCGGCGCCAGCGAGGCGTGCGTGCGAGCTACCGCCCCGTCCTCGTCCAAGACGGCGCGCGGAGGCAGAGCGAACGGGGCGGAGCTCCCCCGGGGTGCGCTCGTGGTGGCAGGGCGCAGCGACGCGCGTGCTTCCCGGAGCGGGGCGAGGACGATGGGGCAGGGGCGCCGACACCTGCTGCCTCTCGAGTCTCGACGGCCATGGCGGAGGCAAACGTGACAGCGGCCCGGCGCCCCGCCGACGCGAGGGCGTGATGGCAGGACGTGGCGGCTGCCTCTCGATGGGCATGGCGCAGGACGCGGCGGCGGATGTGCCTCAGTGGCAGGGGCGATGCAGTGCTGCAAGGCCACGCCGTCATCGTCTCTGGCACACCGCAGAGCGGCTGGATGATCCAGCGCCGCGCTATAGCGCCGCCGCCGCACATGGCCGGCCGGCCACGTGCCTCCTCCTGCCGATCTCATGGAATCCGCGGGTGCGGGAGAGACTGGGGAGGCTCGCTCTCCCACTCCCAACCGCCGGTGAGGCCATACCCGGACAAATTGATGGACACCCTACTAGTGGGTCGTACTCTGTTTCTGCGTGAGCGTGCTCTGTTTCTGTGCGGGAAGAGGGAGGCTGCTCGATGTAAGGCCACGGCGCGGGCTTCATCATGGGCTGCACCGCAGCGGTCGAGGGGAGTGGCCCCGTGCGTGCATCCATGGCAGCGGGGCGAAGCTCCCCCACGCGCGCCGGCGGGGGCCGGGCGAAGCTCCCCTGCGCGCGTCCACCACGGAGACGCCCGCGCGGCCACGGAGACGCCACCACGGAGATGCCCCGCACGGGTGCGGAGGGCGGTGGGAGCCACTGTTGGAATTAAGTGATCGACATGGCTCGAGCCGCTATGAAGGGGTACGTGACCTATGTAAGATTCCCTAGCCGAGTTAGTCGGGGAACTCTCACGCTGCTTTAGATCCGATTCCGACGGGGAACTCCCCATGCGCGACGATCAGTAGCGCCCAAACCAACTCATGGTTGCAGCCCAGAATTGAGCATCGCCACATTAAGAGGGGGTGTCCGGCTTCTTTTTTGGCCAACGCATAACTGAGAAACACACCACCCCAACATTTTCACTCTCCGATCCTTAGAGGGCGTTAGATCGACCCGAAGGCCGCTGCCTCCCTTCTTCGTTCGCGGCACCGGTCCCTGGCCAGTGTCGTTGGCGTCCAGAAGGCTAGCACTACCCTCCTCGACCACACCGTCCTCAACCCAACGTCCCGGTTCCACCGATGGCGGAATCCAAAGGTATGTGATCCATGATTTATGTATATGATGTGATCTTTGACTAGACTATATCATGTATTTATGTTGATCTCGTTTCTAACAATTGGCATCACGAGCCTGGTTAGTCTAGTCAGTGACCCTTCTTTTTGGATCAATCTCTTTTGGGATGTTTAGAGGTCGGTTTTGATCTATTTTTCCCTAATCGTCTATTGTTAATGATGATCGCCCATTAGTATGCATGATTAGGTCTTATGTGTTTATGTTTATGTCTCTGATCTACGGCTGTCGTTCTAGGGTAGATCAAATAGAATCATGATTAGGGTTAATTACCATCGGGTTATTATGGTTATGATGTTTATGCTACTGTTTTAAGTCGGATTAGTCATGAATTAGGGTTAATTATTTCATGCTTATGTTGAATTACTGCTAAGTTAATGAAAATTGGGATTAGGGTTTTGGATCAAGCAATTAGAAGGAGGGGATGAGCGAATCAAATCAAATTGCGATGAAATTCCCAAATTTCTAAAACCTTAGATCGTGAATTCTCCCCAAATCCTCATGAATCAAACCCTAACCTCACTAGTTCGAGATTTAGATGTCCTACCTTGGACTGGGTCACCGTTGTTCTCGGCGGAGAGGCGCGCAGGTCAGGCCGCACGCACCCTCCGACAAGGGGGCTCGCGCTGCCGTCGCAGGTCCGGTCCTCGTCGCCGCCTCCGCTCTTTTCCTCCCCGGTGCTGCTGTCATCGCCATAACGCCTCGGTGGCTGGCTGCGCGTGAAAGTCGAAGGGTAAGGAAGAGAATGAACCTAGTGTTTCAGTGGTTCAGGGTTTTGTTCAAAACACGTGCAACCATGACCATCAGATCGAAATCAACAGCCGAGATCGGCCGTGCCGTTAGATGGGCCTGCGAGGCGCGCGCGGCCGCTGATGGGCTGGGCCAAATGCGGTCAGCTTTGGGCCGCCATGATGTTTTATGTTTGAATTATTTTTCTGCTGGGCCGCTTAATGTCTATGGGCCGAAAGGTATCACGTTTATGGGCTTTAGTAAATTTTCAGTGCATTATTTACTGCATTATGTTTTTGCAGCAGCACTGTTTATACATAAATTATGCCCATAATGATGATTATTTTCCGCTGCAAATTATGTTTTAAGCTTTCTGATTAAAATGAAACCAACGGAAAATTTTAATTTGAGAATTATTTTAAGTGTGCCTTGTGTATATAATTTCTGACCAACGTTGATTTTATATGCATATGTCGCAAATTTATAATGATTATAAGTTCTTTTTCATTTCTGCCCAACGATGATATGGATTAGAACTGTCATTATATTTTTAATTAGACCAACCTAGGATTATTTACATGTATGACATTATTTAATTGTTACTAATATTTGTGTTGGTTTATTTCAGCCGATGCTTTGCCCCTCACTCGTTAGCTCACCAACTTCACCCCTCTCAATGGCATTAACTTTAAGTCATGGAAAGATGACCTTGAGATATGGCTTGGGGTGAATGGATACTTAGATCTGGCGATACGTGAGGATAAGCCAGTTGCTCCTACAGCTGAGGGTGATAATGATCCCACCCTAGCTGCTAGGACAGCTAAATATGAGGAAAAGCTTGAGAAGTGGGAACGCTCCAACAGATTGGTTGTCAAGGTCATGAAGAATAACATCACTCCTGCAATAAGGGGAGCCATTCCTACTTCAGAAGATGCTAAAAAGTACTTAGCAAACATAGAGGAGCAGTTCCAGAGCTCTTCTAAGTCTGAGGCTAGTACTTTGATAATAAATATGTGTTCAACTAAGTATACTGGAACAAATACTATCAGGCAACATATCATGACGATGGTTGATATGGCCAACAAGCTTAAGACCATGGAAATGCCAATTTCTGATGCTTTCTTAGTGCACTTTATTATGACTTCACTCCCTCCTTGATTTGACATTTTTAAGGTCAATTACAACCTCATAAAGGAAAACTGGAGTGTCAGTGAACTCATTGTGTGTAACAGAGGAAGAAAGGCACAAGGCCCATAAGGGCAAGGATCAAGTTAACCTCGTTGGCCAAGGCAAATGGAAGAACCGTGGCCATGCTAAAAAGAAGTTGACCTTCCTCAAGGAGAATAAGCCCAAATTTAAGAAGACTAAGAGTGCCAACACTGAGGAAAAATCCAACACCAACACTGAAGCGAGTACCAACAGGGGGCCTAAGTGCCATTTTTGCAAGGACTATGGACACATCCAAAAGGAATGTGTTGGGTTCAAGGCCTGGCTCACTAAGAAAGGTACTCATGATGTAATTACTTTTGTTGATGAATCCCTTTATGCTAATGCTTCCCCTAATACATGGTGTATTGATTCTGGTGCCACTGTGCACATTACTAATTCATCACAGGGATTCCTTACAAAGCGGGTGCGGGCAAAGAGGGAGTGCAAGCTAAGAGTGGCTGATGGACATGAGACTGATGCTGAGGCCGTCGGCACTTTTCCATTGCTTTTGAGTAGTGGTTTTGTGTTTAAGTTAAATAATGTGCTACTCGTTCCTGTCATGAGAAGGAACCTTATTCCTGTTTGTCTTAGAATATGATGGTATGCATTGTGACTTTGGGAATAACAAATGCTTTCTTAAATGTAATAATGAGATTATTGGTCTTGTCCCCCGGCATGACAAGCTTTATTTATTGCCTCCTAATGATTCCTCTCTGATGAATGTGTGTGATGTCACTAATAAGCAAAAGAGAAGTATTACCAATGAGACCTCGTCAAAATTATGGCACTGTCGTTTAGGCCATGTTTCGAAGGGGAGACTGGAGCGTCTCATTAGAGAAGAGATACTTCATCCATTGGACTTTTCTGATTCAGAGCACTGTATTAATTGTATTAAGGGAAAATATGTGAAACAAATTATGAAAGGAACAATACGGAGTTTGGGACTATTAGAATTAATTCATACTGATATTTGTGGTCCTTTCTCTGTTACTTAGTTATTTTATTACCTTCACTGATGATTACTCCCGTTACAGATACATCTTTTCATTACGTGAACGATCTGAAGCACTTGATAAATTTAAAATATTCAAGGCTGAAGTTGAAAATCAGCATAACTTGAAAATTAAAGTGGTGAGATCAGATCGTGGAGGGGAGTATTATGGGAGAGCTGCTCCATATGGACAAATTCCCGGTCCATTTGTTCAATTCCTTCAAGAAAATGGCATAGTTGCCCATTATTCAACTCCTGGTGAACCTCAGCAAAATGGTGTAGCTAAGAGGCGTAATCGTACTCTAATGGACATGGTTCAAAGTATGCTATATAACTCTACACTACCGGTGAGTTTGTGGATGGAGGCATTAAAGACAACCGCACATATACTTAATCGGGTCCCTACTAAATCAATCCCTAAGACACCTTATGAATTATGGACTGGTAGAAACCCCAATATGAATTATTTGTGTATATGGGGTTGTCCAGCCAAAGCTAAACTATTTAATCCACATATTGGGAAACTAGATCCTAAGACAGCGAGTTGCCATTTCATAGGATATCCCGATAAATCTAAGGGGTATTGATTTTATTGTCCGGATCGTACCACAAAATTTGCGAAAACTAGACATGCAGTATTTTTAGAGCATGATGGCTTAAGTGGGAGTTCTGAGCCTAGAAGCATAGATCTTGAGGAAATACGGGATAATGCACCATCACCAACATTCTAAGAGAATTTTGTTTCTATGCCTGAAATGGTTACACCTTCAGCTGAGAACTTAGCTCCACATCCAGCTGAGGACTTTAATGCTGCACCTGCGACAGAAGATCCAGAGAGTGAACACCCACTTGAAAATGTTGGGATAGATAACTCAGCACCTAATGATCAGGCAACTAATGATGAAACTGAGCATGTGCAAGCTAAGCAAGCCCCTGTGATAACTGAACAACCTTTAAGACGATCACAACGGAAAACAAAATTTCCCATTCCTGATGACTATGTTGTATACATGTATGAAGATGTGAACGACATAGGATTGGTAGATGATCCCAAAACATATAACGAAGCCATGATGAGCCAAAATTCATCTAAATGGGTGGAGGCCATGGAAGATGAACTAAGATCTATGAGTTCTAATAAAGTCTGGGACTTAGTACAAATTCCTGATGGGGTCAAGCCAGTAGGCAGTAGATGGGTCTACAAAACTAAATATGACTCAAAAGGGAAGGTGGAAAAGTTCAAGGTGAGGCTTGTAGCAAAAGGCTTTACGCAAGTACAAGGGTTTGATTATAATGAAACTTTCTCCCCTGTCTCAACATAAGATTCACTTAAAATTGTCATGGCACTTGTTGCTCATTTTGATTTAGAGCTGCATCAGATGGACGTTAAGACTGCATTCCTTAATGGTGACTTGTATGAGAATGTGTACATGGCTCAACCAAAAGGTTTTGCTATGAAAGGCAAGGAACATATGTGTTGCAAGCTAAAGAAATCCATCTATGGACTTAAACAAGCGTTTAGACGGTGGTATCTTAAGTTCGATAATGTGATTCAAAAATTCGCTTTTACTAAAAATCAAAGGGATAATTGCATATATATTTAGATCAAGGGGAGCGAATTTATTATATGTGGATGATATTCTATTAGCAAGTAGTGATAAGAACATGCTGTAAGAAACCAAGGGGTTCCTCTCATCTAACTTTGATATGAAAGATCTCGGTGAAGCCTCTTATATTCTGGGCATTGAGATATCCCGAGATAGGTCCAAAGGTGTGTTGGGTTTATCTCAAACTCCATACATTAAGAAAATACTTCAGAGATTTAACATGAGTAACTGTGCACCTATGACAGCACCTGTTGTCAAGGGCGATAAGTTTGGTGACTATCAATGTCCCAAAACTAAGATACAATCTGATCAGATGAAGTTTATTCCTTATGCTTCTGCTGTCGGAAGCCTTATGTATGCACAAGTATGCACACGCCCTGACTTGGCTTTTATAACCGGGATACTTGGCAGATTTTAGTCAAACCCAAGAATGGACCACTGGAGGGCTGTTATGAAAGTTTTACGTTATTTGCAAGGGACTAAGCATTATTTGCTTACATACAAGAGATCTGATAGCCTTGAAGTTGTTGGCTATTCAGACTCTGATCACGGTGGTTGTGTTGACGGTCGAAGATCGACATCAGGATACGTCTTCACACTAGCGGGAGGAGCAATTTCATGGAAAAGTTGTAAGCAGTCCATAGCAACAGGATCAATCATGCATGCAGAATTTATTGCATGTTATGAAGTGGTTGGTCAAGCCGTATGGTTAAAGAATTTTATTCCCGGACTTAAAGTGGTTGACAGCATTTCGAAACCAATTACTTTACAATGCGATAATAAATTTACGGTGGGTCTCTTGAATAACAACAAGTCAAGTGCTGCTGCCAAGCACATTGACCTTAAGTATTTTATTGTGAGAGATAGAACCTAGGATCAAACTATCAATGTAGTGCACATTAGTACGACAGTTATGTTGGCGGATCCCCTAACAAAAGGCTTACCACCCAAAATTTTTCATGAACATGTTGCCTGCATGGGTTTAATGGAAAGTCTCTGATCCTGGATGAGAGCCATAACACAACCAACTCCCATTATGTTTAAGATTTATCCTATCATGGCAGTGTAGTGCACTTGTCGATACCTGTGTTGCAGCAGTATTTTTCGTGACTGTTGCATCACATTATTTCGGCGCGTTATCCTGCCAAGTGTGGACTTATGATCATTAAGCCATTTGATCAAAGGGGAGAATGTTGGAATTAAGTGATCGACATGGCTCGAGCCGTTACGAAGGGGTATGTGATCTATCTAAGATTCCCTGGCCGAGTCAGTCAGGGAACTCCCACGCGACTTTAGATCCATTTCGGACGGGGAACTCCCCACGCGCGACGATTGGTAGCGCCCAAACCAACTCATGGTTGCGGCCCCGAGTCGAGCAGCGCCACATTAAGAGGGGGTGTCCGACTTCTCTTTTGGCCAACGCACAACTGAGAAACACTCCACCCTGACATTTTCACTCTCCCGATCCTTAGAGGGCGCTGGATCGACCCGAAGGCCGCCGCCTCCCTTCTCTGTTCCGTTGGCATCCAGAAGGCTACCGCTACCCTCCTCGACCACATCGTCCTCAACCCAACGTCCCGGTTCCACCGATGGTGGAATCAAAAGGTATGTGATCCATGATTTATGTATATGATGTGATCTTTGACTAGACTAGATCATGTATCTATGTTGATCTCGTTTCTAACAGCCATGGCACAGTGCTCGCCACCTCCTCTAGCATGCCGTCGCGGGAGTCTGCGGACCCCATCCGGAGCTATGAGACGAGCGTGGCGTCTGTGACGAAGTTCGGGTCGGAGGCGGCGGCGGAGCTGGGACCGGGCTGGCGAGGGCATTAGCAAGAAACAGGAAGGAGTTAGTTGCAAAAAAGAGAAAAGAGAAAGGGTGTTTTTTGAAAGGCAGGTTTTTGACCTTTAATTTGCATCGGCAATATATCAAGGACCTAGATAGTCGGTTTGATAGTTTAAATATCTAGATGAAAAAAGACCAATAGTTTAAGTATCTTGGATGTATTTTACTCAAACATAAAACGGTTACACACACAACACAACACAACGCCAGGGGCGTCGGCGTGCCCGCAAAGTGGCAGCCCGTATCAGCTGTCGTTCTTGGGCCGTTTTTGCCGTCCAACACGCGCCCGCGGCCGAAATGGCCGAGCGCGGGGCACCGGGCGGCGTACCAGATTTGCTGATGTGCCGAAATGGCTAGAGTGGCCTCCAGCACCAGCAGTCCAATCATCCAGTGTGCCAGCACGTTGCTAGGGACACGACCCGACCGCCTACGCTTGCGGCGCCTTGGTCGTGCGCAACCAACCCGTTTGTCCGACTCCTCTCTCCAGGCTGTTGGTGTCGTGCTCGTGCGTGCCCTCATCCCGATGCAATGCAGGCACTACGCGTCTACGCCGGGCGAAAAACCAAAAAGCACGTCCGTCATGTGGACGACAACAAGCTGAATAATTAAGATATGCCTAAGACTAAGAAGACGAGGAGGTTAGTGGCACGCAGTGCCACGCTGAACACATAGTAGGACATAGCCGTCGCTCCGTACCATGTGTGTGTTGTTTAAAGATTATGGGTGTGTTTGGATGCTTACCGCCGCTTGCCACGCCAGAGTTGTGGCTGTGCCGCAGTTACGCGAGCGATTCGTCCGCCGTAGATTCGGCAGCTTTTGGCATGAAAAAATGAACTAAACCGTCATGCTGAGGCTCTGGCATACCGTAAGTTCGGCAACGAACCAAACACGCGACGAATCTTCGACAAAAAAGCTGTGGCACGATGTGGCAAGTTCTAGACTCCATCCAAACGCACCCTGTAAACAATGGTTGAGGCGCAGATATTGCTTGAAGCATGTGGCTCGAATGCATCATGCTCTTCGGACAAAAAATAAGAATAAAATAAAATAGCCATGGGTCGCGATCATGTTTATCTCCTCATTACACAACGTAAAAACGCGTTTCGGCGTGCTCTGCAAAAAGAACTATATATGTATTCCCTTCATTCTAAATTATATTTTGTTCGACTTTTTTTACCCTCTGTCTTGTTTTTTTAAAAAAAATTATACAAATATAGCCAAATGTGAGTCATTCTCAAAGAACTTTTATTAATAATAAAGCATGCTACAACAAAAAAAAGTGATATTTTATACAAATTTTTAAATAAGACGGGTAGTCAAATTTAGGTTAAAAAAACCAAACAAACTGTAATTTAAACGAATTTAGTATTAGACATAACGAATATATAGGTGAATCCATGATATTCCTGTAAAACAATAGCACGAGTAGGGCCAGTATCCTAAGGGGTACTTTTGTCTTGCCTTGTATATCTACTATCTTAAACGGATTTAGTATTAGACATAACGAATATATAGGTGAATCTGTGATATTCCAGTAAAACAATAGCACGAGTAAGGCCAGTATCCTAAGGGGTACTTTTGTCTTGCCATGTATATCTACTGTCACTCGCCGCGGCTTTCTTAGGCGTGATAAGATGAATCGCGAATACCAAGGAGCAAGAAGCTACATGATTCCAGATATAATCTTGCAATGTTAGGGCTTGTTTGGTAAAGCCAAAGAGCTGATTCTCTAGTAAATCCAACACGAGCTCTGCTAAAACAGTTTTCGATATAAAAGAGATTCTCTATTGATTTTGTAAAGTGATTCTTTGAAATAAACTAAGATGTTGGAAGCTGAAAAAAGTAGTTTCTTGTTGTGATTGTGTGAAGTGATTCTAAGAGTTTATGTTAAAGAATCAACTAAATTATTTTCAACCATAAAATCACTCCTCTTAGAGAATCCGCTTCCATAGAGAAGCAGAGATGAAATTCGACCAAGGACAATATGTCAATATGGGCAACTTCATGTATGCATGCATACACGCGCCATTAACTGCTTGCCCTGATGATTGGTTAGCATTCAGCGAAACGTGAAAGCTGGTCCCTTTGTTGCCTGTATGAGACACTTTTCTTGGTACAACAGCAATGCTTTTACATGAAGAACGTGAGAACTTGTAATAAGTTGTCCGGAGGTGGCAGTACTACTTTATTTATCTAGTGGTGAATATGTCACTGCTTGGCATTTTTTGTCTTGTATGGTGTATTGGTAGTCATACATATGAATGTCACGTTTAATTTCATATATATATATGGACCAAAATTTGCCGCAATTTGCTTATACTGTCAAAATCAATCCTCAAGCGACTTCGCTTTGTCTCCTCAAAGTGGACATGTTTTTGTCAATCAGGTAAATGTTACGTAATTCAAGTCCCCAAATTAGAGCAATTAGCACAACTAAAACACTATAAACGACTGAACCGTTGACTTGTCAGTGCCGGGACGAATGGTGAAGTCCAAGCTTTTTTTTCCCGGCACGAATGGTAAAGTCCAGGCTGGACCCATAGCGCCACGTTCTGTCCACCAAAAAAAAAAAAAAGCCGGTAGGAACTGTGCCACGAGCGCGAAGCCGCGACCACGATGGTCAATTTGGTCATGCCACGCGCACTGGCACCCCCTATCATTATGATTATTTACTCCATTTCCCATGCCACAAAGTTTTAGAGTACCGGCCGCTATTCACGGAAAGCGAGTGGGCCCGTCGTCACCCCGCGGGCCGTGGCTGGCAGGTACCAATCGCGGGCTTCTCCCCGGAAAGAGGAGG
>CM041644.1:7002244-7061624 GCA_023333625.1 Bothriochloa decipiens
TTCTCACGATCGTATATCTTTCCACGCTTATCTGCTTCTTTGTGTGAGATTAGTTCCCCAGTGTACTCACCAAGATATTCATGTTTGCTAACACTATTCTGAAAGTAGGAACAGAAAAGAACAGATAAGACATCATAAAGGAAAGTAGGAACGGAAAAGAACAGATGAATAGTTTTACCTTGAGGAATGCTCCCCAGCCAGAGACATCTGATCTTCCAAGTAAGACCTAAGAATATCATGGTCATGACCAAGTAAAGACCTTTGATGAAATATTTTTCCAAAAGAGCACATTCCAAAGTAAAATGTAAGAATATTTTACTGGGACATGTTGCCTCAGTGCACCACAACATATGTTCATTCATTCATAAACTCAGATTGATTTTAGACCTCGGCACTCAAATCACTAGTACTTGTACACCACAATAACAATGTACCAGATACAGTTTAAAGAAAGCTAGACTTGAGAATCTCCTGTAATAAAAGAATTCATTCATAAACTCAGATGGATTTTAGACCTTGGCACTCAAATCACTTGTACATCACAATAACAATGTACCAGATAAAGTTTAAAGAAAGCTAGACTTGAGAATCTCCTTTAAAAGGATCTGCAGTTCTTTTTTCTTGAAAAAATAAATTAAAGGATAGAGATAGATAAATCAATTATCGTCTTAACTGGATTATAAGCAACATGTCAATAGCATGGGTATATTATCAAAGCAAAGCTTTTTACCCTTTGTTGTTGTTTAAGAAGAAGTTTCATGTTCCGGCATTCATAATTATCTCCTCTCTGGTTTGGAACTCCCAATGTACCATCACCACACCTGTAAGTTGGAAAATACAAGTGGACTGTAATTCAGTGTACTGATGATTTATTCTAGACAAGAATTATGGATTTAAATCAGGTTTAGAGGATGATGTGGTTTGAACAGATTAGCTTAGGCAAAGCTCTAATGACTAATGAGGAACCATTTGACCAAAACTTCTTTTTTGTAACTAGTTTTTTATAATGGTAAATTTGTTCAATCTTTCTTTGCCTTCTACTAAACTGCATGTCATGAAAAAAAAATTTACACACAGAAAACTCAAATTAGGAAAATTCCTGAAGTCGTAAAGCTTAGTTCAACTTAAACGAAATGATTGCCTATACATGTCAGCAGAATGCTGATACTAAATCATCCTGTATAAATTGTATATATTCCAACAGAACTGCATACAGCCTAGTATGTGTAATATTTAACCCGAGTTCATAGCGGTTAAATGGGAAACTAGGCACAAATTAACACGTACTTCAGTATTTTGCACAAGGCATGGCAAGATAATTCCAAATTACTATTATAATTGACAAGCAATCCTATTAACATGATCATCTCTATATAATTGAATTTTAAGACTTCAATATGCAGAATTTAGTAAATTGTGGTATTATAATACATAAACAGAGAGAATCACAACGCACTTCTTGACGATTAATGGTCCTAAGAATATATGAAGTTACATATACGCTACTTCAAGGTATAGAAATCCAAACAATGAAAATTGCAATACAAGTCTACAACTACAGTTTTATACTTCATACAAGTACTTAGTCTCAAACCTCTGGTGGCGAAATATAACGAACATATAATTTTTTTAAAAAAAGAGAGGTGGCAAACGACCAGGCTGTGATTGGAGAACACATAATTTGGAGGTGTCACTGTCAATGATGGCCATGACTCAGATTTTAAAATACATACCCAACCCAGCAGTTTCTGCAAACATCTGGGTCGCATTCCCTGTCAGCAGCAAAACATGGACATTGGCGGCTGCGACACTGGCTCTTTGCACAGTGACATCCTCGAAAACGGTTCTTGCAAATTTTTGGACACCTGAATGCATAAGGGAAGGGATAAGCTTTCACAAAAAGAACATGATGAATGACAAAATTACAACAGCAGAATGGTGGTGGAATGTTGCCACATAATAAATTCCTTCCCAATCAAGAATAAAAAAATGCTTAAGCTAAGAAACAGTTAGCAAAGTAGATTGTTTGGATCAAGCCTGTCTGCCCTGCCAACAAGGCTAGCCAAACAGATGGCACAGGATTACGCAAGTCTAAGATATGTGAACTGACTGTATGAACCAAAGATTGGCATCAATCCAAACAGGCACACTTGGGTATGGTGTAACACCAAAAAGTAGGTGGTATGGTTCAAGCAACAATCCAAACATCCCCACAATATATTTGAATACAAATGTTTCTAGATTAAAAAGGTAGTGACAAGACAGCAACTCAAAGAGCAGATCATTTACCACAGTGTTGCAGCAGCATACAACAACAACAATAACATAGCCTTTTGTCCCAAGCAAGTTGGGATAGGCTAGAGATGAAACCCAAAAGAGACAAGAAACATGGTTCAAGCACGTTAATGGCAAGTCTACAAGCGCCCCTATCCATAGCTAAATACTTGGAGGTATCCCACTCCATAAGGTCTCTCTTAACCGATTCTTCCCAAGTCAGTTTAAGTGGACCTCTACCGCCCTTTACATTTGCAGCAGCATAGAAAACCAGAGTAAATCTATAACTGTCTATACTACAATTTTTCCCCTAACCAACACCTTTAATAACCAGATGGACAAACCATTCCTGATTTATATACTCTGCCTGCAACAAGACTAACATAGAAAAGTTCATATTCTAAACAAAGGGCAAGTATCTGGCAGACCGGATAAAACATTTCTGATGTCAGCAAAAGGTGCCTAAAACCATGACAGATAATGCTGCATAGGGCTGCGAATTGGTGACCCTTAAGGTCCCCACCACCCCTCTTTAGTACAAAAAAAATGTAGTAGTTATTCAAAATGAGAGATATAAAATGTATAAAGAATATGCTGTACATAAAAACTTATGCATACTAATAAGCTGATGCAAAGGAAAACAAGCAACTCACGCACAGTATTTCTCACAGCATGTCCCATTTGTAAGACATGGCCACTGCATTCCACATGCAGATTGACAAACAAATTTATGCATGCTAATAAGCTGATGCAAAGGGAAACAGGTAACTCACCTGCAGTATTTCTCACAGCATGTCCCATTTGTAAGACATGGACACTGCTTTCCACATGCAGATTGACAACCACAAGGATTATATTGTCGACAAGGCTGATCCTTCCTTTCGGTAATCCTTTTCCTTATGAAATGGTAACCTGCAGATTTCCAGGTGTACTTCAAACGACGGACTTTACCTCGCCTTCTAAAATACCTTGACCTTGTGCGCAACTCAGTACCCTGGGACATCAACATGGACAACACGAAATTAGTTGCGGCTTAAATGTAAGTATCAACAAATAACAGTCACAGTGAATCCAACCTTAATATATCCTTTAACAAGAGAATCAACACCACTAAGAGCTCCAGATGCACTGCTGTTTTCAATATAATTCATATACTGAAAAACATCTCTGCATGTCTTCATTCCACAAAGAAGGTTCCGAGCAATTAAACAACTGTGTGAAGGGAAAAACATGGGTTCAGTGTAACTATTGAGATAAGGTAAACCAAGATTAAATTGTCTTTTACAATTACAGTAGCTTTAAGATCTCTGATATGTTTATGTGGAGTTGGATATTAGGAGAAAGTCCCAACCTGTTCCTTCCAAAAATCTCTAATCCTTTCACCAGAAGACCCTGCTCAATTGGCTTCCAGGATCTCAAGTAACACTCTTGCTTGCATATATTCTCATCGACAAATTCTTCTTTCCTTGAACTATCGTAACCATCTGTTGCTGAATGATGGTTATGCGCTTCCTCTGTTGAATGATTATGAACTTCAGCAGAAGCTGTGTTATCCCCAATTTGAGGCGTACTCTTCTTTTTGGAACTTCTTGTGCTTGGAGAACTCTGTTGTGAGGATACAATTAATTCCTTATTTCCATTTTGTGTATCAGATCTAAGCTTCATGTCCCTTGCTAAAGAGGTACCACTAACAGAATTAGAATCAGATGATGCCATTTCCCTTTGTCCTTTCTTCACACTCATAAGAATTTTCTCGGCTATTCGTCTATTGGTAATCTTTCTGATTCCACCTTTTGGCCCAATTTTAACTTTTGAGGGACTAGGGGAGTGTTGTGGAGATTTATTGCTTATTGGATGTACTTCTGAGTCGCTGCTTTCTGAGATAACCCTTGCAGTAGAAGAGCTTTCACTTTGTTGAGATGTCTTCCTTCCACTGGAGCCGTTCTTTTTCCTACTTGGGCCTGGCTGGTTCATCACATTGTCAGATGAGTGAGCTGGCTCAACATCAATAAGCATGTGATCAACTCCAGCTATAGAATCTGGTTCGGACGCCTGCAAAAAGGTTGTTAACAAAACAAGTACCAAAGCAAAATCATGAGCTTATGCTTAGTTCAGAAGGCTAAATTGTCACACCACAAAAACAATTATTTGATGTCATTCGCAACAAAATACGAACCAGTTTATGGCAATGAATACCACAGGGTACACCATCATCAATGCCACTCCATGCTGTCTGTTTTTCTGTCTGTACAAAGAAGGCACAAATCAAGTAAACATACAATTTCAGAAATGACTTTCAACTTGTGAAAACTTACAGGAAACACTAAATCTTGAGAACACCCGTGTAGCTTGCAATCAAACACCTATCAGCATCACCAATGAGAAGAAATGTTTGTCAGCACACAGGTCCTAGAAAAGAATATCTGAAATTTAAGAGTCAGGCATACCAGACATCGTCGACAGAAGAGATTGTCAAAGGAATCCAATGCTGCATCCAAATCTTTGTCACAGTACAAATCTTCCACTTTGGTATTATGCTCAGTCCCTTTCTTACAAGAATCCTTAGTTTTCTCACCATTCAGGATTTCATACCTGGCCTGTAAAAAAGGATGCCATTTTATACGTCAGATCTGGTAGATGAAATGGAAAAGGAAGGTCCAAATACACCTTTCTCATACACGGCATTAATGAGTCATATGAAACAAAAGAGAACTAACCTTTATGTCATCAGTAGCCCGCTCCATGTATCGAGCTAGTGTTTGCAGTACAGCATCAGACATGCCACATTCTTGAATTGTCATCCTAACAAAGTACAGAAGACTGCATTAGATGATATCAATGATCCAAGTGGAAAAAGCAGAACACAGAGTTCATAATCGATGATCTATCCTACCAATGAAGACACAAATTTAATGTTTTATATAACCGAACAAAATCTGCTGCCAAAATATAGCCTAACATCAGAATTAATATAACAACCATAAACACTATGCACAAACTACAACAGAAAATATTTAAGAAATAACCCGTCCTGTGTGATCTTTTCATCCCTACTGAAGATCAGCATTTTGCTTATCCTAGAATTACCTGTCATAATCATATTATTAGAGATATGTTCAAGCTTAACTCATGTATATTGTATCTTGGCTAATATATGAGGTCCACCCCTTTCTAATGGGGGTGTGAGGTCCCATTATTCTACGCATATCAAGGATTATGTATGTAAGGATATGATATGGGTAGTTGTTTTTTTTATCGGATATGGAAAGTAGCAGATATTGTTTTTTCATCACACAGTATACGTATCAAATATTTGACTTTGAATATCTGGATTTGGATAAGTTACGATATTGAATATCCAGATTCAGATACAGATTATCCATCTAGCATTTTAACAGCTTCCGGACAGACGGATATCCGAAAATATCCATCCAGGTTTCATATCTAATCTTCAGTATATCAACTTTGGTAACCCAAAAAAAAGGAAAAACATGTCCTCTGAAGGCACTTCAAATAATGAAACGATAGCAAGTAAAAAACAGGGAAAACAAATTTCAGTCAGCAAAGTAGGAGTACATCAAATCTATTATGTATATAGAGTCTAGACATGCATTATATCTAGATACATAGCAATTTCAATGTACAAAAACAGTCAAAGCGACTTACAATTTGGAACAGTGGGAGTATAAGATATAGCAGAGGTGAACTTTTATGCAATGTTTTCAGGTCTGGTTACTCTGTACTGAGCTAGTTTGGACTTTGGTTATGTAATATGCTGGCTGTGTGGCTGCTATTGGTCTGCTAAATGTTAGTTATTTGCTACTGCAGCAGTGCTTGCTTTATTGTGTATACTTATATAGTATATATAGAGGTATATATGTAGGTATATCTCCTGAAATACATGGACGACTAGATGGACGACCAGGGTCGATTGATCGACCTGGTCGACGACTAATCGCGATTAATCTCCTGGTCAGTCCCAGGTCGACCAGCTGACCTGAAACATTGCTTTTATGAAACTACCTATTAAACAAATTTACTTGTATCATTTTTCAAATATCCAAACTCAACACAACTAACATGCAACCAAATTTAGGAATGGGCTTAAGACAACCCAAAAACACAACTTACTTTTTACTGGAGGGAGTAAAATACTTAGACTATCATTCAAAGACCCTATACAAAATCAAATATGGCAAATGTAGATATGCTTTTCTTTCAGTTGCCCAGAAACTAGATTTCTTATGCTGAAATTACAAAAAATTTGTAGACACATTGCTGCAAACAGGGATAGACCTGGGACCTACAACTTATCATACTTCAATGATATAGCAGCAGCGTACATAACCTATTCCTTCTCAAAAATAAATATGTAACTTTTACAAAAAGAAACTGGAGTGCAATAGTGTTCCTTTAAATTGTATTTGTAAAAATCATCACATCTATCAATCACAAATTAGTGCATAACCTAAACACCATCCACACCAATGCAAAAGAAAAAACAATAACTCATGCTTCCATACCGAATAATGCGATCTTCAGAATGTTTGAATTCCTTTTTTTTCCTCTTCATCCTCAATGGCTTCATCTTCACTATCGCTGCAAATTAGAGCTTCGCCACAACTGGTATCATAGTAAATCCTCCGTCGACCAAGTACAGATTGATCTTCTGTCATCCTCTGGTTCCTGCATGAAACCCCAGAAAACCCTTACATCTCAAGAGACATTCATCCTCTGGCCTCTTGCATACATGTTTGCATTTATTTTTCAGCCAAGGGATTAACAACTATTTTAGCACTTAGTATATTCCTGTCTACCATCAAATGCTGCAGCCACTATTTCATAAATATCCCAATATATTACTACTGTTAAATATTACATTTCATAATCTGGCACCAATACAAACACAACAATATCAGTTCAAAATACTGTTACATATTAATCCCTCTGTCCTCAAAAGTAGGTTTTACTTCTCTAACTTTAACCAAGTCTATAGAAAAAAATATAACATCTATACGAAATAAATGCACTGGACAAGTTTTTCTCTAACTTCAACCAAGCTTTTTCCAGTTCATAGAAAGTAGAAACTATTTGATGTTGGTGCATTTTACTATGAACTTGGTTAAAACTGACAAGTTTTAGAAATGAATCTCTTGTAATAAAGTACATTAGCAAAGGGACAGGTTTGACAATTAAAAAAACAGTACCAAAAATCCAAAGATCGAACACAAAATCTTGCATGTGCTAAATGTGTTTTAACATGTGTATGACACATTCTATTGCCAGTACCGAGATAGCGTGTGCAGGGTTTGGGATGTCAAGAAAAGCCTATGATTATAAACTGACCTGTCCAAAAATATCCATGTTGTATAAGGTGGAAGCTTTGGCACTTCTGGTAATTTAATTGGTCTAATAGCATTCTTGGGACCAAGATTTCCACCAAAAATAACATTCGATGAGGAGAAAGGACTTTCATCTTGAAAATTGCCACCATCTCTGTCAACCTGAATAATATCAAGACTATGCAGGGTGCATAACGCATCATCTTGCCTTTTTGTGAGCAAATTTGATGCTAAATCGGTACTCTTTGATGTATTAATTTGCCTATTTTTTGATAAATTGTAGGTCCTCTGTGTATAGCTGCTGAGATTAGTCTTATTCTCCCCTATCCTATTCTGGCAAGGGATCAAAGAAGAAAATTAGCAACATAAACATGGGATACAAATATTCTGAAAAAGGACAAAATATGTAACTTCAAGGCACCTTAATGTAAGTCAAACGATCTGCGGTAATCCTCTTTTTTAACGATTCAATAGCAGATAAAACATAGGGGGAGGCAGTATTTTCACCTCCAGCTTGCACAGTCGTAATAGTGGTGGCCTAAGAAAAGCATAAGCAATAAATTTATCACAGCAGGCACAGTAAACCCATATGGCAGCTAATATGATTGAATGGCAAGCAGCTCTGGGTCAAAATCAATATCACTATCAGAACTCAACAATTGGTTCTCTATGTCCACAGCTCCAACATTCTTAACAAAAATAACTCACAACAGAAAAATGGATAACTCATAACATAATTCTCAACCATTTTGCACCAGCAAGACGCATATTAGGCTAGAAAGAAAACAAATGCACTGCATAGGAAAAAAAAACATAAAATCCCTGAGTTCTATCATGGTGATTTTATTCATTCAACAGATGAGCAGAACTTAGACAATAACATTTAAAATATACTCCTCCTTGAGTCCAAGAATGTTTTGATTCCAGACCAAAGGTTTACATATAACAGTTAAACATAACAAACTTTATTATTGTATAAGGCCATTGGCTATCGATATTCACATCATCTTATGTGAGCACACTGTTTACATGAAATATTGTGCAAAAATTATTTCCTTAGTTCTGCATTCTGCTATGAGTAAGATACTGCCATAGAGAACTGAATACCATTTAAGAACATGACAACAACTTCTTCAGTAGTGTTCCTTAGTGTGCTGATTGTGGTATCTCCACACGGTATACAATGGTTGCACCCCCAGAATTCCCATCTATGTGAAAACGGAATAAGTCCATACAATATAGGCCAGCTCTTCAGAGTTCAGAAGCACAACAATCCGAAGCAGGGATGTAGCTTGCCAAGCTACGTTCCCTGGATTCAATATACAAGTCACTGGAAAAACTGATACAACCCCACAGAAAAAAAAAAATGCAGAGTCCAGCTCCAAGCTGAAAGTACAGTAGTTATTCTGATTCCATCAACCTTTTTATGGAATGCAGACTACTGTTGACCAGTCCACTATCCAGTCTCCGAAAACAACCTGAAACGAAACCAAGTCGTCTCCCGAAAAAAATGCCGTGGCAACCCCACCTACCGCCGCCACAAATACAGAAACCTCCCTATACGAGCGCGCACGCCCAGCAGCGCAAACAAAACAAAGCAGCCAGCCAAAGCTCGGCATCGAAATCCGGCGCCCGCAACTCGACATCCCGCACAAACGCCGCCAGATCTCTGCTCAAATTACTCCAAACCGACCGATCGCCGCCGCATCGACCACCAAATCCAATCAGCATTGCCCCCTCGACCCGAGACGCGAACCACACGCCGACCCGCGCACGCACGCGCGGAAGCCCAACACCGCAGGAGGGGATGGAGAGGCGAACCTGGGCGGCGCTGGTAGATGGGCGCGACGGGCCCGCGGAAGCCGAGGCAGATGCGGACGACGCCACTGCAGCCGCAGCCGCCGCCGCTGCTTCCATCGCCCGCGGAAACCCTAGCCCGCGCGCTCTCCCGTGCTCACACGCGAAGTCGCTTGTAGATTAAAAAAAATGAAGGAGGATTTGGTGGGGGAGAGGGGAGGGGAGGGAGGGAGGGGAAGCGGGGCTGCGGTCTGTGGTCTGCGAGGGGAGGCGTTTTTGTTTTGAAATGTGAGCGGCTCGTGACCTTGTGGCCGCGGTGGGGCTCGCCGACCGCGGGCTGGCCTGCCTACCGGATACCTGTCGTCAACCTCGTGTCCTCGTGGCGCCAGCTGCCGTGGTGGGGCGTGATACTGGAATTGGATTACCTATAGTCACTGATAAGTGGGACCGATATATCTTCGGACCGCATGTCAGTGGGTAATAGTAGATTCCTCATGGGAACGTGGTGTTAAAAGGGAATGCGCGTGGCTGCGTTGCAGATAACAAACGGCGCGCCGCGGCGGGTATGGCGTTGGTGAGCGTAATTATGGTTTTTATTTTTGTTTATTTATGGTAGGAAAAACTAGTGTGCTCGACTTTTCCTGCTCCCAAAATAATAACAATAATTACTGTACGGCCTAGGTTGTTTGTTGCTCCGTCAGCATAAAATGTCGAGAACAACTAGAAAAAGATATAACCTCGAGATAAAACAACACCGCTTCGTGCATTTGTCCTTGAAGTGGTGAAACGAGAATCCTTTTTTCCTTTAGGATGTGAAACGATAATCTGATAGCCTTTTCAAAAAGGAATTATCATCAAGAATCCCATCATATACAAACCATCTATGCATCACATGTGTCTAACTAGTTAAATCGTGAATCGCACAGATCAAAGGCGATTTTAGATTCTAGTCATGTTCTGCCATGTTGCGTGTGTGGCGGTGGAATTGCTCGCTACACTCGCCATGGTCACGATAGATTTATTACATGCTAGAAGACAAGCGGCAACCAGCAGGAGCAAAACGACAAGGACAGTGTATGGTGGTTGCCTCAGCGCATACGCCATCCAAACAGCGGCTAGCATCCTGTGGCGGCCACAAACATGGTGTGGCAAGTCTCTGCGCCGAACCAAACAACCCCAAATGTAAAACAGTTGTAGGGAGCTTTGTCATGAAAGGGAGCTTTGTCATGAAGTGCATTGTCATCTCCGCACTTCGTTTCTGAACCAAACAACTCTCAAATATAAGAGAGTTATTGGGAGCTCTGTCATGATGAAGTGCATTGCCATCTCCGCACTTGTTTGTAGTTTTACTGTTGTGACGAGGCAACATATATATTGAGTAGGCAGGTGACCTTTAAAGTTTGGTTATCCCTTCTAAAATTTAGTGAGCCCCGTTTAGTTATAGTGACTAAATATCACTAAATAAAATAGTTGTCCTATGTATATTTTAGTCGCTTTTAACTAGCTCTGACTGAAGGTCCTAAACTTTAGTGGGTTGTTTGGTCTTTTAGTGACTATAAATAAAGTTTAGTCACCCCGAAATTGACTAGAATAGTTTACTTAGCAAAAACACATTTAAATCTTTAAATTACCTACGCGTGACAAGACAAGGTCGCAAAGACTTACACTATCACCTACTCCAACTAAAATTGAATGCCACCGTATGTTTATTAGTTGATTATGCATATGGGACTTTGACATAATTGCAATATAGTTGATGTGGTGATCAAGTAAAATGTGCTACATATATATTGGCACACCGGAAGTAAATTACTAGGAAGAGACATTCACTGCGCTATATATGCTCCATGTCTTTCTACACTCCCTAGCTTGTTCAATGCAATTCCCGGATATTGGGTTATATAAGCTATAGGGACAAGTTATTAACTGGAGAATTTTTTGAGAATTCTTTTATGGGCGAGAGCTAACAACAGTCGGAGTGTTTGGGCTAATCAAGGACAAGGAGGAAAGAGACCTAAGAAGACGAGCGCGTGGTTAACCAGTTGTACATTAAGGGCTTCTTTGAATCCACTACCACTAAAAATTAGCAACTAAATTAGTACCAGTTGATCCAAACAAACCCACTAATGACCTGTTATTATTAGCCAGAGGGCTACTAACTATTAGTTCTATTAGCAGAATTCAAACCTTTAATAGGTGCTAATAGTTCATACGCATATCCAACTCACTATCCAATCACTTATTAGTAGGTGGATCCAAATAGCCCCCTGTTAAAAAATATACAGCCAGCTAAAAATTAGGAACTATAAGCTATAAGGTAGCTAGTTTTGTGCTAATGGATCAATGCAAAATATGCCTAATGAATCCTTCTCTATGAGCTCGATCATGTAACCTAGTTTTATTCATATACAAAAATTTATAAAACATGCATGCTTCCACTTAAATGATATGGCAATGCTCTTGCCGTTTTGTTAAAAAACAGAAAAATTAACTTACTTCGGATTTGAGTGATAGCACTGCATTTCGTTGGCTAAATATATAGATTATAGAGGCACGGTATGTAGTCAATGAAGAAGTGCATAAAATACATGTTGGTTTACCACGCCAACGTTTTATTATCCTTTAATCTGGCATATAAACAAAGACAAACGATGGTGTATCGTATCGTGTCAAAAAAATCTGGAAAAATGGAATATCTAATCTCATATGCCAATAAGCGTGGTGAACAGAAGAAAAAAGGTTAATTAACCACAACGTGCAAGTTCAGAGTTCAGAATTAAAGTGGGCAAGGCCGCAACACGGTAATGCTATTAGTCAAACTAGTCAAACTTATGTCGTACTATACTTTGGCATGGACGTGACTTTCTACGTACTCCTACATCTATCCCATGTATATAACATCTGCGTGCGTTAGAATTTTTCACGTGAGCGCTACTGCGGTGCGGCGATCTCTTCTCGATCTCCTGCCCGAGCCTTGGAAATGATATAAGTATATAGCAATAGGCTTCATGTAGCATCAAAATGAGATTAGGCTCTCACGGTACGGTAATATGAAAAGATGACATCCTTATGCATGAAAAATCAGAGCAAATTTAAAATGAGTTCAAACAAGCGACAAAAATATAAATGGCACGGTCCCCATGAACACAAACATCATATCACTATATATAATATTCTAGGGTTGTCCTAATGCTAGAAACCATACATAGTTCATATGTATATTAATTATGTAGACACTACATTACAAACTATATTCTTCGTGAATAGTTTATGCATATTAACTTATGTTCAACTACATGCCTCCTTTCACCGTCATATCATATATATATATATATATATAGAGTACATCTTTTGGTTCTAGTATAGACATGGTTTCTTATATAAAAACATTTACTCGTCTCTCTTCTTTGGTTATAGTATTTTTACAAGTCAAGAAGAGGACGATAGTCCCCACCTAAATATATTTCACAAATACCGACTAGGCCGAAATAAAAGGTAATAAAATAGGGCAAAACCTAGAGGTACATAGCAGGAGAGACACATGAACACGAACAAGAACAATATCAACCCAACACAGAAAAAATAATCACAAACAAAGATACATGAGGTGAAAAAACAAAACCATGTGCTTCAACATAACCCCCTATGATGTTGGCATGTCCTTAATTATCGAAAGACAACTCCCTAAAGAAGTATTCTCAAGCAGCTATAAGGTACAAAGTCAAAGTCGACATACGACAATCATGATGAACATCATCTATGTTGCACATCCGAGATTTATTTGTCATTCACCAACACCCCATAATGCATCATATAGATAGCCACTCCTTAGAAAGAACTTGTTACTTAAGGAAGTATTTGTATGCTAAGGCTAAACATTAGTCCATCCTATGATAATATACTAAATATATATAAACTAATTATGGAATAATATTTTCTAACATATGCCTAAGGACTAATAAGGTTTAGTGGTCTCTAACCATTTGTTAGACTCGCAACGTGTCACAGAACCACCCAATTTATACAAGATCAAGTACGGATGTCCTCGCTAACACGTTGACGCTCACATACTTTCACTTATATAAACCCGGTAGTCCAACGAAATCACGAAGGATTTCAAACCAACTCACAACAAACCAAGATCGTAGTAATTCAGCATAACCACATCATCTGTTACAATATTTCAAAGATAATCTACATAGATTATATATATTGGAGTACACTTTAGTTATTACAAACCAAAATATAAGGTAGCGGAAGCAATATAGTTTTAAAACCAAATCCATAGTTTAAAGATTACATTGTCAGTTCAAGTTCACATCCTACAAAAGCATTATGAGATAAGGATACTAATAGAGACCATGCCCAAAGGTCTAGTCTTCATTCCCGGCTGGGAGAAGGCAGTACTTGCAGCAACCATTATAAAATGTGTCATCTGCAACAAGAGGGAATAAAACCCTGAGTACTCAATTGTACTTAACAAGACTTACCCGTCGTAAACCAGAAATAAAGACTCCAAGGATTATGCAAGGCTATTATAGGTGGAGTTGGCTTATTCATTTTGCATAAAAAGCCTTAAGTGAGGAGAGTAACCATATTATTATTAGAATCAAGTTAATATCATTAACTGTCCTCTATGTTTGCCCCTGTACTAAATAACCAAAAGAGAAGAGCATTACATAACCATATCAGGTTCATCAACAGCTATCTTGTGAAGCATCATTAACCATCCAAGCAATTTAATATTTTCAAGTATGGAGATACTCCCGTCAAGCTTCTCACTATCCAGGAGACGATGGCGATTCGAATCAATTACTACCCAGCTGGGAAAATATTCCTAACACTCACCCGGTAAGCCCCGCTAAGGGTAACCGTTGATCACTGTTGGTACAAATCAGGAATTGCGAATCCAAGCAGCGCCTCACTCACATGGGGGTCACCAAGCCAGGTCAGGAATTTTAACTCACCTGATACGGGACTTACAGACATGGTCCTCATCTGGGTACCACCACGTCGCTAGACTTACAGACATGACGGCTAGTATGTACATACCACCCCAGTAGTGAGCACTTGATACTCCTCGATTTTTGGCCTGAGTTGAGCTACTAGGCTTCGCGGCGGATAACCTCAGATCCAGCCAGCTAAGTGCTAGGCACTGTTCAACATGACCAAGAAAGGCTCCATTTCTCGTAGGTGATTAATCGGCACGACGGTACATTTCATTTAACAAGGTCCGTCGATCTTGTAACTTTCATGTTTTGCCTTATCATCGATTTACATCCATATGGTTATTTACACGATAGCACATATAACCAACCATGAACCATCATCCTAATTCTCGCAAGTGATTCATAATCACTCGACTTCTACCGTTTAAGCATAACTAAGCAATACTACGGTATCATATCATTAGGGTTTCAAGGATAATAAGCTGGACAAGAAAGGGTGTATGTGCAGAAAGGGTTCCAAATCAACTCCTATAACTTAATGCAACAAACATAGTATATTTAGTAAATTATAAAAAGTTAGGAAGTTAAAATGCTCCAGGGCTTGCCTTTCACGAATGTTGTGGGTTCGTGCTGCGGACACTCGAGAATCACGTCCTGGTCGGCTTCGGGACCGGATGGATGAGCCTCCTGCTCCTGAGGATTCTCCGGCTCTTGCGGCCACGTTCCCTCGAACTCCAACAGGGTCACTCCTGCTGGCACACCTATTGCATGCGTATGCACAGGATGAGAATCATGAATGCATAAGTGATGATGGTGATGATGACATGATGCTTATGATGACAAGTTGATCTAATCATACCACTGGACACTCGTTTACCGAGTTCTCCAGCCCTATTCGAATCATTATAACAAAAGTATTTTACTTTTCTTACGGAAAACAAATTCACACTTACCGAAACTACACAACTTAACATATAACAATTCATCCTCAGTTAAGGACCTAACACCTGCATCTAAGATCTTACTTTAATTAATTTAGACACATAAAATATCAAGTATGGCAAATCATAAGATATGAAGAAATATAATTAAAACATATCATTTCATGCACCAAGAAGAATATGATATATATAAAAATGATTAAACAATAAAGTTAACCTACTTATTAGCTAGAGAACATCAAGACAAATTAATAAACTTGGTTTCACAACTTTTGGATAAATAATCCTCTAGTTATTAATTTTGTAAATTAAATAGGCTTTTCTTTTAATAAATAAAAGCTATAAATAAAAGTTTATCAAATTAAAATTTTGATGACTTCATCATGTAGATCATAATAAAACAAAACTAACAAAACTAGTTTCACCATTTTTGGACCTTTCTAGCTCAAGTTATGAATTTTTAAAGTTTGAATTCAAATCTAAAATTGAAAATCATTTTCAAAAAGAAAAACAGGCACAAGGGCCGATTTAACTGGCTCGGCCCAGCTTGGTCTGCGGCACGTCACGTGCGCGTGGCCCAGCACGACGAGCGGCCCAGTGGCGGCAGCGCACGCAAGCGGCCCGGCAGCAAGGCAGGCCTGCCCAGCAGCACAGGCCGGCCCGGTGCGGCGGCAGCAGCGCGCGCGAGCGGCCCAGAGGCGAGGCAGGCCGGCCAGCGACGCGGCAGCCCGATGCGGCCTGGCAACTTTGCAAATAAGGGCTTGCGTTTTACAAAAATTGCAAACAGGTCATATCCATTATTTGACACTATTCACATGAGTCATAAACTTTGCATCAAGACCCCTGGACTTATTCCTATTTACAACACGATGTCCCTGGGCAGTGCCCGAGCAGAACACAACGCAGGAGCGCCTGGCCAGCCGCGGAACTTGCCGACAGCGAGGTCTCCGGCGATGAGACCGGTCCTACTCGACTCCCTGCACATGATAGGCTAGCTAATGACACAAGTTAGGGTTTCAGGCTACAGCGGTGACACACGGCGGTGATGGCGCACGAAGCACCCGGTTGCTGGCCGATTTTCGGCGAGGTCGAGGCGCTAGAGCCAACAAGGTCTTCGGTCCTAGCTTCTACATGATAGAGCGATTCCAAAACACTAGAGAAGAGAAAGGAAGGGAGGCAGGAGAGAGCTGGCCACGCGAGACCGAGCTCGCGGTCATGGCGGCCATGGCGACGGCGCGACGAGGAGGCTCACCTCACGATGGCACAGGGCACAGCGGGGTCAGGGAGGAAGAGTAGCTCGTGGCGGAGCTATGAGCGAGATGAATTGGAAAATGAGGGAGTCATGTGGTTGAATTGCGGAGTGACGTGGTGGTGGCCGAGGAATAGAAGAAGAGAGGGAAGGAGGAGGAAGAGAAAGTGGAGTGGCCGCCTTCGGCTTTGATCGGCGCGGTAAGGTGGCAAGAGCCTTCGCGATGTCGTCCACGCGGCTGATCACGTGGCCGAGCGCGAGAAGGACCGCGATGGCCACGGCGGACGCCGACGAAGAAGAAAAGGGTAGGTGTCGGGTACTTTAGCAGTAAAGGGGATTTTTCTCCTTTTTCAATTGCTCCTAATTTCATATTGAAACTTAAAAATTTTCCAATATGAAAGTTTCTCAGAATAAACTGAATTACATTTTTGCTTTTTAAACCATATTCAAATTCTTGATATTTTTGAAACTAGGGTTTTCAAAATTTAAATTTGAATTTGGAATTCAAACACTTTAACACATTCATAATGTAATGACAAAATTGGATGCGTGATGCTTATGAACATGTTAAGCAATGCAATTAGGCAATAACACTTGAGGTGTTACACAATGTGAACTCAATATTTGGCCTCCTATCTAGCATTTGGCATAAAAAGCCAATTGTTATGGTATCCAAACACCAAAAAAAACTCATAAGTTTATAGCTATTTCCTAATTTTCTTTTTTTGACAAACCCTTAGGCAAGCTTTATTGATTGAAAAATTTCTAGTTTCTCTTTTTTTTGTACTACCCCTTTTTACTAATTTCCCCTTGTTTCAACGAAGATTGAAGAATCCAAACACAAAGGTAGCATCTCATCTTTTTGAGATGGAAACACAATCTATCTCGCAAAAAAGGAAGTACATGCAACAACTTAGTGTTTTAGCCAAATCCAACATGCGCTTTTTTGGTGATTTCGATTCGCATAGGGAAGAAGGATGAGGCCGTCCAATTAGCGAGAAGGAGGAGAAGGAGGAGGACGCTACCGCCTTCTTTCCTACCTCCAGAGAGGCGGCTAGGGTTCCGACAACCCCCTTCTTCCTCTATGGATTTGCGAGGAGGAGGAGAAGGAGGAGGAGAAAGAGACCTACCTTGCTAGATTTGCCATGGCCATCGCTCGATTTGCCGTGGCTGACGCCCGATCCTGCGAATCTGCCATGGTTGACTCCCGATCTGCCAGATCTACCTTGGCTGCCTCCTGATGTGTCAAATCTGCCATGACCACCGTCAGAACCGCCATTACTGATGTGCGATCCACCGAATTCGCCATGGCCGTCTCACGATCCACCAGATCTGCCATGGCCTGTTGTTGACTCCCCTCGATCTGCCATGGGCGTCGCGGGTGGGGGTGGAGCTCGACACAGGTAGGGTCGTGGGGTGGCGGTGGGGTGTTGGGAGAAACACATCGAGGAGAAATATATAGAGAGAGCTAGAGCGAGTACTAGGACCTCATTGGTTGGCTACCAGTTTTTTTGCTCAACCAAAATTATGGTAAGCAAAAATTATGGCTCTCCAAAATCAAGCCTACCAAAGTTAAACAAAAAAAATCTTTGGTTTGCACTCACTACCAAAATTATGGCTTGCCAAAACTTGATGCAATTTTAAGAACTTTAGAGTCTTATCAAAACTTTAGCCACAGATATTGATATGCAAATTAATGACTATAATTTTGTTATATCATAGTTTTAGCTGAGGTAGCAATAGAATCAGGCCCACGTGAAGGATATCGCAGGTGAAGAGGGGAAACACTCGTTTCATACCTCCTCGCAAAAACATATACTTCTTGCTGAAAAGAAAAGGGAAACAAAAAAAATTATCCTATTTTCTCCTCTTCAATCTTCACACCCACAATCAGCAAGCAGTTCAGCACACTCGCCAGCGAAATCCGAGCACTGCGCCTCCCCACGCGCGGCTCTTCCCGCCAGCGCCGCCGCCGCCATGCCCCTTGCCCTCTCCTTCCTCCACCTCCCACCCAACCCCGCCCCTTTCCATTCCTTCCGAGTCCATCGCACTCACCATTCGCACCCTCATCCCTCCCTCCGCACTCGGGGCGCCTCAGCGACAGCGGCCGCGGCCGAAGCAGAGAACCCGTCCGCATCGGCGGACGTCGAGATGGTCCGCGGGCGGGACGGCGTTTGGACGGCGCGGTCCCCAACTGTGGTGGTCTTGTGGGACCTCGACAACAAGCCCCCGCGCGGGCCGCCGTTCCCGGCCGCCACCGCCCTCATCGGCGCCGCTTCCCTCCTCGGCCGCGTCATATCGGTCTCCGCCTTCGCCAATCGCCACGCCTTCTCCCACCTCCCTGGCTGGGTAGCCGCCGAGCGCCGCGACCGCCGCGCTCTCGACCGCGCCGAGCGCGCGGGGGTCGTCGCCCCTTCCGTGCCCTACTCCTGCGCCGTCTGCGGCCGCCGTTTCCCCACCCGCCCCGATCTCACCCGCCACTTCCGCCAGCTTCACGAGCGCGAGCGCAACAAGAAGCTCTCCCGCCTCCGCTCCCTCAAGGGCAAGAAGCGGCAGAAGTTCCGCGAGCGGTTCATCTCCGGCAACACCAAGTACGAGGACGCCGCGCGGGAGCTCCTCACCCCCAAGGTAGGATATGGGCTCGCCTCCGAGCTCCGGCGCGCGGGCGTCCACGTCCGCACCGTCTCCGACAAGCCGCAGGCCGCGGACCACGCGCTCAAACGTCAGGTGAAGCACTCCGTTGCCTGTGGCGTCGATTGGGTGGTGCTCGTCTCTGACGACTCGGATTTCACCGATACTGTGCGGAATGCTCGCGCTGCCGACCTGAGGACGGTCGTGGTGGGTGACGGTTGCCGCGCTCTTGGCAAGGTTGCTGACATTTGGTTGCCATGGGACCGAGTCGAGAATGGGGAAGTTGATGAGGAGATGCTGAGGAGTTGCACATTCTCAGAGTACCGAGAAGATCAGGAAGATGAACGGGGTGAGCAGTTCATGGGGGATTGGGATGCAGGTGATTTTGATGATGTTGTTGACGAGATTGTTGGAATGAGAACCAGTTTGCTTGGAGCTACGACGATATCTGCGTTTGCTTATGAGGACATTACAGATGGCATATTTGATAGCATGTTTTGGAGTAGTGATGATGAGGAGGAAGAGGATGGTTACTTGTGAGGTTCACGTGTATTAACTGTAAGCAGTCAACATTTGGATGGGTGACATGATCAATTGATCATGTGGAAATTAGCAAATTACTCCCTCCGTTCCAAATTGTAGTTCACTTTGATTTTTTTTTGGACATACACTTTGCTATGTATTTAGACATATTATTTATCTAGGTACATAGCAAAATATATGCATAAAAAAAGTTAAAGTGAACTACAATTTGAAACGGAGGGAGTAGAACTAGTCACAAGTTTGTCTTCCCTTGAGAAGTAACTGGACCATGGATATTGGATCAGTTTGCATGAGTGGTTCACTCTCTCTGTCATACCAATGTTTGGCAACTGTGTTAATTCGCTGTTTTTAGTTTTTCTTTAGCATCGAAGCAGATTACATTTGTTCACTTTAGTGCTACCTCCAGAGAATTGGAAAGAACTTCTATTGAGTTTTAAGCGAAGCTTCATTGGTTTTTCAGCGCATTTCCCACAGGATCCAAATTCCAGAATGAAAATACACTAACCCAATCAAGCAACTAACGCCACAATTCACATGATTGTATTGTCTTCCTGCACACCTCCTGAACTTTTCATACTGAGGCATGATTGGTTTCATGCTTTGCTCGCTGCTATTCTGCTATTCTCTTCTTTTCTAGGATCACCTATTTCATTAAATAATTCAGCCATTGTTACTTGAACTTTTACCAGTAAATGTTGGACTTGTCTGAATTTTGTAGATGCTGACCATCATGTTTGTCAGGCCGGCATCATTCCTGCTCTGTGCTCTCTATTTCTCCAAGCAGTTCTAGAAACAAACTTATATTTCTGGCACCCTTTTTTTGCATTTTTTGAGGGAACTGGAGGGGCCGGAGCCCCTGCAGCAATTATTAAAAACAAGACAAAAGTTTACAGTCTAAGAATACTGAAAAAAAACAAAGCACAAAGCTAGGCTAAACAAGGAACCAAGAAAGAAACAAAAAAGATGAGCCTAGCTCTAAGAATCATAGCAGGTTCTGAATCCATTGCTCAAACTGAGTGTTAAATCTTGTCTTTACTCGATGCAAAAGCAGGAGCATTTCTTTGTGGAATAGGATCTTGGCATTGCTCACTGATGGTGAAGTCCATGCTCTATTCTAATATATTGCTAGGAAATGAATCTGGCCAAAAGGGTATGGAGGTTTGATTTCTCACCACCAAACATTTTTGATAGTGAACACCTTTTCTCTGTTTTATCATAGAAAATGATCACGTCATTTCGAGAATCCGTGGTTGTGGTTCATCATAGCAGTGTTGGAATGCAAACTATGGAGATGAGACTGAGTTTGTTTCTCATTTTATTTACATCCATATCAACACCAGTTTTGGAGCGAGTTCCTCAGCCAGAAGTACTAAATCAATTCTAGTTTGAGAACATAGGGCAGTAAGTTATGAGCTAATTGTGACAGTGCCCCTGTTCTACGCAATGGAAATATGTAACTGCTGACTTGATGTCCAATGTTTACAAAGGAAACTGGATTTTGGAGTAACGTTTTTTTTTACAATTGTTTTGGAGTAACGTTGTATCCGCCAAATAGCACAGAAAAGTATCAACCACGAAAAAAATGAATCATCACCAGAAATAGCATTCCGTCAAGTTGTCCGTATTCACAATGAAAAGTGAATCGATCTATCCATAATCCATCTTCCTCGTCGATCCTTGTAGGCCATCTTCCTAATCCTACCTATGGCTCCTCGCCGCCGCCTCCGTCTCCCATTCTGGCCTTACTAGATGTTGTTCAAGAGATAAATTCGTCAAGAAGTCCCGTTAAGTGGATTTGTTCGTCTGCATCCTCTGCATTTCAGGACTAGAGTCTTCCTAACCTAAAACATTTATGACGTGCAAAACTGCAAATCTGAAGAAGCGCAGCCATTTCTTATATATCCAGTGGGTAACATCTTGATACAGGGATGACGACAGAGTATCGGGAGATCAACAAGTCACTCGGTCTAAAACTTACTACCAGACATAAACAGAGCCCACACGAATCTTCCTTATCCTGCCGTTTACTTGAAGGATTAAACAACAGCTTGACTTGGGTGCCGGTGGATGTTCAGTTTGATGGTTTTAGTCAGAGGTTGAGATCTTTCATCTGCTGCAAGGGTTTGCTTATCTTTTCTTTTGGACGAAATATTGCCTTCTGCTTATCGCTTCTGCTGAACAAGCACGTGAAATAAGATGTGATGGAGAACCACCATCAGAAATGCCTGGCTGCCGCGTGAGAATCGACTTGTCTTTCAACGAGAAATGTTATCCTGTTATCTTTTCTGTCCTGCTTCGTGGCGTCTTATCTTCTGGTTCGTGCGGCTATTCCTCTGTTAGTACGGAGTACGGCAAGGCTTTTTCGACTTGTCCGGCTGTCCCACCAGCCATAATCCCCTACCCGCGAAAACTTGCGTCTTGTTTACTTCCCAGAATTTATCATTAAATTTTATTATATAAAAAAAATTTCATCAAATTAAAATATCAAGTATATACATACAGTACTAAACATAGATAAAATTAATCAATATTTTATAAAAATTAATTATACAGTTTTATCCTACTTTACGAGACAGATATTTTAAATTTAATTAATTAATATTTAAATAATTATTATAAAATAAAAATAAAATTTTACAGTGTGTCTAACAGTAAATTCGAACGTCACCGAATCCAAATTCAAATAGGAGAACTAAACAAGACCTTGACTGAAAATTAACTGCTAGTACATAACGGCAGTCGCGAACGTGGGCCTTGTTTAGTTGTTCAAATTTATCCTTAAATTTCACCACGTAGAATTCCTATTTCTCGTCATATCAAAATATCGACACATGCATGGAGTACTAAACGTAGATAAAATTAAAAACTAATTATACAGTTTTATTGTACTTTACGAGACGAATATTTTAAACTTAATTAATCAAAATTTATATAATTTTTACCGTATAGCATTCGAGAGTCATCGAGCGGTTCCGAAGCTCGCTGCCATCGAACCACCTGTCTCTGTCTCTGTGAAGGAACTGTCAGGAAGCTGCGTCCACCGACGCAAAAATCCCAGTGTACTACTGTACTACTCAGCATACGAGTACGGCCAAATCAGTGGCCCAGCGTGACAAGGACACTGACACCCCAGTCGCTCGATGCATCTCCGTTCTGCCCGCAGCATTTTCCAAGCACAGATCTCGTGAAATCGCACTGGTGCGGTGCACCATCACCGGCTGCGCCCAGACGGCCAGACGCATCACCTTGACCCGGGCGGTGGCGAGCGGTGAGTCGGTGACCCAGGCGGCCACCGGCCAACTCCAGCCGCTCAAGGATACTACTCGGAGTACGTCACGGAACCAGACAAGCCCAAACCGTCCGCCGCCCCACCCTCGTTGACGAACGAACGAGTGGAGGAGGAAGAGAAATCCAAGGGCCGGCACGGCGGCAGGCAGCGCATGGCCCCGCACGCGCGCGGGCGGCATCGGCACCGGCACCCCGGCCCCCGCACCGAACCGAAACCACCAAGCGGATAACAACGGCGTCGCGGTCGCCCCCGCCTTGTCGGGCGGGGAGGCGGCGGGCCCCGCGCTACGCAACAAGGACACACGGACGGCCCCGCCCCCGCCCCCGTCGTCGTCGGCCCGTCACCGTCCGTCTCCGCGGCAGGCTATCTCTCTTTCTCCCACCCCGCTCGCGGTCGTCGCAGCGCTTCTTCCCGTATCCGGCCGGGGCGGTGCACAGCACAGGCTGTCCGCGTCGGCGTCGTCGCCTGCCGCGGCGCCCGCCACGTGGCCGCCGCTCTCCCGCGCATGTCGGCGGGCGCTACCCATCCCGTCCTCGCTCCTCGGTCGTCGCCGCGCACCGTCTCGGCTCCGCGGCCGGCCCATCCCGATACGCCCTTTCATCCCGTTCGCTGTCCTCCTGGCGGCGCGACACGCGGCGCTGCTGACACGCGCGAAGGCGTGCCGTTCGGTTCGGCCCCCGTCGGCGGCGCACGTAACGCCTCCCGGTTCGGTCTCGTCTTCGCGTCTCGCGTAGTAGACGCCTAGACGGTCGCGGCGGCTGAGGGCATCTGATCGCGTTGCTTACCTGCGACGGCTCTCTTGATTAGCCAGCGCTACGGCCGCCGCCGCCGCGGCCAGATGCGGTGCACGTAACGCAAGCTGGCAACGCGCGCCGCCTACTTTGGGTTGCCATCAACGTTCGCCGCTGTACATGTCCGTCCCTCGTAGCTTTTGCGGCGTTCAGACACAACTGAACGTGCGATACATCACAGGAATCATCCATGAAACATCATGTAGACGCACAACCGTCAGTACTTACGTTCCAAACCATACGTATCTCTCCATACTGCAAGCAGAGAGGCAGGAATCTCTCAGAAGTGACAGTGTCCTGCAGATCGAGCTGTTTGTGAGCTTTTGAGAGAGAGAGAGGAAGCGCTATCCGTTCCGAGTGCGCACCGACCATACCATCAATTATTTCGACCGCACTAATGACCGCACCCGTCACACCAAAACCTAACGAGCGACTAGTTTACTCTGCTAAAACCTCCCTGCCGATAAGCTCATAGTCACCGTCACACCCACGGCTCGCACACAAGCGCCGGCCGTCCCTGTCGCCACTCGCCACACACCCACACGCACACAGCCGCGCGCACAGACTCGCGCCCGCGAAAAATCCAGTCGCCCACGCCCTAATCGCCCTCCCACCAACTCACGCCCCGGCCCCACCACGCTAATCCCTCACCTGGGCCTGGGCCGTTCGCCTAATCCCCAACTATTTATAGACCCCACCGCTCATAGGCGCAAGAGAAAGAGAGAGAGGGGAGGGGGGAGGGTCAGAGAGAGAGAGAGAGACGCAGACCAGTTGCGAGGAGCAGCGCCCCCACGACCACCGCCACCCGCGCCGCCGCGGCGAACTGCTGCTGCTGCCGATCCGGGGGGGATGGAGAGGGACGCCACTGCCTTCTGCGCGCCGCCGCAGCCCGCACCTGCAGGGGCTTCGGCGCCGCCCGCGACGGTGCTGGGCGCCGGTGGTGGACCGGTCGCGCCGGTGGCGGGGCACGGCCGCCGCGGCGGCGGAGGAGGAGGGAGGCAGTACCGCGGCGTCCGGATGCGCAAGTGGGGCAAGTGGGTGGCGGAGATCCGGGAGCCGAACAAGCGGTCGCGGATCTGGCTTGGGTCCTACTCCACCGCCGTGGCCGCCGCGCGGGCCTACGACACGGCCGTGTTCTACCTCCGCGGCCGCTCGGCGCGGCTCAACTTCCCCGACCAGCTCGACGGCGCGGCGGTGGCGGACGGCCCCGAGGGAGGGCACAGGGACGGCGCGGCGGGGGCGGGGCTCACCGCCGCCGCCATCCGCAAGAAGGCGGCCGAGGTCGGCGCACGCGTCGACGCGCTCCACTGCGGCGGCGTTGGGGGGCTCGCAGGCGCTGGCGGCGGCGGCGCCTCCTCTCCGCAGCCGCTGTCGTCCCACCACCATCGCCGCCGCCCCAAGAACCCCGACCTCAACCGGGAGCCCACCCCGGATACCTCAGACGACGAGTGAACCCCGCTGCTGATTTTGTCGTCGTTCTTCTTCTTCTTCTTCCTCCCTCCTCCATCTACCAGTCCCTAGTCCTTAGGCAAAACTACTCACCTGAGGGGTAGGCAGCTAGCTAGCTAGACAGCAGTAGCAAGTATGAAAAGCAAGCAACCAGATGGCGACAGGCCAGACGGATGAGCTGCGTGGGCGGACGCAGCCGCAAGGTGTTCGGTGGAATGCGGATGAGCTCGGAGGTGGCCAATAATGGAGCCGCGACGTCGACGTCAGGGCCGGAAGGAAGCCGTAGTAAGTAGGAGGAGCCTAGCGTGCGAGCTGTGCCGTTTGGCCGGAGGCGACGTCGACGGACGGCGACGGCTCTAGCAGCAGTAGTAGCAGGAGACAAGACGGGTGCGTGCGTGTCAGTGTGTGCGGGCATGTAGCTGTGCAAGACGGCTATGTACCTCTCCCCTTCACATAAAGACGTGTGTAAAGAGAGAAAAAAAAAAAAAGATGCCCGGCAAGCAAGATGGGAAACTGAGTGCTTCATGAAATCTTTTCCTTGTTCATGGCTGATGATTCTGATTTGATTTGGAAGGCGGCTGGTGTTGTGATCAGTCTCTGGGCTGCGTTAGAAACGCTGGAATTTCATGGGAATTTTCAAATGCGAATAGTTTGGTTTTGAATTTTCACATGGGCCTAGTTTGTTTTGGTTCGTTCGGCCGTGGGGATGGCGTGGACCGGTGGTGGTACTCGTCCGTCCTCATCGTCAGCTGGCCAATGATAATGCGCGTCGGCAATTGATTACGGCGCCCGAGAGCCGCCGCCCCGCCGCCCTGGCCCCCGGAGCTGGACCTGCGCCTGGAGGCTGGAACTGCAGACGAAGATTCGTGTCGGCTCTGCGGACGAGTGGACGGAGTACGGCGCGCCTGGTCCACGGCATCGGAATGGGATGGCATGTCGCGCAAGATTTTTCTGGCGCGTTTTTGTCAAAGTGAAAGCGTGTTGCCCACCCCACGTCCATCCGGGGTATGATGCTTTCGGGATCAGATGATCAAATCAGATGGTTGGTAGATGAAGATATGTGCTGCTTCAGCTCGCATGGAACAAAACGGAGCACAAGGAATCAATTCAATGAAAAAGACGCCTAGGCCCATGTGAATGTTTTGTCTCTCCAGTTTGCGATACAAGTGAACAGTGGGCATTTGACCACGCCACATTATTGTTGTTGGGGGCATGTACGGAGAACTCGAAAAAAAAAATATCTGACTCTGAAACTGGTAGTAGCTTTCTACTAGTGCACTGTCGCGGAAGCCCATTCGCACTGGACTGCGTGCGTGCGGCGGCAACAAGAATCAAAGCAAGTATGGACGGCAACGACCCCCGGCCCGGCGACGACAGACAACGACGTCGTTCGTGCCTACTACGACCACGAGAATCCATCCGACCATCATCTGGGTCGGCATCACCCGGAAAACAATCCCCGGGAGATTTTGGAACAGAGCGTGCGGGCGCCACCACCGGATTTCCTTGCTGATCTGGACCCGTTTCGTCAGGAGCCGTCCCCGCCGGCCAGGACGACGCTGGTTTCAGTTGACCGGGACGCTGCGCAGGCCTCTGACATTTCCGAGCCACGAGTGGTTCAACGGAGTTACCAGTATTGTTTTCTAGCGCTTGTGTTGTGGCGCCGCCCACCAGGCCACCAAAGATAGCTAAACTTGTTTAGTCCCTCTGTTCGTGTACTTGTGTGTTTGGATCGATTCATCATGGTACGGGCAGTATTTTATAGCAGTCATGCAGGTTCCGGAGCGTCTGAACCTCACCGACGGGCAGCATGATCCGGTGCGGGCTCACTCAATTCGTGGGGTCAGATAAGATCCGGATGCTTGATTGGAGCTTGGAGGCCAGTGGGTCAGCCTATTCATCCTGGAACATGTGGTCCCCCGTGATCCAGTAGGCGCGTGTCAGTTAAACGGTTGAGGGTATGTGAAAAAAAAAAACAAGGTAGAGGTCTAGAACTGTATTTTTGTCCGGATGATGAGTGTGCATTAGAGCAGCTATAATACGGTGTAATCATACTATGCTTATGATGAACAAAAACAAAAAAAATGAACTAGCATCCAGGACTCTACATGCGTCGATGCCGAATAATTTTAGTGATTGTCATCATAGGGACCGAGGTTGCTGTTCTTTCGGAGCTGAAATCGTCCGCCTTTCGAGTGACGGAAGAATCCTTTGGGTTCCTTTATTTGTTTCATATAATTTTGACAAAGAAGAACTTGGTGAGTTGGAATTTAACTGACACCCAAAATTCATTTAGTGGTTGCATTTGACGAGTAAAGGTGAAGCATTGAAGGTAGTCACTCTGGATATATTTGCAAATTAAAGTACGATGGAAAGGCGATCATGAACGTTGCTTATTATTTTTTTTTTCATTGTTGTGTACACTTTCATTGGACAACAAAGAACAGATGTGTGAAACCTTGAGTTAAATTACAATACGAGATGAGACACCACCAGTAAGTAAACTTTGGAGACAGAGAGAAAAGGTCTGCGCCGCTTATTAGCAACGGCATACCAGATCGACAAGAGCGAGCGTGTGGTTTGACTTGTTGCGGTATTTAAAAACTACACTTTGACTACTAATTTCTCTTAGAACACGTAATTTTACATAATAAAAAATTGATCAAATAACATCTTCAATTATTTGAAAATCTCTAATGAAATTATTTTCTAAATTTTACACTTAAACAATTGTAGAACATAGCTAAAAGTAACTCCCTAATCTTCATATAAATTACCCACCTAAACTAGCACCTATTTGAATCTAACCAAACCATATCTACCGTTATTAAAATAACCTAGAATATTGGCTCTTATGCCTAAGGTTACTACTCCCACCATTGGATAATAAGAGTTACTCTTGCATGTAATATGTGCCATTCTCATTCTCAGTGTACTTTTCTCTTCTCTTAATATATCTTTGTCCCTTTATTTATCGTATCCTGTACATCACACCTATCTCAGCGCAGTCTTAGCCCAGAAACTATGAATTAGTATTGTTAAATCATGTCGACACAATGCATAGAAACTATATTCTCAAAAGTCAAAATAAAATGTTGTCCAATAACTAGTCTTCTCTCCATCTACCTATCACATCTCTTCATGTCTTGGTTCCCATGTATGCATGCTTTCTTATCTAAGAAACCATTTCCTCCAATCTATTTTTTAATTTCAATGCCATATTATCATTTTGCATAGTTGATGTCCTAATTAACTAGTTTCTAGGTTGGGAGTGCCCTCAAAGCATCTCAAGCAGTAGGGGAAAACTCAACCCCAAAGTTTCTTTGTCTGTTTTTCAATCCTTTCATGATGATGGGGTGCACCGAGTTATGGCTTGCGTAACCTCAGTGCGCTACTTGGTTCGCTTGGAGTTATTATTGCCTCATCCACGTCAATTGTAACAATATCTCCGGCTAGTTAATAAAGCACTCACTTTAAAGGCCAAAACAAAAAAAAATATCGCGATACAAAAGCAATTGAAAGAATAAATAGTAACAATATTAGTTAGCCATGGCACTAAGTGTATCCTCGAATTCGTTTATAACAGTTAGGCCTCTTAAAATTAATTACTTTGAGCAGTCGATGGAGTACCTTACAAAGGGGGAAAAAGTCAAATACAGTAACACACTATATAAGTCACCCCTGCAATGGAAATCAAAAGTACTTGAGATAGTAGTATGCTTAGACCTAATTCAACGGCCGCACAGGCACACAGACGACGACTGACAAGTGACTAACTCGAAATGGACTGATGCCAGCGAAACCGCCTAATGACAAGAAGATGAACCAGATGTGATGACAGCAGCTATAACCAGTGCTTTTGTCATGCTCTGAAAGTTGAAACCACCGACAAAGCTTAGGAGAGTACCACGTCTACGTGCATACAGGACAGAAACAACGTTCACGTAGAATTATTGGGTGAGCTAAGCCATACGCAGATGACGCCCAAGACAGAAGTACTATACTGCTACTAGTAAGTAGTGAGCTGAGATGACACGTCCTGAGATGACACGTCGCTGCTGTCTACGGTCTGCGGACGCCGTCGGCTAGGCGAGTATCTTGAGCCGCTTCACTGACTTCACAAAGACCCTGCAAGCAACAAATCAACGAATCGCTTTAAGTTTGCTAAACAATGAGGATTGGATTGTTGCCGCGTGATGCCGTCACACCATTAACACACTAGAGTGACTGGTACTTACTCCCACGGCACATCATCTCCGACGAGCAACCAATCCCCTTCGCCGTCCTCGTAGGTGATCACGTAACGATGGCGACGGCGGCGCTCGTGCGAGACCACCTCCTCCTCTTCTTCTGCACGATCTGCACCCGCACCTGCACCAGAATGAAAAGCTAGGTCTACAGCGAGGGCACGTGTCGGAACCAGCTGCTGATCGACGGCGGCCGATGGTGTCAGCACCGCTGGTCGCCGCCGGCCGGTTCGCCGCGGGAACGGGAACCTTGTTGGTACCTTGTTGGTTAGACGAAGGGAACATGCGCTCGAGCGTGCGAAGCAGCTCCTGGTACGAGCCGTGGAGGGACACGTCCACCTTGCGCCCGATGGCCACCCCTTCCATGTTGACCTTCACGTACCCGCCGCCGGCGCCGCAGCTCCGCCTGCGCGCGCACTTCACCGGCGGCCACCCCACCAGCCTCTTCTTCCTGCGTTACACACACGCACGACGGATTTCGATCATAAGACCCGCGCACGCAGAGAAAACGTCGTAGACACTAGACATACTAGTATTCTACTACGAAACGACAAGAGATCTCGGGTGCACGCACGTGGCATGGTACTATCGTATTAACCACTGCACACTCACTTGTTGCTTGGATCATGGTCGCCGCCGCCGCGGTCGCCGCCGCCGCCGTCGTCACCATCCTCGGGTACGACGAGCGGATGGAGCGTGGCCTTGGCGGCGGCCCCGAACGCGTCGCCGAACACCCTCTTCTTCCCGCACACGCCCGCGGAGCCGTCGACGAGACCAAAGAACTCCCCGCCGCCGGCAGCCAGCGGCGGCTGGTGCGGGTTCGGCAGCGCGAGCCCGAGCTCCAGCTTCATCGATCACTTTCCCTTGATCAGCCCGCGCGCGCTGCCGAACCCGCACCCACTTCGATCGATCGATCGATCCAGCTAGTAGTGTGAGACAGACTGGAAGGCACAGCAAGCACTGCAAAGTCCTGATGCTAGGCTCGAGCATGAGCTAGCTTAGCTACCCGTAACGCGATCGATTGATGTTGATGAGATGACGACGATGGGTATATATACGTGCAGCCGGCGCACATGCGGATCGACCGATCCGGGCGGCGCCGTCGGCAGTGGGGGCAGACGAGATCTGGGGAGTGTGTGGAGGAATAAACAAGGGCCCGACAGGGTGTCGGGTGTCCGGGGGACCCCGCCGCGAGCGCGCTGTCCGCCTGCCGGCCTCGGTGCCGAGCGCGGACCGACACGGGCACACGGCCCCGTCCGCGGCCGGACCCCCGCAGCCCGGCCGGGACGGTGGTGGGGTTTGTGACCGGGTGGGCAGGGGTGGGTTCTGCCGTTGCGCGACACGGCATGGCTAGTGAGCGGCTGCCGGGGGATGTTGCCGTGGCTGCCGGGAGAGTGGGCGCACCGCCTCGGTGGCTTTGCCGATCCAGCGCGGTTTTTCGGTGGCGGGCTTGGGTGAGTGCCCTTCATCCTGGTGCAATGTCTGCCACTCTGCCCGGTGTACCTCGTAAGGTTCAAGTCGAGTACTAGACGAGCAGGAGCGGTTTTGATGCACCGCCGCATATGATTGCCACTCCTACTTTAGATCTATGATATGATGATTGGGCACGATTAAACCTTGTATGTTGTTCGTCATACCGACGTACATAGTAGTAGCTGGTCGTCTAGATATTATAGCAGTACCCATTTTAGATAATGACTGAAGCAGTACCTACACTGCGGATATTCTTGATATGGTGGCTTAGATTTCTGAAACCCGATTTTCAAACTATATCTATGAGCTAAATTTGTAGAATCTACGTAACATCTGACACATTTTTATGAGATTCTAAGATCATGAGGTTTTGGATTCTTAAAATCTCTGTCGGCCAAACAGGGTACAAATTTGTGCTCCTTAGATAGCTATAGGTATACCATTTAGTAATACTTTTGTCTCTTTTTTAACTAGAGCATACTTATTAGAGATGAACAAAGTGAATAACCAACAATATTACTGATTTGTCTAAGCTACTCTAACCTCAGAATAAAGTCCGTTGAATCTTTTGGTCTAAAATTTAGTTTACGCCACTTTAGCATTTGAGGCTCCAAACAAAAGATCTAACCTCATAAAAGCTTTAGACTATAGAATTAAGCTAAAGTGGTGTAAAGTTCTAGACATTAACTTTAGTAAGCTAAACTTGGACTAAAGAGCCATGTAGGATCAGATTCCAAGTAAACGAAAGAAGTAGTAAAGTGTAGGCTCTGAAAGTGAAAAGGAATACATGATGTATTACTCAGTGAATAGCAGTGTGTACAAATAGGCACGATGGGGAGCTTGGGTCGGCAAGTCCACGTGCCGACGTGGGTTTAAAACTCTAACACTCCCCACAAATGGTGTTAAGAGGTACCTCTCAAGGTATACAGGCTTGGGCAAAAATGTGAGACCACATGGTACAAAAATTAAAGCAGCTTATCTGTGGACCAATGAAATGATCGTGTGTTGAACAGTTGTTAGGTTTTAGTTCGCTCATACTTGAAACGGTCAAACCTAAGGAGACTCGTACCTATAGCTGGCACACACTGCTTTTTCCTGAAGCCAACATCCGGTAGCTACCTGTGTTGGCCTTGTCCTAAGCGGTTTGAATCACTTAAACTCCATAATTTTTTGGACACCATTTTATGCACCAAAAGGACAATTTTATGTACCAACAAGTCTCATCATTTTTTTTTGGTAGTAGTTGAGGAAGGTGCTCTACGTATTCTTTTTATTTGCTTCAGTCTATAATATTTGGATCATATCATAGTAGAAAACTCTAAAATGAAGTTGTCCCATATACTAATTTGTAATAAAGGTAATTTGAGTGTCCATTAAACATGAATAGGATCATGATAGCTTAAAACAACAGAAAATGTTGGGGCTTGGGCGAAAAATCGTCATGCAGTACGAAAAAAAAAACCGTTTTCCTCCTAATCCCTACTCGTAGGAGTAGACAAAAGTGCCACGCAGGCCGGCGTGCGTAGAGGCATGTGGGCACACTGCTGTTCCCTGGGATTCTTGAATTTCTGCACACACTGCAGGTTTAATGGTTTCGCTAGCTCGTCGGCGTCTCGTGGTCCACAGCACACAAGCTGCTGAGTTGGTGCTGGCGGGCTCCACATTCTTTAATGCCCAACGCATGACGTGCACGAATGGAGTACATGCATTTCGCCCACTGATGTGGCTTCATTATACTTGCTACTCCGTATGTTTCAGTGGATCTGCCAGTCGCTTGTGTCACTTGCCGATAGGTGTACTCCATCCACTGCATCGCGATCTTCACGCATGGGCACCGGGCTTCCCCGTGCCTCGGCGCGCCCGCTGCCGGCCCGGCTCTGTTCTCGACTTCTGGTACACGCCGCAGCAAATTTCTGTGCAGAATTTCAGCGCCAAACGATCGCCTCGCGCCTGTGATATTTTTCTATCCTCCGGTCGTGTGCATAGCGGGCAGACACGTAGACGGTCTCCGGGCTTGTAGCTGTGGCCTGTAGGGGACAAGATTTCACTGATGTCGAAACGTTTGGACTCCACTTGAAAAAAAAAAAGGCGAGAAGTGTCGGATGCTGCCCGCATCCTCCGCGAGCCGTACGTTTCCTGCGATGGGACAGCGAGCAGCGGCTTCCGTGCTGGTGCTGCACAAGCGGCATGCAGAGGCGGCGACACGACGGGATCTCGGCGCTGCCGGCGGTGGAATGGAAACATGGTGGCGTGGCGTGACGACGATCCGACGAGTGAGTGGGAGGGTGGTGGCCGACGACGACGACAGACGACTCGTGTTCTCTGAGCCGCCGCCGGTTCCGTGCCCTGGCCAGCGAGGTTGTTGTTCATCCGCGTCGCGTCGCAACTTTGCGGTGAAACTTTAGCTTTGGATCAAATCAAAGAGCCATGTCGGTGTGACCATACAGTACAGCAAAACAAACACAGGCAATGTCGCGTCGGTTCAAGGAGCGCGTAATCTGCGAGTTTAACAAAGGTTATTCTTGCAGAGTGTGATGAGTGTCCGGGAACTCTGCTTTGACCTGGACGGCTGATCCGTGCTCTGCATCCGGTCAGTGGATGGAACCCTTGCTCTCGGCCGAAGAGGGTTCAGTTCAGTGCTTGGCTGCCTGTAATAGATGCCTGCCTCAGTCTTTCAGGACCACCGAACACACGCATTACGCGATCACGCAAGTACAATGAACTCACGCCGCGGCTATCCCTGTCCGTCCGTCCGGAGAGGAAGAACGGCACGGCGCCCGGCCCGTTCTCTCGGGAACCAGCGTGTCCGGTGGACGATTGTGGCAGGTGCTCCGGGTGGTGGAGCGGCCGATCGCGGGTTCGAGCGCTGCTCGACTCACGATTTCTACCGGGGATTTTATCTCATATTTTCAGGTATAGTTTCTCTCACGTGGAGCCACAAAGAGATAACGACGTACCTGTCGTCTACGGAGTCGGATGGTTTCGGTGATCTCTTAAAGGACGCGATCTTCGAATCTACGTGTAGTTGCTAGGGTCTGTTTGTGTTCATAGGTGTAAGTGTGATGTGCGTGTATATGATGTTGGTGTGTGTCTGTTCCCGAACAGATGCAACTAGACGAGAGTCGTAAAAAAAAAAAACGGGTCGCGGTGCGGGCCTCTCGGTCCCCCCTCGGTGGCATCCGAGTGGGTCGTTGTCCCAGCTATCCTCTGCGCGATGCGGTGCGATGCACTGGACCTCGGGGGCGCAGACTCGTCGGATCGCGGTCGTGGCGTGTGACAAGTGTCGACACTCAGGCCCGTGCTCCGCTTAACTGGTGGTGGTACCGCTCTAGCTTTGGCCTTTTTTTTTTTTTTGCTGGCGTGCAGATGCGCCACACGAGATATTCGCGCCACGCGTACAGCCACAGCCCGTCCACAGTGCACAACTCTAGCTCCTACAGTACTACTACTCGTGCGACGAGCCGTAACGAGCGTACTGTACCTCGCAAATAGTAAGTGCTGCTGAGTTGCTGCGCGCGGATATGTGTGGAGGCGTTCGGAAAAGGAAGGGGGGCGAGAGAAGGAAGGGTGCCGTACCGGCATGAAACCCCTCGCAGGGCTGGATCTCCGGAACTGGCTTGCTCCCCGAGCTCGACAGCTCCTGCCCAATGTCGCGTCGCTGTCATGCCGGCGTGGCACTCGTCATATATGTCGCTGAGTTCATGCCGCCCAAACCCAATTTTACAGGAGTTTTACTGGCCTACGGAGTGGGCTCTTCTTTTTTTTTTTTTCTCGCACATTATGCCATTCATCCCTCTTTCTTGCAGATCTCGAAATTAAAAGAAGTCACCCATGCACTTAGTCTTTACCTACTAATAAATTAATAAAATTTCAATCTTTTTTTCTTTCACCCGTCCGTGTCCGTATCGGTGTATATGCCCCGAGCGTTGATTTTTAAAAATTTATATATACATATATCTATTTTTATTTTTACTATTAATAAAAGGTCAAAATTTCAAACTTTTTTTGGTCTGGCCCCTTTTTCGTTTGGCCCATTCATCATCTCTAACTCGATTGGCCCACTCGATTGCTGGCTTACGACCACTCCGGTGGCTTCCGGTTCCGTGCCCGTCCCGCACGTCCGTTCCCGTGCCTCCTGTTCCGTCTCCCTCTCTATGAAAATAAAAAAAACTCGCCGCCATTTGCTGCCATCGCGCGCACGCCACGACCATGGATGGCCGAACAGAAGCTCTGCTGCCGCCGTGTTCTACCCCCTACCACATGCGCCGCCCGAACTGAGAGCGTCACCGCATCCGCCTCGCCCCTGCTCCATCTGGCGCTTTCGATCTCCGGCTTCTTCCGTGCTACGAATCTTGCAACTCAGAGGTTGACACAGACTCCAGTACGCTCCCGCCCCCGACGACTGCGTCCAACACCACCGTGGCCTCCACGAGCCGCACCGCCTTGTGCACGTGGATGTACTCCATCGCGCGCGTTAGGCTCATGGACTCACGGGTTTGAGGGGCGGCCGCCATGGAGCACGCTGTCGTCCATGGACGACATGTTGTCGTGGATGAGCAAGGTGGTAGCAAATGGACTCGCTCAGGACCTGGGGGGCACCGCAGGCCATGCAGGTTAAGGTCCAGCACGTCGTGCAGTGTGCACGGTCCTGGCGTTGGTCGACAGCTGACGACGGCGACGCCGACGCCTTCCGCGTTGGCGGCATGGGGCCCATGGTGGTTTTGGCGGCTGTGGCAGCGCGGTCCCAGCGTGCCGGGGCATGGAAACGGATCGGATCGTCTCTCAAGAGACTGCAGCGAAGGGGATCTCTGAACATAGTAAGGCTGAAGCTTAAGATTTAGCCGGAGGAAGCAGGATGCCAACTTGTTCATGGAGCCTTGCACAGGTGTGGAGACAAAGGCGAAAAGGTTTTGGGTAGCTAACCTTCGGGGATTAGCACTTTATAAGATAAGATTGAGCTCTTTTTCTTTTGCAAAAAACGTACATATTGGAAATGAAATGGCTCATTATTCCGAATATTATCAATTCATAATCTGACCATCAAGTTTTACATAACAATTCTTGAAATGACCACAATTTACGTCTTGCAGACTTTAATCATATATTATGGGTTCTCAAAAGAAGTCATGGAACTTGCATTGATACTAACTCTATCAACATATGGATAGTACGAAAACTAAAGTTTTGATATATTTTGGGACTAAACATTTTTGTGCCTTACAGCTGCGAAGGAGTGGGTGAGGCGCAGCCGCAGCCGCGCAGGCACATCGATATATGTCTGGGGGAGCTCCATATGGAGGCTTCAAAAGATTAACTTCATTATGTATATCATGATGACCGTAAATAAATTGTAGACATTAAAATTTATGAAAAAAACAAAATATAAATTGATATATAGCATGTTTGTCATGATTTTCTTTCAATTAAGACCCAATAGCTATTTTTCCTCCCGTTACAACGCACGGACATATTTGCTAGTTGTCTCTAAAAAGATATGAGCACCAGTATTAGTAGGTTTCACCACTAAGAGTCGATCGTCTAACGGCTGTTTGGATTGACCTTAACTAGTTATTAGTTCAAACTCTAATTAAATGGGTCATATACGGATTACAACTTAGTAAAGTAAAGGTTTAATGATATGATAAAAACAATATACAACAATTTAATGATATGACTAGCCTATGAAACTATGCAACGAGAGGGACTATTTCTTTCATAAATCTAAATCCATAAAGTTAAGGTAGTATTCTATTTGATCATGTTTTGGTAGCAAAAATTTGGATTCTAGACAAAAAAAGAGTGTTGTTTGAATCATAGATTATTATTAGTTGTATTTGCATACAAACTATCTCCAAGTAGGATTTTGGTAGATAGTTGGATAAAAAAACTGCCCCCTATTGTTTGGATTTTATTATTATTCTCTACCTCATTGTTATAGTTTCTAGAGCTTGAACAAGGACCTTAATTGTTTTTTGAGAATACAAGGACCTTACTCGGCCTCGTAACCACCTTTTTTTTTTCTTATAATCATGGTACACATCTATGATCAAGAAAATCAATACAACTAGATCTAAGATCTAGGTACTAGGAAAAGTCCCTTCACTAATTTTTATAAATGTGGCATAATAGATATGGTTAATTATTTTAGGCTATCAATTTAACTTGTCACCCTTTACAAGTTGCAGTTTACTAAACCGTGTCATAATCAAATGGAGGTGATAACATCATTCACCTGCATAATGTTTTAAATAATGTATATTCGGAGGTGATGTCAACAAATGAACATGAGTTCCTTATAAACATTTTTTTAGAATGAGTTTCTTAGAAACCTTTTTTGAGCAACTCTTATAAACGATTACATATGTTGAAGTCATCATTATTTTTGTTTACCACAATTCGGCTGGGACAGAATTTTGCTGGCTTTTTTTCTTTTTGAGCAACCGGGCCTTCGCGACGTGGAAGGAAAAAAAAAAAGCACTACAAGAAATGCGAAAGTGTATGAAAAGGGCCGGGACCGAAACTGGGCCTTGGAAGAAAAATTGATGAAAAGGGCTGGAAGTGTACCAGAAGAACTATGAAATGGGCCATAAAAATTGTAAAAACAAAATCAAAATGGAGATGCGGGGTATCGATCCCCGTACCTCTCGCATGCTAAGCGAGCGCTCTACCATCTGAGCTACATCCCCTTACGCTTAATAGATTGTTTTAAGAATGCGATACAGTTTCGATCATCTTACTCTTCATCTTTTTTTGTTTGTTTGGTGGAATATAATAAGATTGATTCATATATATTATTTAATTTCTAACACGCTAATAATTATGAGAAATGCACTCATGATGCATCAACACTTCTAGAATTAGTTGATTCCCCAAACTAAACATTCTATAGTTCTCAATTTTGTTGGTATTGTGGGGAGCTACAGATTTGCACTAGGTGGGTTAGGCTCTCGAACTAGCGTATATCTAAGAAAATTCTTGCCCATTGGGTTGTGGGGCTGCTTTGCAGATTTCTACCGGGTGGGATGGGCTCTTGACCTAGCGTATATCCAAGCAAAATCTTGTTGATTGGGTGGGGCGTAGCATCAACAAATTGCACCAATTTTTGGTTGAATGAACTTTTCAACCCAAACTATCTCAAAATCACAATCAGGGAAAACTAACATGACGGAGCTCCATTTTCTTCGAAAGACAAGGATCAAGGGCCAGTTTAGCATGACTTTGGCTCCTCTTAAAAGAGATTTGACTCTATCTACTCTCGTGGAGTAACTTCTTTGATAGTTGAAATTGTTTAAAATGTTTGTCAAAAAAAAAACTTCAACAATAATTTTGTTGCAATTTATGTCAACTTTATGATGAGATATTGTTGACCCATATGTCTAATAGAAAAATGGCTCGCTGAAGCATATCTGGGAGACAATTTAACGAAACCTGGATCGAAGCTAGAGCATGAGACGCTTCTGAAGCCCTCCCAAACGATCTAGAAAACCCACTAACCTAAGTGGCCAACTGTGCCGCGACATATATAAATATTCAAATGGCAAATGCAATCACGACTCAAAAAAGCGCCTAAACAAACACACATGACACATCCAAAGAAAATGGTAGAAAACCGACCAAAAAGAACCGATTAATGACCCCACACAAATGCCGCCCTACTTTGCCACCTCTAATTTGCCAGGTCAACTCGATTTATTCATTCACGTTGATTTCTCAGTCCCCGGTACATTCTTCTCTACATGTCCTTGAACCTTGATGACGCCAGGTATCGCCGTATCGGTGCAGGTGAACAAAGCCTGGCCGTACGTGCGTTCTCCCACTCATTGCTGGCCGTGGAAAACCGAAACATCGTACTGCACACGCGTTCTCCTACGGGTTGCTGTGGAAAATCGAGACATCTCGAGACCGCGAATTGTCGTATGCAATGCAATCCACGCGAAAAACCTTTTAATCCCCTCCACGTACCCTATGGCCCTAGTGACAGTGAAGTTTTTTTTGTGTGAAAAAAATGACGGTGAACGTTGTGGTCGTTGGCCGTGTAACCACCACCACCACACCAGCTCCACGGTTTGCACCGCACGGCAAGCATCGGCGTGGGCTGGCTCGCCGAACCGAGTCCGTCCCCAACCGGCGTCGACGTCGTCGGCGCGTGGGAATCGCGAGAAAAAGGCGACGAAACAGGACACACCGACAGCGCAGCTGCGAAGCTGGTCTCCGCTGTTAACACGTCTCTGCTGCCCGCCTCCCCCCTCCACCACCCGCCTCCTCGAGTCCAAGAAGTCCCCCACCGGCCACCACCACCACCACGCCCGCCAGCCAGCGCCACCACTCCGCCCGAGTCTAGTTTTCGACGCCAAGCCGCCGCCCCTGTTCCTTCCTCCTCGGCTCCGCGCACCGCACAGCGCCGCCGGCGGGAGGAGAGGAGACGGGTCAGGGCAGAGCGACGCCGATGCACCCCAAGCTGTCGCGGGCCGCCCGCAGGCTGCTCTGCTGCCGCGGGGCCGCCTCCCCGGAGGACCTGTAAGTCGCCTGCTCCTTGGCCTGCTGCTCCCCCAGCTGCGTGCGTTGCTCTCCCTTTTGCGTGTGAGCGCGGCGACTAGTGATGGTGTATATGCGAAATTCCTCGCGCTTTGGCTGCTAAGTTCCCGGCGTTTTCTTCTTCATTTTGTCTGACCATGCCGGATGCCACCTGGAAGGTTGCAAGTTTCTGTTGAGACTAGCTCGTTTCTTGTTTTGGTTCGTGTGAATTTTCCGAATACTAAAGGGCGGTGCAAAATTTAACTGATCCGTGGCTCGAATTTGGTGGGCAGTGGACTTCTTGTTTGATTTCAGAGCTAGTGTTTGTACAGGCGATGGCGGTGAGGTGAAATTAGTAGGGATTTGGGCGCTCCGATTTTTGTTGTTTGTTTAGTGACAATAACCGAGGGAAAGTTGGCAGACAATTCCAGCTTTATTCTGTTCCTCAGCTTCAGAAATAACTGTGAAATGGTGTGCAAATTTGGCATGTTGGTCTTGTTTGATGAGCCATCATAAAATTTATGATCGATTTTCTATGCTAGGATTAGGCAAATTTGTTCTAGGGGCAAAAGGGGATTTGTATCAGGGGAATTGGATGAGTGGATCACCTATCCTATGCTTGGAAGAGTATATAGTAGCTCATTAAAAGTAACTAAATTTTTTTTGAAAGTAAATATAGTAGCTCATTATGTATTTAATTGTTTGGCTTTGCCAGGTCTGATGAAAGAACTGGATCATTGAGGTGGGTTTTCTCATTGAGAGAGCTTCGATCAGCAACCAACAGCTTCAATTACGATAACAAGATTGGAGAAGGGCCACTTGGGAGTGTGTATTGGGGACAAGTTTGGGATGGTTCTCAGGTTTCTGCTCTGTACATCTTCATCCTTTCTGTGAATTTAAATTTCAACTTTATTGCCAGCCAGTTCGCCCTTACTTTTCACATGCAAACATTTTATCCGTACCTATCAATCTCACTAAATAACCGAACAACTACCTATATTTTTTTCCTTTTTGCTCTGGGACATTGATCTCTGATTGCGTTATTATTAGGTACGTAGGATATGTTGTCATTGGAAGTCAACAAAAAAATTTATATGAACTGGCTACAGGTTTGCATATCTCCATCTTGTAAATAATAAATGAACAATGCCTACACTATCCTGTCATGATGGCAACTATCGGGCGTGTCTTCTTTAAAATTATGATTGAGGTCTCATGTACCTGCCGAGTAACCTTATTTTTAAGAATTGTAAAAAGAATTGGTATAATGCTTATAGGCAAATAAAACCCATATCTCAAGTATGCTACATTCTGTGTCTACATTTGTTCTTTTTTATATGTAGTTGTGTCCATATTATGCAAATTGAGTGGCTGGGAATGTTGTGACAATGTGTCATTCCATGCGTTATTCTCTGTATCCAGCTTTGATATTATATAAAACTAAGTTGAATTTAATGAACCTACTGATTGACTTTGCCAATCTTCATCAATGCAGATTGCTGTCAAGAGGTTAAAGAACACAAAGAATGGCACGGAAGTGGAATTTGCTTCAGAAGTTGAGATATTGGGAAGAATAAGACACAAAAACCTCCTGAGTTTTCGTGGATATTGTGCGGATGGACCCGAACGCGTTCTTGTGTATGACTATATGGCAAACTCAAGTCTCTATGCACATCTTCATGGAACACATTCTGCGGAGTGTCTCCTTGACTGGCGGAGGAGGGCATCGATTGCCATTGGCACCGCTCGAGCTCTCTTGTTAGTGAACGACCTCTTTATCTTTGTTCATAACAGAACAACATTGATAATTCATACATTGTTGCTTTTGTTAACCACTGTGACAAATATAACTCAAGTACTTTCTCACAGGTACCTTCATCACCATGCAACACCTAAGATAATCCATGGAAGCATCAAGACCACCAATGTGTTACTGGATTCAAACTTCCAGGCGCATGTTGGTGATTTCGGTTTGATAAGGCTAATTCCTGATGGAATGGACCATGGAAAGATAACCAATGAAAGCCAACGAGGCTATCTTGCTCCTGAGTACATTATGTTCGGCAAACCAACAGCAGGTTGTGATGTATACAGCTTTGGTATAATACTATTAGAGCTTGCGAGTGGCAAAAGGCCAATAGAAAAGTCTGGTTCTGTCAAGACATATGGAATTCGAAACTGGGTGCTCCCGCTGGCAAGGCAGGGTAGATACGATGAAATTGCAGACTCCAAACTCAGTGACAAGTTCTCTGAATCTGAACTGAGAAGAATGGTGTTTGTTGGGCTAGCATGTACGCATTCGGAATCTGAAAAGAGACCTACAATGCTTGAAGTTGTGCCATTGCTGAAAGGCGAATCAAAAGAGACCCTTCTTAAGCTTGAAAGAGACGAGCTGTTCAGCTCAGACTCGATGGTGAGTTCGCAGGGAACACCAACCCCAGATGGGAGCACAGACTCTGCGCCAAAGAAAGATCAAGAACTGGCTGGGGCGTGAACTGTGATATATTGTTACTGTAGGTGATGGTAGAAAGAATGTTTCTGGTATTGATGATTGGTTTGTGCGGTTTGACATGAATTGTATAGGCTTTCTGTGAGGAGTTTTTTTTCTCCCTTTTGAGAGAGTAAGGAGCGAGGGGTTGCAGATAGTTGTTATGCGAAGTGCTTTTTGTATGCACCGCATAGAAAATGCACATGTTTTCCAGATGTTTGTATATTTCTATGTTGTCCTCATATTAATTTGCACAGAATGTTCGCCCTTTAATCTGTAGATAGATATACCAATATACAATGAGTCAATTAAATTATTTCACTACTATTTCGATACTGAATTTTGCTTTGGCATTTTCTCCCGCATGTCGCATTCAGATGGCAAAGTGTCCGTTCAGTTGCAAGCTACTCTGTCTTTGCAAAACCTTTTATGTCAGGTCTGGCACACCATGGCCACTTCGCAAGAAACTAACCTCTAGCAGACAAAACAGCAACTGTCTTAGGCAAATCACACATCAATAAACTAAACAGAGCTATAAGAGAGCATGGAAATGCAAATAAAGGAATGCAGCAGAGCTCAATCTGCTACATATTGTCATATTATCATGCCATGTGTTTGAGGACAAGCAGACTGAAAGCGATTCCCATGAAGGTGGCGATGGCGATCCCCAGGATGCCCGCAAGGATCCCTGGAACCACCAGAGAGGTCCATCCCTTGGCGGTGGCCATGCCGCAGGCCGTGGTGGGCCCGCCCACGTTGGCGTTGGACGCTATGAGCAGCAGCTTGGTGTGGAGGCCGAGCAGGTTGCCGACGCCAAGGGTGACGAGGAGGTGCACCGCGATCTGCACCGAGGCGAACGCAAAGATGCTAGGGCTGGTGTTGATGACATTGCCGATGCTTCCATTGGCTCCCACAACAGCGAAGAAGACCTGCATGAGAACGACGGCCATGGGCTCGGCCGACGGCGCTAGGTCACCGAGGTGAGAGGGGAACAGTGTTGCCAAAGCCACCACGATTGCTGTTATGCAGGGAAGGCTTCCCCCCGGAACGCCTAGCACGGCCGTCGCCAGCTTGCCTGCCTTGCATATGGCGAATGCCACCGCCATGGCCACGGCGCTGTGGTGCTGCTTGTTGTCACTGTCACCAGCAGCAGCAGCAGCAGCAGCATCGTCTTCGATGGAATGTTGTTCCGCGGGGATCCTCGCTGCTATTGCGAAGATGCTTGTGAAGTAGAGTGCGCAGATGATGTTGTCAGCGGCCAGCCCGGCTGCCAGCACTGACGGAGAAACCCCAAGAGCTTCAGAAACAGCAACGTAGTTGACAGCTGCTCGAAACATATTCAGTCAGTGAAGCTATTGCCATGCAACAGGTACCAGCAAGGACATGTTGTCACCTCCCCCGATGTGGCGGCTCATGAGCGCCGCCGCGATCTTCCAGTTGTCCGGCCCCAGCGAGCGCATAGGGACGAGCAAGAACGCCACCACGGTGCCGATCGTTGTGGCCACTGCTGGCACACAATACGTACATAGCATACGTCAGAGGCAGAGGCAGAGGCAGAGGCAGAGGCAGAGGCAGCAAGCAAGCAAGGACGCTCACCAGATCCGAGCAGAAAGGCCAGCAGCAGGTCCCCCGTGGAGCGGAGCACGCGGCGCAGGTCCGCGCGGAAGAGCAGCAGCGGGATGGCCAGCGGCAGCAGGTACTCCAGCACCACGCGGTAGGCCGGGGCGTCCGCCGCCACCACGCCGGCGCTGCTGGCCGCCAGCCCCAGCAGGACGCTCACCAGCGCCCCGCTCAGGGCCTTGCCCACGGGGGTCCGCTTCTCCGACCAGATGCCCAGGGCGGCGGTGCTCAGGAGGAAGGTCCAGTTGCCCCAGTGGTCAGACGCCGGAACGAGGGAGGCCTGTCCTCCATGGCCCAAACACGGCACCAGAGCAAGGATCTTGCGCTGCCGGACGCCACCAACTCTCAGTCGTCCTGGTACAAGGCGGCACGACCATTTTTGGTGGTGTCGGCGGCGGCGGCCAAGGACCGGAGCAGTGGCGGTGGAGCTGCCTGGGGTGGCGGCCACAGCAGATGCCATCCGGTGCCGGCGGCGGCGGGAGTCAACCACAGGACCGGAAGCGAAGGAGTTGTTCACAGCGAAGTAAGTACTTCTATATTGGAACGAGCATCTGCTGCTCAACTTTGCATATTATTATTAGTTATTATACTCCACCACTGACTGATTTTCACAGTCCTAGTGACAGGCAGCGCAAGTCCATCAACACAATAATAGCCAAACTGCCAAACCAAATGCTCATTCCCGACAGTCATGGCTATTATCCCAGCGCAAGACCAGAACAAGGATTCGAACAAGAACAGCAACAAAGTCAGTGAAGAGAGTCAGTGCGTGCTTGATGTAGTCCATGTCCCCACCGTGCGCCCTCTCGATAATCTCCCAGGAACACCAGGAGGCCAAAGTAGAGCTGCAGCAGCACAGGTGGCCATCCATGACCATATGCAGTCAGTCAGCTTGGTTGCATGCTTTCTTATTACAAGGCAAATTAAGAAGGCTTTAAGTTTGTAGGGTGTAAGCAAAGCTCATTCACCTCAAACATGAAGGTGGCGCTGGTGTGGCCACAGATTGAAGTAGCAAACTGCGGCCAGAGAAGAATGGAGAGGCCAGATGAAAGCAGGCCGCCGAGGTACAGGTATTCCCTGCGCTTGGCGATGATGGCTGTACCAGAGAAGCATCCAAAAGCAATTGCGGTTCCGACGAACGCTGTTGCGAGAATCCTGGTACATGCGCAGAGCAGAGGCAGTTTAGGCCTCGTTTATGTGCTGAAATTTCTAACCTAAAAAGTACTATATTATTTCGTTTGTATTTGATAAATATTATCTAATTATAATTTAACTAGGATCAAAAGATTTATCTCGTGATTTATAACTAATTTATGTAAGTAGTTATTTATTTTATCAACATTTAATACTTCATATATTTGACGTAACATTTGATATGACGGAGAGAGAGTGAAATTTCTAACTTTTTTAAGACATCTAAACAAGGCCTTAGGCCTTGTTTAGATTGTGAAAAAATTTCAACCTGATGAATAGTAACTCTTTTGTCTTATTTGACAAATATTGTCCAATCGTGGACCAACTAGGCTTAAAAGATTTATCTCGTGATTTCAAATTAAACTATGTAATTAGTTTTTTTAACTACATTTAATGCTCCATATATGAGTTCAAAAATTAATGTGATAGAGAGAAAGTAAAAAAATTTGACAATCTAAACAAGGCGTTAATAACAAAGCAACGCTCAATCAACTCAAGAGAGCATGATTCTTTTGGTGTCAAATCTAGCTAGCTAGCTAGCTACTAGCCTACTCCAGGCTGAGGGGAAATGAATGGGGAATTGAGGAACAAACAGACAGTGTAAGCAACTGAGAGTAGAGTCGCTAAAGTAGCCGTAGTCATTCTGAATCTGTAGATAGATATACCAATATACAATGAGTCAATTAAATTACTTCACTACTATTTCGATACTAAATTTTGCTTTGGCATTTTCTCCTGTGGTCACAATTTCCTTAATCCACATGTCGCATTCAGGTGGCAAAGTGTCCGTTCAGTTGCAAGCTACTCTTTGTCTTTGCAAAATCTTTATGTCAGGTCTGGCACACCGTGGCCACTTCGCAAGAAACTAACCTCTAGCAGACAAAACAGCAACTGTTTTAGGCAAATCACACATCAATAATCAATAAACTAAACGTGACCTTAGTTTTCTCTGAATTTAGTGAGATGTGAGGCACGGTTGGTAGTTGGTACGTGCAAACAACTGAAAGGCGCGACGGCACCCGAGCTTCTCAATATTATTATATATCCATAAGCATACAAAAAAAAAAGGAGCTGCCACAAACAACAGTTTATAAAATAGCCCCGTCCAAATATTTGATTCGATCGGATTGAGATTCCCGCACGCTTTTTTTCCGGTAGCGCCCAGCTTTTGTTAAAGTTAGAGTATGTGTATGTATCAATAACCCATGATCTTAGTTGAGGGCAATTGCCCACACTAGCCATTGTGGCTAAGTCAAAAGTTAGAAACTGATCAGCAAACCGATAGACTTTTTTTATAGAAAGTACGACAAAAGTTTTACCGCGATTTCTATTAGACGAATAAAGAAAAATGTAAGTGTTAGCCTAGTTTTTTGACTGGAAACCAGGCCAGAAAAACTATACAATTTTAGAGGGTACCCTAATCCACCTACACATCTAGGTACCAAGTCAACTCAACTCGCGCCACAACTAGCGCCCACTCAACTACTCTCTTGACCGGATTAGGACATCGACACAAGCCTTAACCCCTCGGTCGTATTGGGTCATCGACATGAGCAACCACTTGACACCACTAAACTCGGTCAGATTGGGTCATCGACACGAGCCACCACTCCACTAAAAACTCAAAGAAAATGATTAAAAACAAAAAACTACGTCTACTCCACCACTGCCACCCACCGCGCAACCAAACAGTGAGAACGACGAACCAGCCCTGCCCTAGACACCCCAACCGAGCCCACAACAACGCCTCAAGAAGGTCACGACGCTCAAGCGCCACCGTCACTCGTCCAAGACAGGACAAGGCTTTCGCCCGTGGAGTGCGCTGGGGATGCCACGCCCTCAACAGGAGAACCCCACGAGTGCCGTCGTCGCCGGGCTTTCGCCCAAAGAACCCCTAGCACAGGCGTTGGTCCAGATGTCGGGTCCCCACCAGACACCAAGTCGTCATTGCCGGTTATCCAGAAGAGATCTCACCGGGGAAGACGCGCCGGCCACGCGAGCAACAGCAAAGCTGCACTAGCACCCCGCCGGACCACCTGCCGAACACCAGCCTCCCGCCACCATGTGCGTCCACCATCCGCCCGCCGTAGCCGTAGCCGCCGCCGCCAGCCACCACCGCCGACCGAGCTCCCATCATTGGAACCGCCACTACCTCGAAGGTACCGGATCTAAAGCAGAGCCCCGGACCAGCACCCCCGCGGACGCCAAGGCCTTCGTCTTCATAACGACCGCCACACGACGACATCCGGGGGCATTGGAGAGGGATGGCATAGATGAAGACCGTCCCCCAACGCTAGCACATCCCTAGCCACCGCCGCAAGAAGGCCACCACAAATAAGAAAGGTGGGGGCGTGCGGAGAGGGAGGGAACTCCGTCGCGACCCCCTGCGCCCGATGGGCAGCAGCCCCACCGGTCTGCTGTCGAGATCCAGTCGGAGAAGAGCGGCCTCCACCCGCACCAGCGCCACAAGTGGCACCACCATGGCACCACCACCGTGTAGAATCCGCGACCGACCATGCCACCACGACATCGCCGAAGAAGCAGCCCTTTCCTCGGTGAAGAGCTCGCCAACAGGCCGTAACGGGTCGAAGCTAGATGCGCTGAAGCAGGACAAGGGGACCACCGCCGCCGACCCACTTCGCACCACCACCACCACGCGGGGGCTCAGATCCGGCCTGGGAGGCCAAATCCGATCGCTTGGGCGCCAAAAACGGAGGCCGGAGCCGCCGCCGCCGCTGCAGATGAGCAACCGCCGCCGCTGGCCCGCTGGCCGCTGCCAACACCATCATTGGACCCGCACCGCCAAGAAGGGCGGGATCCGGTCGAGGGGAGGGAGGTCCCGGCGAAGACAAGCCGGATCCGTGGCCGGCCGCACCAGGACGCCTCCACCTCTGCCGCCACAAATGGCGCGCCGTGGGAGACCCCCACCTCCGTCGCGCCCCCACACGCACCTCCGCTGGCGCGCCACCGCCGGCCGAGTGCGGGCCACGCCACGCCGAGCGCCGCCCCGGGCTGCGCCACCACCGCGCTAGGCCGCCTCCTGCGCCGCGCCGCCCCGCGCAAGAGACCGCGCCACCAAAGCGGAAGGCCCCGCCGCCACATTCCTGGGGGGCCGCGCGAGCCTCCCGGAGGCCCCCTTCGGCGGCGGCGAGGCGGGAGGATGTGGGGGCCCTGGCTGGCGGCGGGGGCTAGGGTTTCGCCGCCCGAGCGGCCTAGCGGGGAGCGACGCGGGGGCTCTACGAAGAGTGTTTGTATCAATTTCCAAACCGATAGACTGAACCGATGCTTAGAAGAGTTTAGATGCACCATTTATTCTTGCCTAAGACAATAGAGCAAATGGTTGTTAGTAGCTTATGCTAGTATAATATATCTTATTATTCAGCTTTGGGCATGTATCCATTTGAGGTGTCGTATGGCCAGACCCCTAGGAAGTTGGGCATTGAAATTCTACAACTTTGTGCAGTACCTGATCTGGAGAAGTAGTTGCAAGAAAGAAGAGTTTCTGACAAGAATCATCTAGCAGAAAGTGCAAAAAGCTCAACAAAGGATGAAATCCCAAGCTGATAAACACAGAGTTGACAGGGAATTTCATCCAGGAGATTTGGTTTACATGAAACTGCAACCTTACGTGCTCATAAAAACATGGGAAAATAATATTTCCATTCAATTAAAATTCAACATAAGGGGATAGAAATATGGTTCACGCATTCATGTTTGGTGCATTTGAGTTCTGTGCTGTTTTTTTGAATTAAAGTTAAACTGATTCAAAATTCAATTTGAAAATGACTTTGAAAATTTAGAAAGAAAAAGAAAAATGAATTTCTTCCTCTCCCTGTGTTTATGCCCTGCTGCTCTCTCTCCCTTCCTCGGGCCCAGTGGTCACAGGCCGGCCCAGCTAGAGCGCAAGCCCGCGCGGACGCGCCCCTCCCTCCGTTTGTCAGACGACTGGGACCCGTCTCCTAAATCACTGACACTCCGCGCCCGCGCGTCAGCGCCTTCCCCTACCTCTGCCGTCCCCGAGCCGGACTCTGTCCGAGCGAATCCCGCCGCCGCGCTCCCGATCTCCTGGGATTCAGCGTGCACTCCACGCCTACGCCCCTATAAAAGGGAGCCGTCAGGTGCCGCGCTGCCTCTAATTGAACCTTAGCGCCAAGCCGCCTCTGTCCGAGCTCCCAGCGCCGTGGAAAGTGGAAACTTAGTACGCCGCCGCCGAGCTCGATCGTCTCGCCGTCTCGCAGCCTCGCCGACGATCCGATCTGCCCACCCAGTCCTCGGGCTCGGCACCACACCATCTCATTGATGTCTGCTCGATCGTTCCCAACCGCTTTCTGAACCTGTCCGTGGAGAACAGCTTTCTCAATCTTCTATAATAATGGCAGCCAGACACTACTCGCCTTGGTCAGATTTCCAGCCAGAGCTCCTAGGCCTTGTCCTCAGGCGGCTGCCCTCCCTAGCCGACCGTGTTCGGTTACGAGCAGTCTGCCGCCAATGGCGCCACCATGCTCGGCTTGAGCCGGTCCCCCCACCACTCCCATGGCTCAGTCTCAAGGACGGGACCTTCCTCAGTGTGCCGGACGGTGAGGTTCACCGTCTCCATGTACCGAATGGTGCTGTTTACAACCATGGCTCCACGGGCAGCTGGCTCTTCTACAGTGACATCAACGGCATGTGCTCACTGGTAAACCCTTTCTCGAAGGCTGTCATACAGCTTCTCCATGCAGACATCATTTGGAGGAGTCATGAGAATACGGGTGTGGACCGGTATCTAGTCTACCTAAAGTGGGTGTTGCTCTCCTCTTCCCTGGACCCGTCACCAAATTCCCATTTCGCCGTGCTGATCATGGACAACGAATACATCACTGGAATTTCTATCTGCCAGCCCCCAATGGCGTCTGCATTCAGAGTGCTGAATCACGAGCGTCTGCGGATCCTTGACGTTGTGTTCTTTGATGGGAAGTTGTACGCTCTCGCGCGCAAGAAGCTCTTTGTCATTGATATTGATTCTAACTACTATAATGGTAATCCAAAGATCATCCCACCCACTATGAGATGCATAGTTGACTCCATCGATGATCCAGGGACCAAGCTACAATCCTTTGCTAATTAGGGCTATAGGTGCATGTATTGGGGTTACCTTGTTGAATGCAGTGGTAGGTTGTTGCACGTAAGGCGGCTGCTTGGAGTCTTGTCCACCGTGCCAGAGAACATCAAGCTACAACAAGCCCGTACTCTTTCGTTTGACGTCTTCGAGGCAGACTTGACCACCGTTTTTCTTGTGGCCAGTGAAAAGGGTCAACACTTTGGGAGCCCAAGCACTCTTTGTTGGCAGACACTCCAAGTGTCTCCCTGCTTCTGAACGTGGAGCTCAAGAAGATTGCATCTACTTCATATGTGATTATGATTGGGGAGATGTTAATGAGGATCCCTTTCGTGATCGTGGTGTATTCAACGTGAGAAATGAGATGGTCACACCTTTGTTGCCAGAGGCTGCAGTGGTGCGTCCGCAAGGTAAATCTGGACCTGGGCATCCCGCATGGTTCTTTCCTGAATGAAGTCTGAAACTAAGTAAATAAGCCACATTATAGCATAGCATTTTTTTTTTTCAAATATCTTCATGCAAGTACTTATAACCAGTTGTTTAATGGTAATCTGTATTTTTATATCCAGTTCTATACTTTTAGCCATTCAACTATTGTCCAAGTTTGATTTTGGCCATACGCTAAAGCTACTGTCTTTGACCAACACAAACAACTTTATCCTAACTCCTTTGTATTGTGCTGATCTGTATTGTACTGTTTTTTTATTTATTAATTTGCTCTGTAGGGGTGCAAAACCCTCTAGCTTTCCTAAAAAAAAAAACAGTCTATCAAATTGTCAATAGAACAAACAAGTCTTAGCTATCTAGATCTAGCTGGTTTCAAGTTGGTTTTGCATTTACTAAAAATAATAAAGTGATTCGTGGTACAAAAATTCATAAGTAATTTATTTTAAATTACAAAAATGTGAATCCATAGCCAAAATTTTAAAATGAAACATGTTTAGCTAGATTTGGAGTTATTTGGATAATTTTTTTCTTGAAAATGTAGTAGAACTGTAACACTCTGGTGTTAAACATGCATTATCTTGCATATCATGAGCATGATCATCTCTTTTGCATAGTCATTTATTTACATGAAATGAGAGAATTTAAATATGTGCTTACCTTGATTTGAACTAGAGCTTTGTGATAGATTGATTGTTTGGGGTTGAGTGTTAAATGAAGTTTATAGAGAAAATTATTTGGAGCAAAACTTATTTTGGGGTCATTTCATGAAAAGGTTTGGAAGTGGGTCAAAAATGTCAAAAATAGTTTAAAAAATGATTTTCTTTTAATTTTAAATCCCTATTTTTGGAATTCAAATTCTAGGCAGAATTAGGTTTTGATGTTTAAAAGTGAAATGTTCTACTCATCAAAAGGAACATTTCATCTTTTATGAGTTTTTCAAATTTCGGATTATTTTAGAAAATATGGGGTTCGTCAAGTTCTGCACGAATCTTGGCGAAGTAGGACCCACCGAACAGTCTCTTCTTCCTCCTCTCTTCTTCTTCCTCGCGACGCTGTCCGCGCCGACGCCGGCCGCGTGGCGTCCGTATGCCGAACCGCTATTGCCGCCGCCGCGAGCTCGCGCGCCACCACACCCCACAGCCTTGATACTTTTTGCCAAGAACTCACCAGAAGCTCCGCCTCGACGCGAGCCACGTCCTGCGCACCCTCCCCGCCTCAATAACCCTAGGTAGAGGTTGAATCGACCCGTTCCCCTTCGCCGGCCATGGCCGCTCCGATCGCCGCGCGGTCTGCCGTGGTCAGCAGCCTCCCCCTCCCTCCTTTATCCTGTGCATCGGATTCGTCTGCTCGAGTAGGGTCGATTGGTGTAGCTAATGGGACCGATTAGGGTCCGAGCCCGACGAATTTGGCCATCCGCCGCCGCGGATTTGCGCCGCCGCTCGCCGGCGTACGTTACCGTTGTTGCTCCGACTGTCCATTCCTCGCTTCGACTAGTCCATGAGAACCACCGTGGTCTGTTGTAGCTGATAGGCTAGTCCAGGTACCCCGTCGTGGCCCGAGCTGGCCGGAGCGTCGTCGACCCGCACCGCCGTCCGCCGCCGTACGTCGCCGCCGGTCAAGACCGCGCTATTTTCCTGCATTTTACCCACCGTTGAGTCGCGCTGACGAGTTGAGTCGTTTGGTGGCCGTAGTGTCGCCGGAGACCTCGCCGCCGGCGAGATCCCGTCGGCCGGCGACCGGTGTTTCGCGATGTTTCACTGACGTGTGGGTCCCAGGGTGACATCAACATGACATCAGCACTGACGTCAGCATAGGTTCGGTCTGGGTACATAGAGTCGGGTGTCCGTAGCGAAGTTCAGTCGCTGGGTACACTCCGGGTACGCGTAGTGTTTTCGGTTCGATTAATTTTCAAGAATGAATTTTACAGATTTCTGTTAAAATCTTTGAAAAATCATAACTTGCTCATTTTTCATCCAAATGAGTTGGTTCAACTTGCAGTATTTTTCTTATGAGAAGTTTTATACATGAAAAATATGAAATCTGAAATTTGTGATACTTTTCTGTATAGATTTATTTATCTCTATTAATTGCTTTTATCTTAGAAAATGCATAAGTAATTCTCTGTTGCTCAGAAAAATGTGAGACCAAGTTTGTTAGTCTTCTTATGTCATGCTCTATCTATGAAAAATGTTATGAGATTATGTCATGTTGAAAGTTTGCTCTGTCCGTAGCAAAGTAGCCTAAAGTCATGTTGTAGTTATACCCTAATTTCTTTTAATTATAAATAATGCTTTAAAGTTATCATTTCATGTGTGTAAAAATGCTTTTTATGATTTTTGTGAGGTGTGTGATCTGCTATTGGTTTTGGTTCAGTAGAGTGTAGTGTGCAAAACAATGGTTGTTTATAATTTCTTATAGTGTGCGAGTAAATTGTAATGCGAGGCTTGTTTGGAGAATTGTCGGTAGAAGAGAATGCAGATGACACGTGCTTATCATACATGTTTTCAAATATCATATCATTCATCTTAGCTGAGCATTCATTCACCATCAGCATCAGCATTGTATTTCTATGTATCCATGGTGTTCATACGCACTATGCATCATACAGGATCGTCAGAGCTCGAAACGGTAGTTTCCGGAGCACAAGGAGAGGAAGGCCAGCAGGAAGCTTTGGTACGGGAAGTAGCAGCAGAAGAGGATCCCGAAGTTGATCTTCCAGAGTGTCCTGACCACCAGCCCAGCTCTTTCCTGAAAGGCAAGCCCCGGAGCATTCTCCCTGTGGTTTGCAAAAATATCTAACTTGAGTCCTTTACTTATTTGATGCATTAAGTTATAGGCGTTGTTTTATACCGTTGCTGCATTACTTATATTCCTTGCCACTGTTTATACTTCAACCCTGTTAGGTTCAGGTACGAATATATGCTTAGCCCTGCTTTAACTAGATCGGTAGAAGTCGGGTGATTTCCTGTCATCCGCGAGTTATAGGTGGTGACTTGGAATGGTTGAATACATTGTTATCTTGGATAACCATGTGGAGATAATAAATCGAGACCGGGCGAGATTGGTGTTGAGACTAAACTGGAGGTTCGATGTGGTTATCCCGTCTGTGTCAAACTAGGACCCCGTCCGTTGTACGTCCTCAAGTCATATTGAATTTATGCCTCATATTTAGCTGGAAGGATAAGTCGTTCCGACCGCGAAGCCTAATTTTGATTTGGGCTGGGAGTCGACCTGCTGTACGCATTGTATTGGTGAAGATGGGGGACCACAGCTTACGCGGAGAGTAAGTCCGAGGTCAGGGTCGCCCTGAATAAGGCAGCCGGGCGGTTCCTGGATACGATGGTACCTGTTGATCCCGCGCTTTTCCTGAATTGAATGTCGGTGATCTATAGCTCACCTTAGCGGGTGAGTGTGGTTTGTGTGAGGAATACCCGCCAGCTGGTTAGTAATCGATTATAATCGCCATCGTTCCTGGACAGTGAACACTTGACTTGAGCAGCGGCATCGTAGTAAAAACTTGAACAAGAGATGAGATGGTTGAGCTGTTGAGATTGAAAGATACTCAACCAGAATTGGTTACTTTCTTGTTGAATAATTATTACCATGCTTGTTTAGTACAGGTGCTAATGTAGCATGATAAGGTTAATCAGATTAAAATACATTGCTAGAAGGTTCTTATTAATTGTTTCTTAATGCAAGCTTTTTCGCAATTAAATGAGTCAGCTATCCTACTTCTACAGCCTTGCATACTCCTTGGAGTCAATTTATTTTAGTTTATGACGGGTAAGTCTAGCTGAGTACATTCTCGTACTTAGGGTTTTATTTCTCATGTTTTTGCAGATGGTGAGATGTTTTATGGCTATTGTCAGAACTGCTTCTATCCCGCCTTGGGAGATGATTAGACCTTGGGCATGGTCACTCCTCTCTACTTGATGCTTTTGCTGGATGTTGACCAAGGGACTGGCACTGTATTTAAACTAAGTGTGTGTGTGGTATTTAAACCTAATTGCTTTCGCTTCATTTTGAATTTGAACTTGTTTGTAATAACTTTATTTCGAACTCCGATGTTTTAAACTATGTGCAAACTATGTACTTGTGAATGGGAACGCTAAACTATTACGATCTTGGTCGTGCCGAAAAAGTTTGAAATCCTTCGAGATTTCGGTATGACTATCGGGTTTATTAGGTCTCAATCATGTAGTTTGTCGTCCTAATGGTGAATTATGTGCTTGTGCTCTAATAAATTGGTCGGTTCTGTCACAAGAACTACACTTCATTATATTAAGAACAAAAAGGAGAAAGACACCACATGCAACACACACCAAACCACTCCACTTTAACGAACTTGCGGTCCTCCACTATTATAAAAAGTACTCCCTTCGTTCCAAATTATAGTTCACTTTGACTGTTTTGGTTCATACATTTTCCTATGTATCTAGAGTTCTTAGAAATATTATTTATCTAGGTACATAACAAAATGCATATACCAAAAAAGTCAAAGTGAACTATAATTTGGAACGGAGGAGTATTTTACAAGGTGTTTTGGGAGTGGGCCTCAGGGACGGGCAGGTATTTCAACTGCAGTTAATGCCTAGGATTAAATCAATTTACCGAAAAGGTAAAAATGTTCTCTTCGGTTAATTATTTATAAAAGCTGCATTTATAAGGTAACCACCTTCGTTAATTAGGCCCAACATGCTAGACTATCCAAGCTCACTAGCACATCTGACAATATAAACAACACTCAAACCCTAGCTCATGTTCATCCACACTCGGAAGCCCTCACATTTTGTGGCACCCTAAGCCTAGAATCATGCAGTGCTCATGCCTCTCCCCCGTGGCATTTGCGTCTCCCACTCCTCACTCGTGCCTCACCTCTCCCTACTCCTCGCTCGTGCAAATAACAAGAACACAAGGGCCAGGTGTTTATCACATGGTTTAGCTCACACCACAATACTCCACATTGTTGAGGAAGTCACCAATTCTCCGATTTCATCAAACCCTCTCTTCTTCTCAAGTCAAGAGAGCATATTTCTAGGTCGATAGTTCTTACTAGATTCTTGGAGAGTGTATAAAGTTCATGGAGCACCAACGAGTGGTTATAGTTGTAATGTCCTAATGGCTAGAGGGGGTGAATAGCCTATAAGAAAAATTCTTGCAAAGCACTAAAATAACTGGTTAGCAGTTAAGATGGCGAAGCTCCTTCTAGCACTAGCTCAACTATGTTATGCAAGCCACCTACACAATTCTAGTGATAGGCTATGATCTCTAATCACACCAACAAAGCTAGGTTGCTAACTTACTCCTAGTGATCAAGAAAACTATAACTAATTACACTAGAGAGCTAAACTAGTAACAAGGAATAGAAGCTACACAATTCTAGCAATATGAACAACTATCAAGCAAGACAAGCTATATTGCAAGAATGTAAATAAGAAAGTGATTGATATTTATACCGACATTGTAGAGGAGATAAACCAAACAATAGCAATCACAATCACAAGGATGAAACCTCAGAAATCAAGATGACACAATGATTTTTTTACCTAGGTTCACTTGCTTCCCGGCAAGCTAGTCCTCGTTGTGGTGATACAACCACTTGGAGATGTGCCCGCTAAATGACGTCGGCTTAGCCAATCCCACAGCCTCAGGAGAGGCACTATCAACATAAGATGAGATCCTCCAAGCCACGATTCCACTAGAGTAGCCAATTCATGAACTCCCGCAGGGAAGGCTCAAGAACCCCTCACAAATCCACCAGGTGTGGCCTCGAACAATCACCAACTCGAGCTCAACACCACCACCACTCCATGCCGTCTAGGTGACAAAAATCACCCAAGAGTAACAAGAAATCCACGGCGATCATGAAGAACAAGTGCCTCTAGATGCAAACACTAAGCAGATGCACTTGAATCTCACTCACTCTCTCTTTTGGATGAAGCAACAAAGCAAGGAGAGGAGTGGAGGGAGTCTCTTCAACTCAAAGTATGCTCTAGGATGTTAGAATGGGCAAGAGAGAGCTCCCATAGCTGGCCAAGGGGCTATTTATAAGCCCCACCCACGAAACTAGTCGTTACTAGCCGTTGCCAAAGATTCCTCAGAAAATGCACACTTCGGACGCGTCCGAAGTCCATCTTTGGACGCGCCACTCGACGTCCAAAGACGTTCAAAAACCGCGAACCATAACTCTGGACGCATCCAAAGTTCATCTTCAGACACGTCTGGCCAGTGCAAATGTCGCACGAGAAACTAACTCATTTCAAACTCGATCCAAGGATGCGTCAGCTGCCCCTCGCCGAATGCCACAGGAACACTGTTCACCGTCCCGAGCTCACAACACGAAACTAGACGTTAATGATCTTCGGATGCGTCCAAAGTTCGTCTTCGGACGCGGACGCCGCGCGTCCAAAGTTCGCCCTACACCGCGATGCTCTCTGAGTAGCATCCGGACCGCTCCGGACGTGTCCATAGTTCACTCTGGATGTGTCCATAGTTCACTCCGGACGCGTCCATAGTCAGCGCCCGCAGCTCAACTGGGCAGCAGACCACTCCGCACTAAATCGGGCATATCTCTTAGCTCCGAACTTTGTTTTCGATGATCTTGGACTCGTTGGAAAGCTTACACAGAGGGCTACACAACCCACATGGCCACTTTATCCAAATCACAAGATCAAAGTAGTTCTCCAATCCAAGATCCACTAACTCTCTTTTTCAACACAAGAGTTCACGAACCTTCTCCAATGAGTTCTCCTTTGCAAATGTGCCAGCACGTGTGTTAGAATTTCACAAACCATTTTCAAAGGATTTAGGTTAGTGATCTAGATCCTAATGCATATGCTCAATGTTAGATCCTAGAGGCACTTGCACGACACGATAAACCGTGACTTCCCCTCTTGATAGTACGGCATTTATCCTAAATGTGATCACGCTTGGTAAGCGTCTCGATCACTAAACCGGAAAGCCCTACAAGAAAACCTTTGCCTTGATCATCCTCACATGTGCACCGTGTCCATCACATGATCATGTGGTCACCTCCATGCCACCTAGATCCCATCATCACATGTGTTGCTAATGTATTTAATTCTACATTCACTTTGTGAAACCATTAGCAACAAGGTGTATCATTAATTAGTCAAAACCACAAAGGAGCTTTCAATAGTGCTTCAATGGGTGACGCTAGCCGGGAGCTCTTGCTCTAAGACTAACCAATGCAAGATGCCGAGTTGAACGCGAATCAAGTTCTCTAGGAATTAGAGCTCAAGATGGAAAGTTCTCTAGGGATTGATGGGAGCAACTAGGATCTGTCAAAGGCTTAGAGAGATCTACTGGTTGGTGTGAATGAATGCGTTGATCTAGCCGTTAGGAGGAAACGAAGGCCGATCTACAGAGATCTCCTTACCAGGAGAGAGGCAGAGGAAGGGCATGCCTTACCCGTCCAAAGGCCAGTCTACTTCATTAGCGAGGTACTCTCGGAGACCAAGGTATGCTACCCTCAAATCCAGAAGCTACTGTACGCTATCATGCTGACGCGGCTCAAGCTACGACATTACTTCGAAGGCCACCCGGTGACCGTGGTCTCTTCTTTCCCCCTCAGAGAGATAGTCCAAAATCGAGAGGCTTCGGGTAGGATAGTTAATTGGGCAGTCGAGCTCATGGGCGAGACCCTCTCTTACACGCCGCACAAAGCCATCAAGTCTCAGGTGTTGGTAGATTTCTTGGTCGAGTGGACAGACACCCAACTCCCCCCCGGCTCAGGCCTCTTATTATTTATTCCCTCCGTTCCAAATTATAAGTTGCTTTGAATTTTTTTGGTACACTCACTTTGCTATAATTTGGAATGAGGGGAGTATAACTCAAGAAAAAGACATCTTAACACACTTAAATTAATTGAGTTAGAATTATCAAAAAAGAACCAAATGTGAAGGTAGGTCTAAGTACATGAAATTTACGCAAAAATTTTCATGATTAAAGGATTAATATTTTAATATAAACCAATTATACAAGGATCATTTTTCTATTAAAAGATAGAAATTTAAAGCATACCAAAATTACTTATCAAGGCTAACACATATTTTTCTCCATAGAGAACATTATTCGAAAGCCACACAAAAAGTTTCACATGTTTACCACCTTCGTAGAATTAGTTATGAATTAAACAAGAAGCTGGTGTTATAAAAAAAAGGAAAAAGAAATAAATCCTTTTCACACCCACACCCAGCCGTGTCAGCGGCACAGTACAACCGCGGGTGACCGCGGGTACGCCGCCGTTGACCGGCGATTCCTCGCCGGCGGTGAGGTCTCCGACGAAAGCGAAGACACCCAACCGAGTCAATATAGGATGGTGGCTGGACTGCTAGGGCTTTGCAGTGTGCTTGGCCACGGCCACAGCGGAACGGCGGCGCTCCGGCGTGACGGAGGCGGCCGTCGGCGAGGTCTCCGGCGAAGAGGAGACCACCCACACACTACCCACACAAAAGATAAGTAGATAACGCAACTACGGATTCGGATGGGCGGATTATGTCCGTGCTCGGCCGCAGCCATACCGGCACGGCGTAGCAGAGCTCGCCGGCGTAGCGGTGCTCCGTGCTCCGGTTGCGCGGTAGAGGTCATTATAAGAGATTAGGTAGCACCAAAGGTTCACGAAGAATTCGGTGCGCTGCTTGTTGTGTCGGAGGCGAGGCGGAGCTGTGCTGCCGGCGTCGAGGGCGGACCCGGCGGCGCGAACCGACGGCAAGGGCAGCGTTCCGGAGGCTCTAGCGCGCTTCTAACGAAACATAGAGGTATTTGAGCATCACGGCGTCACCAATAACCCAGAACAGCAATCCAGGGGGCGGGAGCTGCTCCAGAGGAGCCTGTCCACCGTCCACGGTGAGGTGCAGCTGGGCGGCTATGGCGGGCCACCGCAACGGGAACGGTGCCTGCGGCCGATGCCGGCGGACAGAGGCGGTTCGAGCGGGTCGGAGAGGTGCACGAGGGCGATGGCTGCCTGCTGCCAGCGATGGAGCACTGCTCCATTCAGCAGACTGAACCCGGACTGTTCCCCT
>CM041644.1:7061634-7091123 GCA_023333625.1 Bothriochloa decipiens
GATGGAGCACTGCTCCATTCAGCAGACTGAACCCGGACTGTTCCCCTGATCTGATCTCGCGATTTTGCAAAACTAACTTGAAAAACTGTCTTACTAAGATATTCTCTCTGATCCATGATCTTCAACATTGCATTTGGTCTCAAGATCAAAGGATTTTGATGATATTTTGAATTTTGAAAACAGGCCCAATTCAGTTTTTTTAGGTAAACTAACACGGGAGGGGGGGTCAAAACAGTCGCCACCTGCATCTCATTCCACAGGCAAGGCCCTCCAGAGAGATTGCAGCAAAAGTATTTAACGTATAGACTGATTACATGATAAAAGCATTCCTCCACTTATTTGGCATAGAAGAGTTCCTCCTTGGAATTGTGAGGTCACCAGTTTTAAGTTCTGAACAAGTCTGAATACACAATGTACTGAGAAGAAATGTTCAGAGATAAAATTCTTTACAGATTTCTCAGAAATGCCAGGAAAAGGTACCAAGACCTAATCACTCAAACCCCTCTAGTACATATCATGACAAAGAACTCCTACTGTTACTTAAACAAAGACTTTAAACATACAAGTTTATGACATACTACCATGATCCGTGCAGATTAACACTGAGAATAATTCATAAAGTCACCACAATCTAGGACAGACAACAATTTCTTGAAAACAAGTTGTGAGATCCACTAATAAAAGTTTATACTAACAACTGTCTCAGGTACCTGATCAAATGACTTGCAAAAACAAAGGGAATGAAAAATAATTTTGTGATGTGCAAAGGCAGCAAAGCAGGAAAGACCGTTTTAAAAACCCACAGTGGAGTGGCCTTTCTCCAACCTAAACATACACTCCTTTGCTGAAAATGTCAAGAAACGAATAGAAAGTTCTGTGTTTATCTTTAGTAGCACAAAAATAACGCAAGTAAACATGATTTTCAACAAACATGGACTCAGGAGCAAGGTACAGACAAAATCAGCAGCATCTGTTCTTGCCATCAGTCCATCACCCAACAGAGATGAAGATGCTGATAACTACAAACAATATTACTTCACAGAACCAGTCATCATTTACTTCCATATAACGCTTTCGACAGGTTTTAACTACTGAACTTAAGAGGTCAATCCAAACTACTCACAGGCAGCAGAACACATCAAATCCAACCAACATTACAGAAGAGTTGCTGAATTTTCAGAAACTGTCCTTGCAAAAGACGACAGCCAATTCTCATGTCACTGTCTCGGGGACACCGATGCTTAAATGCTTTTGATTGCCGAAGAGATGATTTGCGAAGTTGTCAGAATTTCTGCTCGCGTAGTCCTCTATGGTGCTCCAGATTTCTGGCTCCTGCGCATCTGAATTTACAAGGGAACAAGAAAAATAATGAAATAAAAGAGAGTATACAATCTGTTCCAAGATCAACAGATAACACTTTGGCCAACAAGTGGAAGGATAGAATTATCTGAACTGGGATTAAGAATCTGTCAAAGGACTCAGCAAGGCTTAAATGCGCTATGAATACCACAGACCTGAGAAATGAAATCCTACAATTTTAATAACTAGATCAAGTGAAATTTTTTTCAAATGACTCCTAAGTTGATCGCTTACAAGTTTGACATAACCACGAATTTAAATTCATGGCTAAAACTGTTCAGAAAGTTAAACTCAGTAAATATGGTCTCTATTCTTTTTATGTATCAGAACTCAGAGCAAGGTACACATACAGAAACAGTAACAGAAACAGTAACCTGTGTTCTCATTGTCACGCAAAGGTAAATATAGAAGCCATGTTACTTTGCAAACCATTCTCTATTCCAAATGCTACTGTTGTCCAAGTTTCAGTTTTCTCACAGGTTATTCATAGAGCTTCTTGAATTGAATTTTTACCTGCCTCGGCAGCATCACAGGTTGCAATTTGCACTCGAGACTACACACTCGGCCGCCACCGTCCTGTAATCGCATTTTGCATTCTCGGCACCTCTACTCACCCACACTCCTCAGTCGGAACAAATGGTTTGGGCCACCGCCAGAAAGATCCTGCAGCACGTTTCTTGGTGTTTAATTTTGTTTAAATCATCAACAAGTAGCAACCATGTTTAAATCATCAACAAGTAACATATCAGAAGATGAACTCTTACCTTAATGGAAATCCATTGACTTGCCATAAAATGATCTAAGGGAACCTCAATCTTTACTGCACCTGTACCACCCATGAATTTAGTAATCACACGGAACCCTTGAACCTCCAGTTCGTGCAGATGATCTTGAAGCTCCAGCTCACTGAACATACACCAGCAGACGTTGCAGAAGTAGCAATCCTCCCTACCTCCACCTCCCAGAAGTTGCTCACTGAAATCAGATTCCAAAAGTGCCTTCACCCAGATGAATTCTGGTGCTGCCTCAGCTCTGTTTGCCCAACATTCGATGGTGCAAAACCGAATAACTTTCTCAAATAGCTTGTCATCAGATAGATGATCGGCACAGACCTCACATCTCCACCCTTGCGGGCTGTGGAGCAGAAATGGTCGACCCGTTGAGTTGTTGACGTACCTATCACTCTCGATGCCGGCAAAGATGGGACACCAGATCTGCTTATTGACCCAGGCCACTTGCGACCCATCAAAAGTATCAAGAGGAATACAGTGACTCTTGTGGGTGCCATCACCATGGTCAACTGGCACAAGATCAAGGCACTTGAGGCACAAACAGAAGGTTCCGGCTCCCAAGGAGGCCCCTCTAGCCTTCACCAAAGCTATCTTCATCTTTATTCTACACTTATTACAAAGACAATTGCTAGAGTCTTTAGAGCAGCCAAGGCAAGTAACAGACCTACAAAATGAAGCCTGAAGCTTTGATTTCGCCGGTTGAACCTCCTTCCCGGATAACTTCTCTGGTGAGGGCAGGCTGTCCGCCTCTAGTGAATCCCTGAACAAAGTTACATGAAGATCACAGATCAGTTTAGGCTGAATCATCGTTGATTCTCACCGTTGAAGCCGAATCATCAGAACCCACCAAACAAACTAGAAATATCTAGAACTCACCACTGAGTCTCAGTTTTACGTTCCTTGCTGGAAGGCGGATAGGCAAACCCAGAATTCTTTTCCTCTATGAAACTGGAACTGGAAGCCTGAAGATCTGATTCCGCCGGTTGAACCTCCTTCCCGGATACCTTTGCTGGTGAGGGCACTGGTTTTGGTAACTGAATAGATAGTTAGAACGAAATGTTCAGAGACCAAATGATGTAATTCAGGTGCATAACCTCAATTCCTGAACACAATAGCAGGCCACGACATGTTCCAGATTAACAAATCACTACGAATTTCATAAAGAAATTACAAATCAGAACCTACAATAGACAATAATGTCTGGACGAATGGTAGGGAATTCAAATAAATGATTAACAGGCTATCAAGGAAACTGGACTACGAATCAGATCCACCATGAACTTGTCAGTAAGAATTAAATGATTAGTAGGTTCAGACTTCAGACTTAACAAGGATAAAAAGGACTGCGCCCAGCAGAATAGTTCGTGCATAAACATCTAAGCATTCGTATATGCAGGAGTTTTTGTTGGCCCTAATATCCACTAATGAGGGCCTACATCTAGAACAACAACTCACTCTGAGTCGATCGGTTCTTTTATAATTTCTAGTTACTTAGTGCAGAGGGTCCTTTCGACGGCAGAGCCGTCTTCTCACTTCCGGGTGGCAAAGCCTACCAACAGATGAAGCTGACTTCCGGGTGGCAGAGCCAACCTACGATGAAGTCCAGACCCTTAGGATCCCAGGCGGCAGAGCCTATCTTCGATGGATCACAACTTAGGCACTAAGTACTTAGAAACTATATGGCCCAACCGGAAGACTGACACTTGAGACGAAACTTTATTTCAACACAACTACTTTACACAAGAGTGACTACCTAGCACTCACCCTTTACACCTCTCATGTCATGCTCTCATAGATCTCTCTGTCATGGCAAGGAGGGATGTCTCTATTTATAGGCCAAGGGGGCTCATATATTTAAGACAAGTGTCCCCCTTCTAGAGATTTTCTAGATTTTACAACATTTACTAATTTCTTTTATTACCTATTCTACATTCTTCCTTGATAAATATCTTAATTCATGACTAGTAGGAAAACTTCTAGAAATTTGCATTGCTTCTTTCAACACTCTCCCTCAATGCAAACTTCTCTCCAGAATTGTCTTATAGACCATGCCGAGTGCTTCCCGAAACTTTTCAAACTTTGCCTTGTTCAGGCCTTTTATGAAGATGTCGACAGTCTGCTCATCAGTCTTGATAGGCACCATCTCAATCTCTCCTTCAAGGACCTTTTCTCTTATGTAGTGATAGTGGATTTCTATGTGCTTGGTCCTTGCATGAAAAACTGGAATTTCTGCTAAACGTATAGAGGATAAGTTGTCACAGAAAATCCTTACTCCGTAGTCTGTAGGTTGATGAAGATTCTCCATCAATTGCTTAAGCCATGTGCTCTCTTGAGCTGTCATTGTCGCCGACCGATACTCTGCTTCAGTACTAGATAATGCCACAGTAGGTTGTCTTTTGCTACACCATGATATAGCTCCTCAACCAATACCGAAGAAGTATCCTGTGGTTGATCGCCATGTGCCATAATCTCCAGCATAGTCGGCATCACAATATCCCATCACCTGGCAATCCTTCGCCTTTTGGTATAAAATACCAAAATTGATGGTGCATTTAACATACCTGAGGATACGCTTGACTGCATCAAGGTGAGGTTTCTTTGGATTGCTCATGTATCAACTAACCACTCCTACTGGATAAAAAATATCTGGTCGAGTCAGTGTGAGATAGATGAGGCTTCCGATCAACTGTCGATACATAGTCATGTCCTCCAAGTTCTTTCCATCATATTCTGATAGCCTCACATTTGGATCCATAGGAGTAGAAATAGGCTTGCAGTCAAGCATTCCATACCTTTGTAAAAGATCCTTAGCATATTTCTGTTGACCCAGAAATAGCCCTTCCTTTGTGCGCTCCACCTCAAGTCCAAGAAAGTGATTCAACTCTCCAAGCTCCTTCATTTGAAATCTGATCGAGAGATTCTCCCTTGTCCTTTGTATTTCCTCGGAGTAATCTCCCGTGATGATCAAATCATCAACATAGACTAGGACTGTTGCTAGTCTATTATCCTTGGCCTTCACAATTAAACTAGAATCCGATGGAGCGACTTTTAAACCACTTTGTATGAGAAACTCATCGATTTTCCCATACCAAGCTCGCGGTGCTTGCTTCAAGCCATAGAGTGTGTTCTTCAATTTACAAACATACCCGGGGTGGATCTTACTCTCAGAACCTCTTGGTTGCTCCATGTAGATGTTCTTGTCAAGCTCGCCATGTAAGAATGCATTCTTAACATCCATCTGCCACAACTTCCAAAACTTGCAAGTAGCCAATGCTAGCAAGACTCGAACAGTTGTGATTTTTGCCACCGGACTGAATGTTTCTTCATAATCCAGCCCATATTGTTGAGAGAAACCTCGAGCCACAAGATGAGCCTTATACCTCTCAATTGAGCCATCAGGACGAGTATTTATCTTGTAAACCCATTTGCAAGATATGGGCTTTACTTCCTTTGGCCTTGGCACCAAATCCCATGTTTGATTCTCATTTAGTGCCCTGATTTTCTCTTCCATCGCCTTACGCCACTCGGGACCTTTTTTTGCTTCTTCATATGAGGATGGCTCAATAGGTATAGACTCATTAACTAGGGCAGCATTAGCATACCTTGGATTAGGCTTCCTCTGTCTTGTTGTCCTCCTTAATTCTTGAATAGGTTCGTCAAGCTCTACTTCTGGTAGTTGAGGCTCCGCTTGATGTACACCAGTCTTCTAAGTACTCTTGCCTATGTTTGGAGAACCCTCTTTATCTTCTCTTGGGGTTGATTGATGCTCTTCTTATTCTTGGATTCCTTCTGAAACCTTCTCAAAATCATGTAATTTTGGTAACTCAACCTTCTCTGGTGACCACCATGCTGAGGCTTCATCAAACACCACATTTCTTGAGGTGTGGCACCTTCCTGTGGTTGGATCGCAACACCTTCAACCTTTCCGTGCATCATCATATCCAACAAAGATGCCCCGAATTGCTTTCTTCTCAAACTTGCTCCTTAGGTGATCGAGCACAAACACATAACAAACACAGCCAAATACTTTGAGATGGCTTACCACTGGCTTCACCTTCCATAATAGCTCATGTGGTGACTTAAATCCCAACTTAGTTTGTGGTAGCCTATTAATCACATAGGCTGCTGTCCTCATACACTCGGCCCGGAATCTTGCTGGTATATTCTTGGCATGGAGCATACTTCGACAAGTCTCCGCAAGATGGCGATTCTTGCGCTCCGCTACTCCATTTTGTTGTGGAGTATTGGGACAAGTTAATTGCCTTCTTATTTTGTGCTCTTTAAGATAGTTGGTGAACTCATTTGATAAATATTCTCTCCCATTATCAGTACGGAGGCATTTAATTTTTATGTTGAGTTCACCTTCTACCTTCTCCTTGAACTTTTTGAATTTTGTGAAAGCTTCAGACTTCTCTTTCATAAAATAAACCCAGACGTACCTTGAGAAGTCATCAATGAAAGTCACCATGTACCTCATACCTCCAATAGATATTTGCTTGACTGGGCCGAAAACATCCGAGTGTGTGAGCTCCAACGGCGTCTCGGACCGATGTTTTGATTCCTTGTATGGCAACTGATGGGCCTTCCCATACTGACAATCAGCACAAACAGTGTCTGTCCGGATATCCACTTGAGGAAGCTCCTTTAATACTTGCTTCTGGATCATCTCCTTCAGCTTACTAAAGTTAACATCTCCAAGACGCGCATGCCAAAGATCACCCGTCTCATTTCTCCGAGCTTTGTCCACATAAGCAGATTCAGCGGAGAGGACATAGACCGATTGTCTCCTCCTTCCTTCCATGATGGGTGTGCCAATCACCTTTAATTTTCTAAAAATTGCCACACCTTCTGGCCCAAAGAGCACATATTTTCCTTCTGCTGTCAACTGAGGGACCGACAACAGATTCTTCTTCAAGCCAGGAACATGATAAACTCTATCAAGTTGGAGCTGCTGAGGACCCTACCTTAGAACAACCGCCTTTCCAACATGAGAGATTGATAACTTTGAGTTGTCTGTCATAAGCACAACTCTCCTTCCTTTATAGTCGGCGATTCCCTCCAAATTTTTGTCATCACTAGTCATATGGTTCGAGCACCCAGAATCAATGATCCAATCCTCCTTGTAGTTAATTGTTAGATCAGTTGTTGCTGCAAAAGTATGTGCCTCCATGTCCTCCTCCAACTCATTTTCCTCAACACCTTGAGAAAACCCAGCTTCAACATCCCATTCTTCTTCACTAGTGTAATTTTCCTTTTTCTCACTTGTGGTGGTGGCCACATTTCCTTCAAAACGCTTCTCATTCCGCTTCTCATTTCCTTCAAAGCGTCTCCTTGGAAACCAGCATTCTCAAGCAAAGTGACCCTTCTTACCATAATTGAAACATCCATCCTTCCTTGGTTGTTGTTGTTGGTTTTCTCGTCCATGGGCTTCCCCTGAATAGCTATTTTTCTCCTTTGGGTAATGCTTGCCATCTTCCATCCATCTTGGCTTCGATTTTCCTTGCCTCCTATGTGGTCCCTTCTTCTTGCTTGTGAAGAGAGCCTCCTCTTCTTCCTTCATAGGAACGCCTCCCATCCTCTTAGCTAACTCCTCCTGATTAGCCAACAGATTTTCTAACTCCACCAATGAAGGTTGAGTCGGCCATCCACTCACTGCGGCTGTAAACCCATAATATTCGGGTCTAAGGCAATTAATAATGATTCTCCTCATGCGGGCATCACCAACTTTCTCCTCCGGTGCCAGCTCGGATATCTCTCGACATATGGATTTTATTTTTGTGAAATATTGACCAATAGACATAGTTCCTTGAGAGATACCTGAGAGCTCCTTTTCTAATAGTTGGAGGCGTGCTTCATTATTCTCCGAGAATAATTTCCCAAGAGTCTCCCAAGCTTCCTTTGGGCTACCTACATCTCGGATATGCTCCAGTAGATCCTCCTCAATAGTTGTCTTCAGCACGAACATGGCCTTGCCGGCTTTGATGCGCCATTTCCGCAAGGCATCGCCACTCTCCTTTGATAGAGGCTCCATTTCGGTGCCCGCAACAACCTCCCATAGGTCTTGACCTTGTAGGTAAGACTTCATGCAGGTCTTCCAATAGCCATAATTGTTACCGTTGAGCTTCTTAATGCCTCCTGCACTAAAGAGATCCACCATATCAACAGACACCCGGTGTCAACTACGCTTGGTCCCGGACCAGCGTTCCTTCACAGTCCCGGACTGTGAACTCCGGCAGAGTCTTTCCTTAGTGCCTTGATGTTGTACCAACTAAAAAAACCTCTTCCAGACGGCTCCGGACCGTCACAGCTCCGATACCAATTATTGGAGTTTTTGGTGGCCCTAATACCCACTAATGAGGACCTACACCTAGAACACCAACTCACTCTGAGTCGATCGGTTCTTTTATAATTTCTAGTTACTTAGTGCAGAGGGTCCTTTCGACGGCAGAGCCGTCTTCTCACTTCCGGGTGGCAGAGCCTACCAACAGATGAAGCTGACTTCCGGGTGGCAGAGCCAACCTACGATGAAGTCCAGACCCTTAGGATCCCAGGCGGCAGAGCCTACCTTCGATGGATCACAACTTAGGCACTAAGTACTTAGAAACTATATGGCCTAACCAGGAGACTGACACTTGAAACGAAACTTTATTTCAACACAACTACTTTACACAAGAGTAACGAAACTTTATTTCAACACAACTACTTTACACAAGAGTGACTACTTAGCACTCACCCTTTACACCTCTCATGCCATGCTCTCATAGATCTCTCTGTCATGGTAAGGAGGGGTGTCTTTATTTATAGGCCAAGGGGGCTCATATATTTAAGACAAGTGTCCCCTTCTAGAGATTTCCTAGATTTTACAACATTTACTAATTTCTTTTATTACCCATTCTACATTCTTCCTTGATAAATATCTTGATTCATGAGTAGTAGGGAAACCTGTAGAAGTTTGCATTGCTTCTTCCAACAGTGTACAACATAAGAAATGTTAGTAACAGGTTTGCAACTTCTAATCCATGTAACCCTTCACGGAATCAAAGCAGGGGCAGAAGAGTTTGAAGGATAATGGCGAACTCACATGTAGGGATGATCTCGACCGCCCAATGCGCCTTCGTCGGCGTAGAACTGGCGTCATGATTGAAGGCCCTGCCGACGGTGACGCCGGTATGCCAAATTCGATGGTTGCCGCTCGCACGGAGGCTTAGCCAATCGTTGTGGAGGAAGACGAAGGTCTCCTCACCCTCATCGTCGGCCATAATAGACCTCCAGACGATATTCTCGAGAAGGAAGTTGTTGTATGTCGGAAGGCGGCGCAACCGTCATACGGCATTGCGGGAAGGGACGTAGCCATGCGCCCGCAGCGGGGACCCCCGCCCCGTCCTCGTTGGCGTGGAGGTACATCGTATGCACGCGGCTCTGCACCCTCACGAGTGTCTCATCGTTGAAGAGGTCCAGCGGCAGTAGCCCGACCGCGAGCGGCATCGCTGCCTGCCGGTAGGGGGGGTGGTGGTGCGCCGGCTACGACTCCAGGCGATCGCCGGGCTGTTGCGAGAAGAGGATTTTGGTCGGCGAGCCCTGAGTGGAGCAGAGCAGGTGTTTCGTTGGTTTGGGCGCCACGCCCATGCGGGGGAGGGGGCATTTCAAGTTGAAGGCGATGATGGCTTGTGGAAGCGCCCTCGTTTCTTTGACTGACGTGTGGGCCACTGCTGGTCCCGGATAGGAGCCGGGGCGGCCAGCCAGCGCTTCCAAATTCCAAGTGGGCGATCACGCTGAAAGCACAATCCCAGTCAGCGGATGTTAAATTGCAATTCTGGCAGTAGGCGCCATGGCTGCCCCTGCGAGAGCGCTGTGCAAGCGCGGAACGGCTCAAACGTTCCACTGATGACAGTGGGTGCCATGGCCGTCCCTGAGCACCGTGCCAGCGCCTGGATCCAGTGGGTGAGGCACGCGCAGCCGGGCCTGGAGAGGGGCGACGGCCAGCGCAACGACGGCATCCCGTCGGAGTTCGCGGGCACGGCGCGCTCGCTACCGGCGGGCGGCGCTCGGGACACGCTCGCGGCCGAGCGCACAGCGGATGGTTGAGGGCGGTGGGCCGGGCGTGCTCGCTACCGGCGGGCGTGGCTTGGGGCGCTCGCGATGAGCTGCACCTGGAGGTTGGAGCTGGCCTTCGCAACGCCAACAGCGTGCGTGGTGCTATCTGGGCCGAGCGCGCGACGGGTCCAGGTACAGAGCAGCGGCCGCCGCCGCCGCCATGGCCCTGCACACAGGCTGGCGAGCTGCCCCAGCCCACTGAGACTCAGGTCACGGAATCTTGGAGCCTTAACGTCGGTGACAGCGGGATCCACCAACGCGCGCTCCGGCCGGCGAGGATGAACCCCACCCCGGCGAGGCTCCGGCCGCGGATGGGCCGCGCAGACAGGCCGGCGTCGGCCCTTGAGAACCTCGGCGGCCGCGTTGGCCTTCTCCTTAGCGGCGCCAGCTTCGCCACAGGGAACTGTGCGAGGACGACGCCGGTGGGGACTTGGGGGCGGCAGCAGCTTCAGGACGGCGGCGCCTGCCGCGGACGACACTAGGAGCGCGCGGTGGTGCACGGGGCTCTCCGGGAGGCCCGGGAACGAGCAGCACCACCCGGACGTGCGCGCCGAGGTGAGCGCCGCCTGGTCCCCCGACTCCGGCGAGCCGATGACGGCGGAGACGATCCAGGGCAGGCGACGCGCCGGCCTCCAGGAACGCCCCACCTACACGCCCAGCGAGCCGCAGCCGCTGCTGTTCCGGCGTCCCCCTCCCCCACCCCCGAGCTCGTGCTCCAGCGTGCACAAATCGGCCATGGATGAAGGCAGAAGGTCTCTTTGCAGTTTAGCCCTACACTTTCTATCTTATCAATTCGGTGTATCGTATGTCCGGTGAATCTTCCCTAGCCCCTGTTGATTTGAACCTTGCACGTATCGCAGCTGTATATGGCCAGCAATGTGAGCCTGTGAGGGTATTTCAGACTTTTCCTGTAACATTGGTCATGGTGGATAGAATGACGTGTAGGACAAATAAGTTTCGAACAATGACACAGGTGACCTCTCTAACTTTTGAGTTATTTGTATATAATTACAAACTTTTATAACAGCATACAAGGAAAAATCTCAAACTTAAACGTCTCACATGCTGAAACGGTGAGAAACAAATAACAAGTTCTGCATCCATAGCGCTGCATAACTATTGAGGAAATTGGTGGGCTCACTTGATGATCTCTTAGAGCATTCTGGTTATAAAGTTCTCTCAGCCTACTTATATCGTTTTGGAAATTAGTGGAATATCGGTGCTATATTCTTTTCAGACAATATCGTATCGATTTTATTTTTTAAAAATAATATAAAAATAAAAATGATTTGGCCTACTACCGTTGTTTCCGATCGTTTTCATCCCGTAACAGTAGTTAGCTATTTTAGTATTAATATAAGACTTGCTTATTTTTTTCTCGCAAAATTTCTTGATTTCTTTGTATAAACTGGCTGTAAACCTGCTAAGTTATTCAGGTGACGACGACGATGCATGTTTGTGGGCGCTTGGCTGTGAGGCAAGTTGCACTTGGTGACCAGCGGGTTTTGCCGCCCATACTGCACGCATAACGTTATTCCGAACCGAAGATGTTCCCGTCATCGTGAACACAGAGCGGTCGTCCAACAGTGGACGGCACGTGTTTCATTAGAAGCGTGGAACGCAAGTGAGCGTGAGTCGAGTACTCGAGTCCGACACTCCGACCTGCCGCTCGCCCACCCGGGTCCATCGACTTCCCGAGCAGCCCATCACCAAGTCGACTCCCGAAGCCCCTCCGGTCAGCAGCACCAGCGTGAAGCTATGGCCTATGGGCAAGAGCAAGTCGAGGACCTCCAAGTTGTTGGTGGAGCCCAAGAAGGCGCCGAAGCTGGACACGGAGTTCACCTGCCCCTTCTGCAACCTCCCGGCCGCCGTCCAATGCAGCATCTTCTTCAAGGGACGCCCTCTGTACGTCGTGGCGTCTTGCAGGGTCTGCAAGGTAGTCTATACACCCGGGCCCACGAGCTGACGGAGCCCATCAACGTCTACGGCGAGTGGATCGACGAGTGTGAGAAAGCCAACGAGGGCGTAATCGTCTGCCGACGACGCCTGGGGGACGCCACGGACTAAGAAGACGAGGCATGACCTGTGTTTGCATGTTGTTTACTTTCTTTGTCCAAAATTTTAACTTGTTTGATTTTTTGACATAAAGTTTAATCACTCTATATTTTTATACTATTTACTCCGTCCATCCTAAATTTTAAGTGGTTTGCTTTATTAATAAAGGTGTGTTTAAAAATTATTTAAAAATTGACTATGTTTGTATAATTTTTTTTAATAAATTAAGTGGTCAAACTTAGAATAAAAAGTCAAATGACTTTTAATTTAGGACGGAGGAAGTAGTTTTTTTGCCGTTCCATGCATATATCATAGTGTATTACCGTTCAACCAGAGCTCAGAATTGCGTTGTAAGGCCGGAAGATTGCAGAGGAAGTAGTTTGGTTCAATGTTTTCTTTATCCAAACTCGGTTCATATGTGCAAATCTTGTAGTCAAACTGTCGATGTGATGAAGTACTCCCACAAGTTACAGTTACAGTGTTACACAACAGTAAAGAACAGGAACAAAACGCGTTAACCAAACCTGAGACCACACTTGCATAATAGAACTTTGAAGGGTCGTATCCTCTCCTCTTAATGAAACACGTGCATAGCACATTCTCAAAAACTTCCACATAATGCTTTCATCTGTTTTTAGGTTCTGAAACTGAAACATCATTTCAAACCACTTGTGGTCAGTAGATCGCATCCAAATCACCATTATAGATGAGTAGCTGAATTTTCTGAAACTTTCTTAAGGAAAGACGACAGTCAAATCTCATCACTGTATATATCAGGGGCAGCGATGCTTAGGCCGTTGCTTGTTTAGCAGTTTCTTCAGAGACTGCAAATCAATGGAAAAGCAATGTAAGGTTTTACTGGTGGCAGCAAATGTTTTCCTTCAGCCCTTATGCAGTTGACTGAGGAGTTTGCACCATACATGGTCGAATCAAAGTTGTTCATGAAGACATCATTTCTGTAGAAGCTTTCTTTTAGCCTGTTCATATGGAGACCGATAGCAGAGAGAACTCTGCAAATCTTTCCAAACTGCAGCCAATCTAGTGAAACTAGTGTTGCCAATGTAATAGTATTTGAGTCTTTTATTGTTCTCCTGGGTATGCAGAAATGGTGAAGCTTTTGTGATTGCGCTCTTCTGGCCATACTCACTTTCTGTTCTGCCATTGCGTTATAAGAAAGTCACTTTCTGTTTCCATCAGTGCAAGGCTTGAGCAGAGCACTTCATGCCTCTTGTCGTTATGTTCATCTGGAACTCTTCGTTTCTGTAGTCGTCATTACAATTTCATATGTCAGGGATACCATTATCGTTAACTGATCAAACTTTGAAAAGGCTCCTTCGAATTCCGATGATCGAATGCACTCTCAACTCACAGCTAAGCACGCTAGTAGCAGCAGTACAAATAACACTGGCGAACAGTAGCGGTGTCACGACTCACGAGATTTAATTGGTGTATGCACAGGCGCAGGTATGCAGCCTAGCTGCACCCAATTTTCTTTTTCCACAATCCGTGGAAGAGGCCTAGGGGCTCAGTCAGGTGACTCAGGTCAGCTCAAATATTTCCCAGTTCGAATGAATGTTCGATGAGCCCAAACAGCATTGTCTTTAGGTAGGTCGGTGGCCACGCCGACACAGACGCCAGGATCCGATGCACCCTCCATGCCGCGTTCATTCATCGACCCGCGGATGCGGCGCCAGCCCAGCGAGAGGGAGACCCCTACCCTGTCCTCGTCGGCCTGGAGCAGGGGCGGGCCCAGGACCAGGGCCAGCAGGGCCATGGCCCTAGTCGTGGCCCAGAAATTTTGGGAGCAACTCTTCAATTTTGGCCCAGCAAGGAAGCCCACGAAGGGCCAGCTAGGGCAGACAGAGGGAGTGGAGGAGGAGTTGCCCGCTCGGCCATCTGCCGCGAGCCCGCGACGCCATCACGTATGTCCGCGCGGCCCTCCGGCCGCCCGTCGCCTCCTCGGCTCCTCCAGTCCAGTCGCCTCCTCCACTCCTTCGCCTCCTCCACGCCAGCGGCCAAGGTGCGCCCCTCCCTCCGTGCTCGCCCCCTTGCCAGGAGCCCGCCGGCACCGGAGACAGCAGGGCAGCGGTGCGACCGCGCGAAGGATTGGAATCACTAGATCAGTGAAGTGAAGGTATGTCCTTCAGTCCTTGCATTCTTCAGTAGTTCAGTCCAGGGGCAGGTTCTCTTCTCTTGATTTTAAGTTTAATTTGAAATTTTGATTCCAATTAGATGAGGACAAGGACTCTTGCATCATATTTCTCTCCAGTTCCTAAACAAGGACAACAAACCAGGCTGCAGCAAACCATCCATCCTCCATCTCCTCCACCGCCAGATGCAGAGGAAGAACAAGGACGCATCGAACTCCTACAGCTCCATCTCAAGGTGCAGAACAAGAGTCAGTAAGGACCAGAGCTAGTGCAGTAGATGTTGGATTTTGGCCGCTAGGATTTGGCCCTAGTCGTCGCCAAATCCTGGGACCGCCACTGCCTGGAGGTACCCTCCGAGCACGTCGGGGAACTGCTCCATCGCCGCCTCCGGTGGTCGTGGTGGTCACGGCGGACTCACGGTGCAGCGGCGAGCATGATGATTTTGTTGCGAGGGGAAGAGGGTGGGGGAAGCGTTTGGGCTTGGGCGCCGAGGCGGGGCGGGCAATTTCAAGGCCGTTCTCTCCGGCTACTGGCGTCTGGCGATAGGTCGGTTGCGGAGCATGCCACGTTACCATAGTGTACTGGCGGGTGGGGCCAGTCAGGGCGATGGACACAGGACACTGGTGGCGTCCGTGGAACGCACGCAGGAAGCGGAAAGAGCCGCTGGACCCAGCTTTCCATCCCTATGCACTTCCATGTCCAATTCTCCTGTGTTGTGCTCCCGAATCCCGAACTCCTGTTGCAGGTTGAGCGCGGTATCCGTCGCCACCAGGAGCTCCTCCCTTTTCCAACCAACCTTTACCTTGCCAGTCTCTGGCGAGGCGTCGTCACTAGGAGCGGACCTAGGATTGATTGGTAGAACTGTTACATTAGGCATCATTGGTAATGGTGTTTGGCTATAGGAAAAATGGTATTTTATCCACTGTAATTAAGGACTAAGCAGACTAGGGCCATGGCCCCGGTGACCCCACTTCATGCTGTGTTCATTAGGCATTTTGATGTTTGCCTTGGAACTCTTGCATGTTCATTAGTCGTTATAATTTATCAGCCAAGGCTACCATTCATTCATCTTTTTGTTTGAAGGCAACTACCGTTCATTCATCATTGATCTAAAGTATCACAATCTGGAAGGATGCTCGGTCCTCTGATGATCCAATGCACTCAACTCACAGTGTAGCTGGCTAGCTGCTGTAGGCAGGCCCTGGAATAGATGGGCCACAATTCGTGAACAGGCTCAGGCTTGTCGTATCCACGGGCTTTAGTCAGTTCAGCCCAAACATTTGCCGGTTTGGATGTTTGTTGCCGCCGAACAGCCTCGTCTCCACGCCATAGAAGTGCTCAGCTTATTAGCTATTCCGCTTCAGATCGGACTCGCTCGGGCAGTTGGACAGACGCGCTGGTCACACAATAGACCAACCGCATCCCGCTGACACGTGAGCATATCACAGCAGTGCGTTTGAAATCGGACGCGAGGTCTCGAGCCCGAGCCGTGCAACACAGGAAGTCAGGAAGGCAAGAACGCACGGGTGCCGGGCCGGCGTGAGCCCCGGTTCGATCTGTCGTGCTACCACGCCCATGCCGTCTCTGCAACCAACGACGCAACTCGTCGTACCATTCCCTCCTCTCCTGTCCATCGATTCTCCACGTCAACCTTTGTTTCATGGCTCTCGTGTGCCGAGATCGATTCGTTAGCTGCACGCCTGCACCAACACTACATGCAGCACTAGCGATGGGGAAGAGGAAGTCGAGGACCTCCAAAGTTTCGGCTGCCTTGGCTGTTGGCTGCAGCTGAAAGAACTTGCTCTCACAAATTATAGTAGAAACAACAGAAATAGCTGCAGCGAGCATATATTTTTACCAGCTGCCACGGCTGAAGTTACCGAAGAATTCTGATCCTAAATTTTGGTCCAAGGAATTACAAAAAAATGATTGGCGCTCAAAAGTCACAAGTATGAGATTTGATCACCCAGTTTTCCACTAGACGAAAAGAACAGTCATATGCATTAGTTTATGTAGAGAATGAAATAGTAATATATTCCTTCTCTAAAAAAAACTCAGTGTTTTCCTCTAGACTAAATGCAATTACAACAAAAACATATTCATCACCACCTAAATACGGCCATTTCTAACCGAAATCCGTATTTTTGGTCGCCTCCGAAACACCGAATTTTAATTTTTGTGCTAGCGTTTCACCAAAATTTTGAAACCTCTGTTTATTGTGTATTATAGCATGACTTGCACATTATTTTGGAACAATAAACCATGCTTTTCCGACGAGCTTAATCATACCTTAGTAGGTTAGTTTTCTAATGTTGGTTAAGGAAATTATATTATACCATAATGCGTGTTACATAGCTTTAGTAGGGAAAACCCACATTGGACGCCCCTTGCAATAAAGGAGTGATTGTCCCATTTCTCATGTTGAAGACACCGCAATCACGAAGAGGATCTATCGTCCAATTTTATTGGTCATAGTCACACACAAAGTAGATGCAATCCTTTTGAGCCCCACATTCAGAAGCGGTGAGAGACTTTGAGTGAGTGCCAATAAAGAGTGATTGGTCTCCCAAGGTATTGAGCCTTCTCCACTTACGATGGGAATTGGTGGTCAAGTCTAGCTCAAAGACTTGAAATGAGAGAGTACGGCCATTCTCCATCCGATCTTCCTCTCGAAGAGTGGACAAGGCTCCAATGAGTCGTCTTACATGCAACAATTTTCCATTGGATTCAGCAAGGTAACTCCAATACGCGGCGACGTACGTCTTATCAGCAATGACTCGATGTAAAAGCCCCGGATCCTTCACGGCTTTAGCTACGCCTTTCTTGGATGAGACTCTTGGCTTTCCTTCACAGCTCGAAATAATCTCAAAGGCGAAGAGCTTCTTGAGTGAGAGACCATACAATGGTCCATCAAAGAATGCGATGTCAAAGATGTCATTATTGGGCATTCCGAATGCAGTGACAGCCGAGGGCCGCCGGCAAATAGAAATTACAGTCTCAAATGTGTTGGCCGTCATCAGAACGGCAAAAAGGGAATCTGGTGATGGATGATCAAGAGTGGAGAGTGGCACCAGCTTGAGGAACATCGAGTCTCTAGGAAAGACGCAGACTTGGTTAGGAAGCTGCCCAACATGGTGAGGAAGTCGTTCAACTTGCTTGGAGAAAAAGTCTATAAGTGCGAGTTCACCGTGAAGGCCCTCGAGCAATAGCCAGTTTCCTGCGGAGCCATGGAGAGAGGCATCCTCCGGTACATTCATGCGGTGAATCTCGCCGCCTGGGACGCTGAGGAAGGTGGCGTCGAGGAGGGTCAACCACGGTAGCGGAGGGGGAAGAGGCTCCTGCTGAGCGATGCGACGCCATGAACGGCAGACTGCTTGTAGTCGGACACGATCAGCTAGGGACGGGACCCACCTGAGGACAAGGCCGAAGAACTCCGGCATCAAGTCTGCCCAAGACGAGCAGTGTTTGGCCGCCGACGCCATCACGCGCGAGACTGAGAGGGTCTTCTCGTTTCTCAACGAGCTGTTTCTGAGCGCGGCAAGGAACAGACTGGTCGTCGCGTCGAGATGGAGACGGCGGTGGTATAGGGTCCGCGTTGAGAGAAGCAGGGACGCTTTGCAAATTTGTAGCTCCGGCCCCAACCAACCGGTGTCACGGAATCGGACGTTGCAACAATGAATCGGACTCGAACGCGTGGAACACACGCGTGACTCTGGAGTCCGACCTGCCGTGCCGTTGCCGCTCGCCCCATATAAGAAAAAACCACGCCCATGCCGGCCGCCCCTTCTAGCAACGCAAACCGTTCGCAGCGTTCGCCCGACGCCCTCCGCTCCCGTGTCCATCGATTCCCGAAGCCTCTTCTCGCGCGGCTCTCGTCGAGATCCGCCTGTTAGGCCAAAACGGATCGACTAGGTAGATCAAGTCGGGTGGATTCATCGTGTAGGGTAGAGAATAATCAAGTTCCTAGTTCATGATTTACCGGATGCGAGAGAGACAGAAAGAGGGAGAAAGGAGTAGGACGTGTACTGAAGCCCTCAGTGGGCGGCGCTGTCGGAGTGGCAGTCGGTGGTGTAGCGGACCCCATCACGAGCGTTGATGGAGGCTGTGCACGGGCAGCGACGGCCGGTGAAGGAGATGGAGACGACGACATCCTTGGCGGCGGCGCTGACGTCGAGGTGGCGGTGCTGGCGTCGGCAGGTCTTCCCGTCGCTGGCAGCGCTGCCTAGATCGGCTAGGGTTTTAGGAATGTGGGTGAGGAGGACTGGCGGTGCGACGAACCTTGGTGTGCGTGCCCTGGCCCCCACCCCTCTTCTATATGTAGCGCTGTGCGACGGGGCCCACCAACCAAGTCCTGTTGGGCGTCCCCGATCAGGGCGCGAGATCGAGGCCTAGCAGGACGTTGGGCCAACTAGCGTGGGAGATCAATCTAACATTCTCCTCCTTAATCTCTCATCATTCTTAAAGTTCTTTAATTTCTTTCTTCGTCATTCGATTCTTTTCTTTCTTAATTCTGTTCCATCCCATTATAAATTTGCATATCGAGCGTGTTTCATCATCACAGCAATTAATGCCATTGGACTAACAGCCACGACACACCTCTCTATTTTGAAATAAAACTCTTTTCTGGGCCCTTCTTATTCGTGAATCATAGGCTTTCCCTTAAAATCATGCCGGCTAAGTGTCCTCTAAACACATTGGGTGGTAAGCCTTTTGTGAGCAGATCCGCTAGCATTCTTTCTGTTCTTATATGCTCAAGACTTATAATATGATCCTGAATTTTATCTTTCACAACATAGTACTTTATGTCAATGTGTTTGGCAGCACCACTTGACCTATTGTTGTGAGTATATTCTACCGCTGGGTTGTTATCACAATACAGCCTCATTGGTTTATGTATATCTTCTATTACTTTCATTCCGGGTATAAATTTCTTTAGCCAATTCACCTGCCCCGAGGTCTCATAGCATGCTACAAATTCAGCATACACTGTTGAGTTCGTAGTTACTGTTTGTTTGGAGCTTTTCCACAATATAGCTCCTCCTGCGAGAGCAAATATGTATCCTGACGTGGACTTTCTTTCATCTCCCGCATAATCAGAATTTGAATACCCCTCTATGTCCAGGGAATCAGATCTTCTGTATGTCAACATGTAGCCTTTCGTTCCTTATAAATAACGCAAGACTTTCTTCACTAATTTCTAATGTTCAATTTCTGGATTCTTTTGGTATCTGCCAAGTAACCCGGTAACAAAAGCTAAGTCAGGGCGAGTACATGTTTGAGCATATTGTAAACTTCCAACAACTGAAGCATACGGTACCGCTTTCATTTGATCAATTTCATATTGGTTCTTGGGACACTAGTGTTCTCTATATCTATCGCCCTTGACTATAGGAGCAGGTGAGGGACTACACGCATGCATATAAAATTTCTTCAGAAACTTCTCTATGTATGTCTTCTGCGATAATCCTAAAATCCCTTTTCTTCTATCTCGGTGGATTTTAATTCCTAAAACAAACATGACCTCACCGAGATCTTTCATATCAAAGTTTGAGGACAAGAATTTCTTCGTCCCCATTAGTAGATTGATATCACTACTAGCAAGTAAGATATCATCTACATATAGGATCAAAAATATGTATTTTCCATTCTTGAACTTTCCATAAACGCAATTGTCCTCAATATTTTCTTTAAACCCAAAACTCTTAATTATTCTATCAAACTTCAAGTACCATTGTCTGGAAGCTTGTTTCAATCCGTAAATCGATCTTTTCAGGCGACATCCCATCTTTTCTTTTCCTTCTATGACAAAACCTTTCGGTTGTGCCATATAAATATTTTCTTCTAAATCCCTGTTAAGGAATGCCGTCTTCACATCCATTTGGTGTAATTCTAAATCATAGTGAGCTACAAGTGCCATTATGATTCTAAAAGAATCCTTACAAGAGACTGGAGAAAAGGTCTCATTATAATCAATCCCTTCTCTTTGTGTAAATCCTTTTGCCACAAGTCGTGCTTTATATCTTTCAACATTTCCTTGGGAGTCACATTTTGTTTTGTAGTCCCATTTACAGCTTACCGTTTTGGCTTCTTTAGGAATAGGTTCTAAGTCCCAAACTTTATTGGTACTCATCGATTTCATTTCATCCTTCATAGCTTCTAACCACTTTGATGAGTGGGCACTCCTCATGGCTTCTTCATAAGAGGTGGGATCACCCTCCATATGAAATTCTTCTGTGTTATAAAGTTCATAATCATCAGGGATAGCTCGCTTTCTTTCTCTTTGAGACCTCCTAGGGGCCTCTGGCACTTATTCTACAATAGGTTGTTGCTGTTCTTCCTCATGTGCGATGTTTGGTTCTATAGGCTCCTGAATGATAGGTTCCTTACATTCGTTTATTGTCCGCACAGGAGAACTAACAACAGGTGTTGTCACTACAGTGTCTTGCACTGTTGGTGTAACAGTAGCAGATAGTACAAAAAATGGTTCTTCAACCATTGGAGTGGGCACATGTACTCGTTTCTCCTCAAGGTTAATTTCTCATGCTACCTTGCTCCCCCTGATCATGTCATCCTCCAAGAACACAGCATGTCTTCTTTCTACAAACTTCATATGTCTATCAGGACAATAGAAGCGATATCCTTTCGATCTTTCTAGATAGCCAATAAAATGGCAGCTGACTGTCTTGGGGTCTAACTTTCTAATGTTTGGGTTAAAAATCTTTGCCTCAGTTGGACATCCCCACACACGTAAGTGATTAAGGGAGGGTTCTCTTCCATTTCATATGGTGTTTTCGACACCGACTTGCTTGGTACTCGATTAAGTATGTGAATGACGGTTTTCAATGTCTCCATCCATAAACTAATCGGTAATGTGGAGTAACTTATCATACTTCTTACCATATCCATTAAAGTACGGTTTCTTCTTTCAGCCAATCCATTCTGCTGAGGCTCCCCCGGCATGGAGTACTCGGCGACTATGCCACTTTCCTGTATGAACTTTGCAAAAGGTCCAGGAACTTGGCCATATGGGGTATGTCGCCCATAGTACTCTCCACCCCGGTCTGATCGTACTAACTGGATCTTCTTATTGTGTTGATTTTCAACTTCAGCTTTAAATATCTTGAATTTATCTAATACTTCTGATCTTTCTTTAATTGGATAAATGTAGCCATAACGAGAGTAATCATCTATTAATGTTATAAATGAATCATAACCATCCACACTTCTCACAAGAAAAGGACCACAAATGTTTGTGTGAATTATTTCCAAGGTTCCTGTACTTCGTTTGGCATTCTTCTTTATTTTCTTAACATCTTTTCCTTTAATACAATCAACACATTGTTCTAAATTAGAAAATTCTAAGTACGGGAGAATTAATTCTTTAACTAATCGTTCTATTCTCCCCCTCGAAATATGGCCCAAGCGATAATGCCATAATTTTGAAGACGCATTATCAATTCTCTTTCGCTTCTTACTTACATTTATAGATGGAGAATCATTCGCATTCTCATTACAGACATTGTTCATATTCTCAGCAAGAGATAATAAATAAAGTTTGTCTTGTCAGAAGACAAGACCAACACATTCATTATTAACGAGTATCTTACATTGGCCATTACCAAAATGGCAATCAAAGTAATCATCATCAAGTTTCGAAACACTTATTAAATTTATACGCAAAGAAGGAACATAGAGTACATCTTTAAGCCTAAGTATAAAATCATTCTTTAATTCTAAAGAGAGTTCTCCAATGGCTTCAACGTTGGCTTGCACTCCATTCGTAACTTTAATTGTTCTTTCTCCTCTTTGCAGGAGTTTCTTCCCATTTAATCCCTCTCTTCAGCAGAGACTTCAGGTAGAGTGAGCAATCTCTCTTGTAGTGTCCCCTCTTGAAGCAATACTTGCATTGATCTTTTTCAGCACCACCATAGGTGTCATGGGGCTGATTCTGAGGATTCATAGAGGCCTTTCCCTATGGCTTGAAAGAAGAGGAGGCATTATCCCACTGAGGTTTCTCCTGTGGTTTAGGATTCTTAGTCTGAAAGTGTTTTCTTTTGTTCTCCCTCACAAGGTTTGTAGAGTCACCCTGTAAGTTCTTAATTCTTTCCTCCTCCTGAACACACATGCCAATGAGCTTTTGAAAATCCTAATTTTCGCAATACATGTTGTAGTTGACAACAAAGTTTTCATATTCTTTGGGCAAGGAAGCAAAAACCAAATGCATCAGGAACTTATCAGTAATTTTTAGTTCCAAATTCATTGGTTGAAGCTTTGATGCCATAGTGCGTATTTCACAGATGTGCTTCCTAATGCCACCACCACTGTATTTCGAAGTGACGAGTTTCTTGATCAGTGTACTTGCTGTGGCCTTGGTAGACCTAGTAAACTGATTCTTCATCTTTTTTAGGTATTCTTGAACAGTGGCACATTCTAGGATTGGTCCCCTAATGGTTTCATCAATAGTGGCCTTGGCCACCAAGAGACACTTGTGGTTGGAGCCAACCCAATTTTTATGTTTAAGTTGATATTTCATCACCTTATTTGCATGCTCACGCTCACGAGTAGCGAAAGCAACATCAGCTTCATCAGCTCCCCTCACCAGTGCCACTGACTCAACAGGACACGGGTGATGGATTGCCATATCAACCTCACCCAAGGCAAGCTCCACTTCATACTTCTTTCGCCAAACTCGATAGTTGGTCCCATCGAGCTTCTGAATGTTGTTAATGTTCACAAAGAATTTTTCTCCTGAAATTCATATTAAAGAGAGTGAGATATGTTCATAAATAAAATTGCAAGTCTTAACTCAACGTTGGTCAAATTAAAACATATACCAAAAAATTCATCTATACAAAAATTCTACATCACCGTTGGGCAGAAGTAAAATTAATGCATAATTCTCATGAATCAAACATTATAATATTGTTATTAACAATGTTGGTCGGAAAATAACAACACTATAATTTCAGTAAAAATAGCAAAGATTCACAGTTGCTTCCAAAATTAAATTATCCTGTTGGTTCAAATTTAATGATGAGCAACAATCATTTCAGAATTCACAGCGGAAACATAAATGAAATCAAAATTCAATTTTCGAGAAAAGTTTCAATTCATTACTGTTTTCTAGACAAAATTATCGTTGGACAAAATTTGCACAGAAAAATTCATGTCAAAATTCGGTTCAAATTCTTTCAAAAAATCATTTTAAACCAATTTCTGGAAAATTCATAATTCTTACTATTCATTTTGGGCCGGAAACCAAACATTCAGCCTGATTTCTGAAAACGGCCCGCGACCGAGGCGGCCTAGCAGTTGCGGAGCAGCCCACCAACGGCGTAGAGAACTGCGGCCCAGAGCGGCCCGTCTCGTTTTTTATTGACTCTGGAATTTCGTAATTAATTCAGAAATATTACTATCCATTCGCGGGCCGAGGCAAACGATTCGGCCCATCGGCCATTTCGGCCCGTTACGCGGCTACGAGCTCGCCCGCCTGGGCCGAATTTGGCCTGGTAGAGTCGGTTGATCTGGACCGACCGTGTTCATCCGACAGCGCAGCGTCGATTTCGCGCGATCAAAAACGCCGCGGCCGCCGGGAACCCTAACCTAGGGTTTCATTTTCCACTTCTTCATCTCTCTCTTCTCTCTCTCGCTCTCCATTCTTCTCTCCCGAACTACACAGAGCACCGGCGGTTTGGAGTTCATGGTGGCCAGTACCAAAGAAGACGGCGGCCAGAGGAGGAAAGGTGGCTCCCTTGGTCCCCTCGCCGGCGCGCGCTTCCGCCCTACAGCCGGGAGTGCGACTGTCGAGCGGTCCTGTGGGGCGCCGAGTTCATCTGCACGACGGCGGTCCTCGCGGCTCGGGTATGAGGTAAGTTCTTCTTTTACCCGGTCCATTCATGGATCTGGGGTTTCATTGGATTCGGTTCTTCGGTTCTTTCCCTTCCCCGATTTGATGTTAGGGTTAGGGTTCGTGGATTAGGGTTAGGGTTCCGTTGTTCGGTTTTCCCCTTCATTCCTTCCTGTTCATGTGGGTGGGGTAGAGGTAGGGTCCGATTTGGTTCTAGGGTTCGGGTTCAACTTGCAATTCGGTTTTTGATGTTCTTCTGAACTCTTCCCTTTCCCTCCCCCAATCCATACTGGATCGGTTTTCTTAACCCGAAATCAAGATCTAAACCTAGGCAGGTCTCCTGATACCATTGTTAGGCCAAAACAGATCGACTAGGTAGATCAAGTCGGGTGGATTCATCGTGTAGGGTAGAGAATAATCAAGTTCCTAGTTCATGATCTACTGGATTCGAGAGAGACAGAAAGAGGGAGAAAGGAGTAGGACGCGTACCGAAGCCCTCATTGGCGGCGCAGTCGGAGTGGCAGTCGGTGGTGCAGCGGACCCCATCACGAGCGTTGATGGAGGCTGCGCACGGGCAACGACGGCCGGTGAAGGAGATGGAGATGACGACGTCCTTGGTGGCGGTGCTGACGTCGAGGTGGCGGCGCTGGCGTCGGCAGGTCTTCCCGTCGCTGGCAGCGCTGCCTAGATCGGCTAGGGTTTCAGGAATGTGGGCGAGGAGGACTGGCGGCGCGACGAACCTTGGTGTGCGTGCCCTGGCCCCCACCCCTCTTCTATATATAGCGCTGTGCGACGGGAGCCCACCAACCAAGTCCGGTTGGGCGCCCCCGATCATGGCGCGAGATCGAGGGCCAGCAGGCCGTTGGGCCAACTGGCGTGGGAGATCAATCTAACACCGCCAGCTGCCACCAAGTCGACTCCCGAAACCCTTCTCGTCGAGATTCCTCAGCACTTCAGCAGCACCATCGCAGCGAAGCCATGGGGAAGAGGAAGTCGAGGACCTCCAAGCTGATGGCGCAGCCCAAGAAGGCGCCTAAGCTGGAGACGGAGTTCACCTGCCCATTCTGCAACCGCCCGCGCGCCGTCGACTGCAGGATCTTCCTCAAGGGACGCCCTCGGTACCCCGTGGCGTTGTGCAGCGTCTGCAAGGCAGTCTACTGCACCAAGGCCAACGCGCTGACGAAGCCCATCGACGTGTACAGCGAGTGGATCGACGAGTGCGAGGATGTCAACGTCCGCGCCGGCCGTGCCTAGGCAACGCCAGGGACTAAGAAGACATTGGTTGACCTGTGTTGAAGATTTTTGCAGATGTAGTTTCTTGTGGTGTTCCATGTGTATATCGTAGTTTTTACCGTTCTGCCAAAGTACGGAACTGAATTTCATGGCAGGAGGGATTGTAATTGTTTTGACATGAATATGAAGCTGTGGATATGATTGGATTCTTTCACTTAAATTACAGAGAAACTGAACACGATTTGTTCATGTCCGCTTTATCTTTCTTATATCCAAGCTTGTCTCTGAATGTGTCTTCATTATCATCAGAACAACGGACTCTCCCACAGCTTGATATATGCCAGGAGCAACTGAATACTGATTCTTCCTTTACTATCCGTCGCCCAACGGTGATACTCCAAGGCATGGAACACAGTGAGCTTCCAGCAACAGCACTGCTTTACTACCAACCACTTCGAGACCAACAAATTCTGCGGCGGCGCCAGAAGAATAGTAGTTTCATTCATCAAGGAGTAGCAAAGAGAAATATCAATCCAAGCACCAGTTGTCTAGTGGTAGAATAGTACCCTGCCACGGTACAGACCCGGGTTCGATTCACGGCTGGTGCAATTTTTTATGTCTTTTAATTTAAATATAAATAGATTGATGAATACTTTTTTCTATAAATATTCATCGTGAAATGGAAATTTGGAAAAATATTTTTTTTTTGAAATAGGGAGGTTCAGGAGGAATGCAGAGGACCTGACCCTGCTTAATGAAGGACTTTTTTTTTCACGATCACGTTCGATCTCGTTTGGACGCGTATTTCATTAGGCAGGAAAAGAGTCCACCCTATTACAAAAAATAAACCACGGTAGCCACAGTTACCGCAGGACCTCTCCCCTCCACTCTCAGATTATGTAGAGGATTACATTGCAACGAATTTGCTACCGAGAATTTGCAAGTGGTCATCCAGGCAGAAGCGCGGCGATCAGAGATCCTCCTCGTCGAGGCCATCTAGCTCGAGCTTAACCATGCTGAAGTCGATACGGCCGCCCAACACGGTTTGGAGCATCTCTCTTCTTGTCGGGCATGTCCCCGCAAATGACCGCCCTGAACTTCGCCTTGACCTCTGTATCCGGTGCGTTCTCCTCCACCGCGATGCCCATCTTCTTGAGGAGGACATTGTGCACTTGCTTTATGGCATTAGCCGCCCTCGGCTTGGCCGCAAGCCTGCTACTCCTCCTTATGACGCCCCTCGAGACCGGCGTCCACGATCTTCACAAGCACGGCTTCTTGAGCAGCGGCGTCTGCAAGGGCAGGCAAATTGCCGCCTCGATTGCCTCCTGGATCGAAGAGGACGTGGTCGGTGCAGAGGCGTCACCTAGTCCCACCGTCGGGGATGACGGGGGCGGCCGCTCTGGCGAGACATCTTGTGATAGAATGAAGGCAGCAAAGTAGGAAAGATTGTTTTAAAGATCCACAGCAGAACGTCCATTTTCTCCACACTAAACTTCCACTCATTTGCTGAAAATATTAAGAAAAGAAGATAAGGATGTTCTCTTTATAGCTCCAGCAAGGCAGCAAAGCAGCACACAAGTGATGCAACCATGGACCAAGGTACTGGTAAAACAGCAAACTAGAACCAGAGTTTGATTGAAAAACCGTTCACCAGTACTTACACATAATGCTTTCAAAAGTTTTTAAGTTCTGAAACTGAAATGTCATCCCAAACCGCTTCTAGTCAGTATATCACATCACATCTAACAACCGATACAGAACAGTAGCTGAATCTTCTGTGACTCTTAAGGGAAGATGACAGTCAATTCTCATGTCACTGTATATTTCAGGGGCAGCAAAGCTTAAACGCTTTTGGTTTCCGAAGAGATGAATTACAAAGTTATTAGAAGTTCTGCTCTCGTACTCCTCTACGCTTCTGGCTGATCAAAACTGTGGGCACCTTAACCCCGCAGCAGCTGAATTGGCAAGGGAACAAGAGAAATAATTTTGTAATTAGAGAGCAAATCATGGGTATTACAGCAGTGGCATCTAATCAAGAGAGGACAAAATAGATAACAGTAGACATTCATCTCCAAGATCTAAGCTATATTAGCCAACACCCAGAACAGATAATTATCTGAACTGGGGATCAGATTACTGGAATAACTAAATTTCTGAACTGACCACCATGGTATGAAATGGAATATGACAATCGGGTCAAGCTAAGAATTTGTAAAGGACTACTAATCCCTTTTTTCTTAAACAAGGGACTGCTAAATCCTATGTGGCACTATGAATACCACAGAAATGAACATGAGACTATTTCCATTCAAAAGCTTCCTGTTATTTTTTTAGAAAGGCAAAGCTTCTGGTTATATATAGCATGTTAGATTAGTCCTAACCAAACGATGTGGAGCATTACATCAAGCACAACATGGCAAAAGTGTAAAAAAAAACAGAAAAGCAAGAGAGGATAGCATAGGGAACAATTATGCAAAACTGCAGGATTTCTCTGAACAACTCGGCCACGGAAAACAACAGGATGTAAGTTATAAGTAACATTTCCTTTTTTTTTTTCTTTTTTTGATCCAAAGTAACATTTCCTGTTTTCAAGTGACACTGATCTACTGACCGTAAGCTATGGGCTATGTTGCAAAATTTGCAATCCACACTGCCATTATATGCTGAAAACTCTATACATCTCACATGCTGAAATCTTGAGAAGCAGATAACAAGTGCTGCACACACTACTGCAAAAGCCACAGAGTTCTCACCTGGTGATCCGGTGGTGTAGACAACATGTATGGGATCTACTTATTCGTGCTGGACTGCACGCCAAACGTGATGTTCTCTTCAAACTCATGGCGCGCCACCTGGGTCCTCAGGTTGGACACGGAGTTGTCATAGGAGACGAATTTATGCCAGTGGTCAGTAACAAAGGACCCATCATCGTCCAGCCGCACATGCTGGATCGTCCGCCCCGGATGCGGATGCACGTCGTGCCCGGTGCGCCTCCTGAACAGACCACGCCTTACCTGAATCAGTTGCAATGGAACACTTGTTTAATATCTGAATGGAGAAGTCTGAATACACATTTGCACTGTGAAAGAAATGTTCGTAGATAAAAATTTTTACGGATTTCTCAGAAATGACAGAAAAAGTACCATTGTGATCCGATAATAAACGACCAAGATCAAATCCCTCAAGTACACATCATGACAAAGAACTCCAATGGTTACTTCAACTAAAACTTTACACATCATGACAGAGCAATTCGTAAAGTCCTCACAATCTAGATCAGACAACAATTTCTGTATGTGGTAGGCAATGGGGAGGTAAACATGATTAATGTGATCAATGACTGCATCCTGAAGAACACCAAATGCAGAGGCACGTGAATACAAGAAACCGTAACTATTGCTAACTAGCATCAATAACTTTTGAGAGACTGGTCACCGCGAACTTGTCATGAGCAAGAATTAACAGGTTCAGTCTTGTTTCTGAACAAACGAAGAGTTTCAGTAAGTGCAGACTTCAGGATTACGGCTAGGGGAATGCAATAAACAGATTCGGGAATTGTTCTGAAAATCGACGCGAGGAAGAAACATCCACGATCGGAAGGGTTCCAAGTAACCCGTTCACGGGATGAACGCGAGGAGCCGAGAAGTTGAAAGGAGAAAGGACGGCGAACTCACCGGAGGTTGAGGAGGAGGCGAAGGCGGCAGCGGCTCCGGGGTCGACGGGACGGCCTCGACCCTCCACTTCATCATCGTTGTCCCGTCGCCGTTCCTGACATCGACGGTGACGAGTTGTTCCAGCGGCGGTACCTGCCGTTGGCGCGGAGGCAGCGCTGCTCGTTGTTGTGCAAGCGGACGTAGTTCTCGCCGGCTTCCACCCTGTAGGGCGTCCACACGAAGGACGGGTCCAGGTCCATCGAGTTGTAGTCGCGCTGGACGGCGCGGACGCCGCGGTGGCCGGACG
>CM041644.1:7091133-7169560 GCA_023333625.1 Bothriochloa decipiens
CGAGTTGTAGTCGCGCTGGACGGCGCGGACGCCGCGGTGGCCGGACGGGGGTACCTCGTCCTCGTGCGCGACCGAGAGGTACCGGCCGTAGGCGGCGCCCTGGAGGAGGAGGAGGAGGTTTCCCGCTCCTTCGCCTTCGACGGGCACGTACCGGAGGTCCACCTTCCACACCGCGTTCAGGGAGGGGACGGCGCCGAGCGGGCGCAGGGATACGTGGATCCCGTCCTTGTCGGCGTGGACGTACTTGTCCCGCGCACGGCTCCGCAGCCGCACGGAGCACCCTGCCGGGAAGAGGTCCATCGCGGAGGCGGCCGGGCACCGGGTGGTGGTGGGCGGCGGTGCGCAAGGAGATGACCGGCGGGTGGAGAGGAAGGCAGGGGAGGGAGAGGCGAGAGCAGAGCAGGTGGTTACGTTTGGAGGCGGGGTATTTGAAGTTTCAACTGACATGTGGACTCGGGTCGGTTGCATTCGGCCTCCTTCCACTGACATGTGGGACCATTTCTGGGCCCAGATACGACCGCCAGCGCTCCAACCAATCCAGTCCAGCTGGCGAAATCAGGCTCGAAACGAAACCTGCAACCGTGCGCAGTCATGCACGCGTGCGTCGAGTCCGATCAGCCATGCCGCTCGCTGCTTCGCTCCAAATAAACACCACGCCACGTCCATCCGTGGCGCCGTTTCCGCTAGCAACGCAACTCTTGCTGTCTTGCACCATATTCACCCTTGCTTCGCCTTGGTGTCCATCGAGTCGATCTCCCACGCCCTCTCGTCGAGACCGATCCGTCGTCGTCAGCAGCACTAGCGTTTCAGATGGCATTTTCATGCATATATGTAGGTAGTACTCTTACCGTTCTGCAGGAGCAAGGGATTGCATTGCAGGGCAGGAAGGTGTAATTGTTTTAATTTAATTGGCATGTTTATCTGAACTCTGAAGATGTGGTCCTTGTAAGAGAAAGTGTAATTGTTATGAAAAGCTATTTTGGTTCTTGTCCACTTTTCTTTCTTATTATATCCAAACTTGGTTGACATGTGCAAAACTTGTAGTGTGGCTGATGTAGTATTTCCACAAGTTACATCTCGGTTTGGATTTATATGTACACAAAATACAGGATGTAGCGGGAACAAAATGTGGAAACCAAACCTGAAATCACTATCACTATCGACTATATGAATTCTTTGTGGCACTATGAATTCACGATAGACTACAGACAGACCTGAGACTATTTACATTCAAATTTTAGATTAGTCCTAACCAAACAAAGTAAGACATTACAACCCCCCCCCCCCCCCCCCAAACAAATCAAAATGAGGAAAAATCCAAGAAGAGAATACTGCATTCAATATCTATTCGAAACTACAGAATTTCTCTGAACAGAGCAGAGCTGCTGATTTATTGAAACTATTTGAAAAGACAGCCAATTCTCGTGGTGTTCGTTTCTGAAGCAGCATCACTTTTGAATTCTGAAGTGATGAAACGTGAAGGGTCGTCAGGAGTCCTGCCCTCATATACCTCTAGCTCTAGGGCTCATCAATATTCGGGGTACCGCAACGCCTCAGCCGCTGAAATTCACAAGGAACGAGTAAGACAGTGAGGCAGCTACACAGAGAGCATCGTGGGTGCTAAACATTTGACAGGATGTTCAGTTCCAGCAATCTTATTTTGTGTCACACCCCATTATTAAGGATAATAATAGAAGGTATGGATAGCTTTATATATGCCCCAGGAATAGTCGCACATATAATATGATAAATTGTAAGGAGTATCATCACCCTGTTTATTACATAACGTACCAATATTTATTACAGAGTCTTGCGCATAAACAATAAAATCTAAGATCAAATCATGGCGAAGCATCCCCACAGAGACACGTCGACTGGTGAACACCAAGCCTAGTACTCATCCCGATAGCTCTCACTCTAAACTTCATCTGTTACCCATTCGGGATTTTTCAAAATTGAAAATAAAACAAGCGTAAGGACACAACCGTACTCAGCAAGCATAACATGGGTTAATGAGGCTCAAATAAGCTGACACTGTTTGACTGCATTAGCTTTTATAAGTTATCATATTGATCAATTATGCAGCATCAAGGTGGCAAGTGTCTCTCAAAACCATCATGATCAATGTAACATAAATAAATAGTAAACATAACAGCAACTGTATGAACAATTTAACATGACCAGAGAGATCATCATTAGTGTAAGGAGTTTCCAAGGCCGCTCTTGTCCTTGAGCAAGGCTAGTATACCAGTTTATTAAACTCTGCGCAAAGGTGTACACTTTCACTGTGAGCCGTGAATTGCCCTTTCGCCCGAGGCCCGTCGACCTCTTAGTCCACTACCAAGGAAGACCGGCAGGGTTCACTATGAAGCCTTTCAAAGGTTCGTCTAACAAGTTAGGTCCACTGAGGTTTCTGTGCCCTACGGATGTAGTATCCCCCTTCTGATGGCACACGACCGCAGCCTATACTCATACAGACAGAGGTCCAACTACACCTAACCCGAAACACACCCTCCTTGCGCCATAAAGGGAACAACTAACATGCTAGAAAAGGTCCTCATACTGAGCTAAAACCAGAGCCATATAGCCCTCACAGTTGTACTATAAGTCTCGGAAGGTACGTTACTGATAACTTCTTAAGTAGTTAAAAGTCATTATTACTGTTTATGGCACAAATACTCATCAGGCCAAAAGATCATGATATCATTAAGCACTAGCATCTTGCTACCCAATGCACCCAAAAGGTTTAAGGAATCAGGATATTAAAGCTAGTTATAATCTCTACGTCATCAAACGGACACATGCATATGTACTGTTATTTATAGTGAGTAGGTAACAAGGAAGATCCATGCTATACTTGCCTTGATTTGCAAAGTCCTATTGAACCTGTTGATCCTCAGAATAGCTTGGCTCAACAAAACCCTCACCGTCTGAACTCGACGTTAACAATCAACACCAGACAATCCAATCGAGCATACATACACGAAGCAAACAAAGAGCTATTAGAGAAACAGTACACCAATATCATCAAAACAGAATAAAATATTTACCAAACTATTCTACTCGCTTCTACGATCACACAGACGTCAAGTTCACTGAAATCGGAATTATAACGGCGAAGTTATGGATTTTTAAAGATTTTCTATAGATAAATAAATACATTAATTATAGGCTAAAAATATAAAGTTTCTAAAATATTTCAAAAGTAGTACCACTGTGTAGATTATGAAATTATGAATCTAACGCAATTTGAACGAACCAAATCAGAGCTAAAACGTGAAAGTTATAAGCTTTTAAAGATAATAGCAAAACTGTAAATAGCTGAAAACGTACTCTGAACCGAAACGGGAAAATACGTTTTCCAGAGAAGAAAACGTATTCTGGAAGCAGTTATAAAGGAAAATACACTTTCCAGTGGACAAAGCGTATTATGGATCCGTTAAGAATAATTTACGCTTTCCCGTGGGAAAAACGAATTCTGACCAAAGCGCCAGGGACTCTTAACAGAATACATCAAAACCCAGGTGGTTTTCTGCAAAATCGCCACGCGAAGCGGTACGGTGTAATTCTGGCCGTCCGAATCAAAACGGACGACGCAGATTCAAGATATCAAAATGGACAACCGATCGGACCACCGATCGGACAACCGATCGGACCACGTCGTCGGCCGGGAAGAAATTCGACCGCGACGGCGTCCATGGCCGACGGCTTACGGAGCTCGCCGGAGTTCATGGAACTCACGACTCCGGTCACCATTAACCACAAGACCGGTACCAAACGAACGAGGAGCTCTCAACGCGCTCACCTGAGGCGAAGATGGAGACCGAGGCGAGGCGGGGACGGCGAGTTGCTCGGAGCGGCGGACGGCGGCGATCTGCGGCCAGCAATTCGGCGCAAAGTGAGTCAATGGATCAAAATTAAGGTTACCATTATGTTTAGGAGATCAAGGAGGAGATTTAGGCCAAGCCACGCCATTAAATGACTTACGGTCACGGCGGAATTCAAAGTCCGGCGGCGGCGTCAATGGCGGCGGCTAGGGTTTCGTCGATTGCGGCGACTTCGGAGCGAAGGCGGCGCTGACCTAGGGTTACGGGTAGGGATTGCGGCGCGGAGTCAAAGGCTTAAATCGCCTGGAGTCGCGGCTCGGGTGGCCGATCGCGCGGAGACGGCACCGGTCGGACTCGGGCTCGCGGCCGAGTCAGAGGAGAACGAAAGCGACGCGGGGTCCACCTGTCGACGGCAGCGCGAGAGGGAGGCGGCCGCGCGGACGGCGCGCCTTGCTGGGCTGCGGCCCCGGCCCAAGATGAAGAGAAGGCGACGGCGCGCGGAACGGACGGCGCGGCGTCGGCTTTTGGCCTAGGAAGAAGAGGGCGGAGCGGGCCGAAAGGAGGGAAAGAGAGAAGGGGAAAAGGAAATGGGTTTTCCATTTATTCAAACTCCTTTTTCAATTGGATTTTTTTTAATTCAAACTCAAATTCAACTGCACACAATAAAAATATGCACCAGCATAAATGTTCAAGCATGTTTGTACCATGATCCCACTTCATTTCCATAAAAATATTTACTTTGCCTATTTAATTATTTTCAAAATTCATTTTGGCCATTTTTTTTAACCTCTAAAATTAGGGTTGTTACATTTTGACACCCGTGGACAGAAAATGAAAGAAAGACAAGAATAGTCTAACAAGTGAACGGCTGAAACTTCTGACCTGGGAAACAGAGCATTTGCAAAATAATTTTTTAAAGACTAATTTTCTCAACTGAAACATCTGAACATATGAATCCTATCATTTCTATATCTGTTACATTTTAACATCTGTGGTTGCTGAAACACTAGGCAGTAGGCACTGTAATTGTAAGTATACTACAGACCTGAGATTATTTTCATTCGACCGTTTCTTCTTATCAACAGCATTTTCAGATCAATACAAACCACATGGCACTTCAGCAAATAAGCGCAACATAATGCTTGAACATAATTTTTTTTAAAAAAAAAACTGAAAATGATACTGAAATGCAGCAGCTATTTTACTGATCTCTTTGTGCCACAAGTTGACTCCACAATTACTGCGAACTATGCTACAAATTATCAAGGGCTCAAGGTTGCTATTTCTATTTCATTAGTATGATCAACTGAACATATATGCGAAGACTATCTCACCCGGTTTCTCGGCGACGAGGACGATGATGTCCAACGTCTCCTCATTGCGAGGCAGGGGCAGGTCGACGACAAGCGGGGTCAGCCTCCCGTAGCGGCCGGCACGGACGCACATCATGATGCGGGAGTGGGCGAGCGCGTCGCCGGTGTGGCGCGCCACCTCCAATCTCAGGCGGTACATGGACCGGCCATGGAACCGGAATGTGGTCCAGACCATGGGGAAGTTGCCGTGGTCGTCCACCAGCACGACCCGGATCGTCCGCTGCGGCTCCACCGCTTGCGGGAGGAACAGGCCGCCGAAGACTCCTCGGTTAGTCTGTTACCATGGAATACACAGTTCTGAACATTGCTAGACGCACAATGTAACGGGAACGAAATGTTCAGACACAGGCAATCAGCTTTAAGTCGTGATCTAGTAAGAGATGACAAAATACTGAACGCAACGAAAATAGCCAAAGATTGATTCGAATATACAAATGCAACGCAGAACACACCTTGATTTCACAGACCAACATACGACAGATCATTGTTGGTTCAAAGGGTCAACTCCTAAAGTTCAGACTACTGAAACGAAATGGGAAGCCGAAAAGGACTAGTATGGCCCGAAACTTCTCCCTGGATTCAAATGCAGGGGAGCAAGGACAAGGATTCAAGAAACCAGAAGTCCAGAACTCTACGCGCCCCTAGGACTAGGAGGAGCTGGACCGCCAGGAACGTGATTTTGAAATTCTGAGCGAGAGAAGTGATAATCTGGAGAGACTGGAGAAAGCAATAATCAGATGTGGCAATTCTTAAAATCGACGGAAACAAAGAAACATACACGCTGCTGCTTTAAGCAGGACCCGGCTCCCCTGGTCCACCCAAATCAATGCGAGAAGCCGAGGTAATAAGGGACGGAGCGGGGCTGCGAGCTCACCGGAGTTGGCCCTGGAAGTTCCGGCGCCATGGGGCTCGTGGGGACGGCCTCGACCACCCAGTGCATCATCTTGCTGTAGTTGGCAACGTCGTCGACGGAGACGGCGTTGTTCCAGTTCCACTTCCAGCGGCGGTAGCGCCTGACGTCGGCGCGGAGGAGGCGGTACGAGACGTGGCGTACGACGCCGTCGGCCTTGCCGACGGCCACCCACAGGACGGGGTCCCGGTTCCGGTGGTCGTCGTAGTCGCCCTGGACGACGCGGTGGTCGTCGGGCGACGACGAGGCCGCGACCGCGAGGTACCGGCCGTAGGCGGCGCCGTGGAGGAGGACGTAGGTGGCGTCGTCGTCGTGCAGGACCCGGTGCACCCTCCACGCCGCGTTCATCGACCCGCGGCCGCGGCGCCAGCCCAGGGAGAGCGAGACCCCCACCCCGTCCTCGTCGGCCTGGAGGTACCCTCCCGGCACGCGGCTACGCAGCCGCACGTACGCCTCGTCGGGGAACTGCTCCATCACCAACGCCGGTGGGCGGCGCGGCGGCGGCGAGCGAGAAGGTTTTGGTGCGAGGGGATGGCGGTGGGAGAGGACAGAGCACAGCAAGGTTGGTTCGGATGGGACGGTTACGTTTGGGCGCCGAGACGAGGCGGGGGCGAGCCGGGGAATTTGAAGGCGATGCTCTTCCGTCTCTGGATGGGTGGTGGGCTGCCTGCGCTGCGCAGGTTGTTTGGTCCACGTGCCAATGACACTGACAGTAGGGCCAGTTTCGGGGCACGCCAAGGTGGCAATGGCATCGGACCAGCGCTGACCGAGCACATACATGGCTGTCTACTGTTCTCGCAAGATGAGAGAGATCGGCAGGTGTTGTGGTCCTGTAAGCGCCGACCGCCGAGGCAGCTATGACTGAGTTCAGTTTCTCGATTCTTGCCTCTGTTACGGCTGTGAATCCGACTTTTCTGCTGCGACAAGGTTGCAAGATGCACACGATCGAATCAAACTGTTCACAAGGAATACATACGTCAGTTCTGAATATCTTATACCTTTTCTTGCTCAATGCGGCCGCTGGTTCACTAGCGAGGATACTAAAACTAGAGTTGCATCAGAGACTTTCAGCACACAACTCTGCATGGTCTTCCTTACCAAAACAAAACTAAACCCAATCTAGTGAAATTGGTGCTGCCGCACTCACAATGTTTGGTGCCCGCATGTCTCTATGACTCTGTCGTTCTGCCATTGATGAAACCATTTGTGATCCTTGCAAAGCCGTTCACTATAACTTCCACAGTTCCACGTAATGCTTTCAGCATTTTAAAGTTTCTGAAACTGTAATGCCATCTCAAACTGCATCCGGTCAGTGGATCACATCAAATCTAACCACCATTACAGAAGATTAGCTGGATTTTCTGAAACCGACTTAACAAAAGATAACAGTCGATTCTCATGTAACATCTCAAAAGCTGAATTTGCAAGGGAACAAGAAAACAATGAGATAATTAGGGATCATATCATGGGTATTACAGCAGTGAGACCTAATCGAGAGTGAACAGAATAGATAACAGTAGACAGTCAGCCCCAATATTGACAACGATTGGCTATTTATAAAGAAAATACTATTGGCTATCAAATGTATCCGAACTGGGGGGTCAGATATTGGAATAACTGAATTTATGAACTGACAACCATGGTCTGAAATGCAATCCTCACCAAACAAAGTAGAGCACTACCTCAAGCACAACTTGAGTGAAGTGTTAAAAAAAACAAAAAACTCAAGAAGAGGATAGCACAGGGAGCAACTGTTAAAAACTACAGAATTACTCTGAACAACTTGGCTAAGGAAAACAAATGGCAAGTAACATTTCCTGTTGACCGTGGCATTATGATCTACAAAAAGAAATTCATAACTATAGAACTACCATAAGCTACGGGCTAAGTGGAGTAGTAAGAAGCAATCTACACTGCCATTACCATCTTTTTTTTTTTTTTGAAAATAACACACTGCCATTACCATTTTCAAATCGTAAGAAGCAGATAACGAGTGCTGCACAGTGCACACACTACTATGCACAAGCTGCAGAGTTCTCACCTGGTGATCCGGCGGTGATCACGATGATGTCCATGCGATCTGTGCTACGAGGCAGGTCTGTGATAAGTGGAATTACGAGGGCATGCATGCCGGTCCTCAGGTTGGACACCGAGTAATCGTAGAACTCGAATTCAGGCCAGTTGTCATGAATAACGCTCACATCATCTTCCAACCGCACATGATGGATCATCCGCCCCGGATACGGATGCACCTTGGCCCACCGCTTGAACAGGCCACGGCTTACATGAATCTATTGCAATGGAACACTTGTGTTCAATACTGAACAAGTCTGAATACACATTGTACTGAGAAACAAATGTTCAGAGCTAAAGTTCTTTACAGATTTCTCAGAAATTTAACACCCTAATTTTCAAATCTCAAAAAAAATAGTCAAAATAGTTTATGGTGAATAAATAAATAGCAAAATAAATATTTTTATGAAAATGAAGTTGCAACACGGTAGAAACATGCTTGAGCATTCATGCTGGTGCATATTTTGTTGTGATGAGGTTTGAATTTAAATTTGAATTCAAAATCTATTTGAAAATGCTTTTGAAAATGTTTAAATAAAAGAAAAACTGATTTCTTTTCCTTCCCCTCTCTTTTCCTGATTTCGGCCCGCGACCAACCGGCGGCCCGCTCTACTCCTTCTCCCGCTCGGCCTGCTTCACCAGCGCTGGCCCGCTTCGCCTTCTGGCCCAGCCACAGCAGCACCGCGCGTCGCCTTTCATCTTGGGCCACAGGCCAGGCCCATCAAGGCGCGCTGTCCGCGCGGCCGCCTCCCTCTCGCGCTACCGCCGACAGGTGGTCGCCGCGTCGCCTTCGTCTCCTCCGACTCGGCCGCGACCCGGACGCCGAAACCGACCCCGCGTGACTCGCGCCGCCACGCCACGCCCGGTCCAGCGCCTCATCCCCCAGGCTATTTAAGCCTTTGACTCCGCGCCGCAACCCTAAGTCAGCGCCGCCTTCGGTTTCATCGAGCCGCCACACGTGAAACCCTAGCCGCCGCCATTGTTGCCGCCGCCATTGTTGCCACCGCCGGAGTTCCCAATTCGCCGCGACCGTAGCGTATTTAGTGGCGTAAGTTGGCCTTGAGCTTCGCCTTGCTTCCCTGAGCATGTTGGTGCCGTCAATTTGATTCAATTCCGTCTAACTCGAGCTCCTACCGTGCGCAGCTCGCCGCCGTCCGCCGCTCCGAGCTACTCGCCGTCCCCGCTTCACCTCGACCTCCATCATCTACGCAGGTGAGCGCGGTGTGAGCTCCCCGTTCGTTTGGTACCGGTCCCGTGTCAATTGGTGGCCGGAATCGTAATCTGTGTGAACGCTGGCGAACTCCTTCGCCGCCGGCGATGGCCGTCGCCGTGTCGGGCGTCGTCCCCGGCGAGCCCGATCGCCCCGATCGATCTGGGCCGTTCATCTTGAAACAGACGGATCAAATTACACCGTAACCTTTCGGCCGGCGGATTTTCCAAAAACCCCCTGGGGTTTGACTTATTCAATTAAGAGTCCTTGGCGTATTCAACATAATACGTTTCCTCTGTAGAAAAACGTATTTCCTGCTAAACAGATCTATAATACGCTTTGTCCACTGAAAAACGTATTTTCCTTATAATAGCTTCCAGAATACGTTTTCTTCTCTGGAAAACGTATTTTTTCTTTTCAGTTCAGAATTCGTTTTCAGTTATTTACAGTTTTGCCATTATCTTTAAAAGCTTATAACTTTCACGTTTTAACTCCGATTTGGTCCGTTCAAATTTTGTTAGATTCATAATTTCATAATCTATGCAGTGGTACTACTTTTAAAATATTTTGGGAACTTTATATTTTTAGTCTATATTTAAAGTATTTATTTGTCTACAAGAAATCTTTGAAAAATCATAACTTCTCCGTTATAACTCCGTTTTCAGTGAACTTGACGTCTGTGTGATCGTAGAAGCGAGTAGAATAGTCTTATAAACTTTTTATTCTGTTTTGATGACATTGATGTACTGTTCCTCTAATAGCTCTTTGCTTGCTTCGTGTATGGATACTCGATTGGATTGTCTGGTGTTGATGGTTAATGTCGAGTTCAGACGGTGAGGGTTTTATTGAGCCAAGTTATTTTGAGGATCAGTAGGACCAGCAAGACTTTATGAATCAAGGCAAGTATAGCATGGATCTTCCTTGTTACCTATTCACTATAAATAACAATACATATGCATGTGTCTGTTTGATGACCTAGAGATTATAATTAGCTTTGATATCCTGATTCTTTGAACCTTTTGGGTGCATTGGGTAGCAAGATGCTAGTGCTTAATGATATCATGATCTTGTGGCTTGATGAGTATTTGTGTCATGAACAGTAAGAATGACTTTTAACCCCCTGAGGATTAATCAGTAACGTACCTTCCGGGATTTACAGTACAACTGTGAGGGCTATATGGCTCTGGTTTTAGCTCAGTATGAGGACCTTTTCTAGCATGTTAGCGGTTCCCTTTATGGTGCAAGGGAGGTGTGTTTCGGGTTGGGTGTAGTTGGACCTCTGTCTGTATGAGTATAGGATGCGGTCGTGTGCCATCAGAAGGGGGATACTACATCCGTAGGGCACAGAAACCTCAGTGGCCCTAACTTGTTAGACGAACCTTTAAAAGGCTTCATCGTGAACCCTGCCGGTCCTCCTTGGTAGTGGGCTAAGAGGCTGTTCTCCTCGGATGAAAGGGCAATTCACGGCTCACAGTGAAAGTGTACACCTCTGCGCAGAGTTTAATAAACTGGTATACTAGCCTTGCTCAAGGACACGAGCGGCCTTGAAACTCCTTACACTAATGATGATCTCTCTTGTCATGTTAAATTGTTCATATATTTGCTGTTATGTTTACTATTATTTATGTTATATTGATCATGATGATTTTGGGAAACACTTACCACCTTGTTGCTGCTTAACTGATCAAACTTGATTAACAAATAAAAGCTAAATATAGTTAAATCGTGTCAGCTAATTTGAGTCTCATTAACCCATGTTATGCTTGTTGAGTACGGTTGTGTACTTACGCTTGCTTTACTTTCAATTTTGGAAAATCCCGGATAGGTAACAGATGAAGGTTGGAGTGAGAGCTATCGGGATGAGTACTAGGCTTGATGTTCACCAGTTGACGTGTCCCTGTGTGGAGTTTCCGTAATAAAGATATTTTAGTTATTTATTGTTTATGCGCAATACTCTGTAACAAATATTGGTACGCTATGTAATAAACAGGGTGATGATACTCTTTGTAATTTGTCATCCTATATGTGTGACTGTTCCTGGGGCGCATATAGGGCTATCTATGCATTCTACTTTTTTCCTTAAAAGTGGGGTATGACAAGTTGGTATCAGAGCCGTGTTGACTGTAGGACACAAGCCTAGTTAGCACTGGTCGATTTGCAAAACATATTTTGCTATAAAACTATTTTGCCACCTCCTTGGCTCATTGAATTGACTATTTATCATCCTTGTCATGTTATCACCTCCTTGAATAGCTTCCTTCGAGCTATTAATTTCTTATCCCCTTGAACTTTTAATTTGGTTGGTTTACTAAAAGCTTTCTAACCTTATCTTATTCAAAATTTTTGATGGCCTTTTACCACATCTATCATGCCCTTTAGGATGACTACCATTGTTGAAGAAGCACGTGTAGCATCGGTGTTGTGATGTGTGCTTATGATGCATGTTGTAATGATTATGTGTCATCTTTGTCCCATGTTCTAAAGTAGACTCTAAAAGAGAAGTGCTGGGAAGTGTAGCTTTATCCTTGTTAAATGGGGTAGAGTCCTCTCTTATCCTACCTATCCCCTACTTTTGATCTCGCTTCTCATTAAATCTTTATCTACCATGATATCATGCTTCATATCCATATTCCCTTGCTCGTTCTACCTTTGCCCAACATCAGATGATGAATCCAAGTGGTGGTGCAAGTGGAAAAGATGATATCGATGAACAGAATCAACAAATAATTTTGGCAACTCCAATGGGCAGTGAACAAATGATTGCTTGGCAGACTCAGACCCTTGAGATGACAGTTGTTCAGATGACCAAGCTCTAGAATCTATTAATTATGCAAGCTTTACTTCTCTAAGGTGACGATGGAAGGAGCTCTCATCAAGTGTCAAGAAGATCCAGCCATGCTACACTCATCCTCGACCAACAAGTAAAAGTCAACCACCATGCCGGATCATAAGTCAGGCGGAGAGGAAACACAGAAGGATTCTTAGCTCAATTCGGTAAGGTCCCCAATCAAGGATCAATGAAAAGACAAGCAAAAGAAGTCAGGAAGAATTTGCAATCCAATGAAGGCAACCACGATGAAGCACTTAGAATCCTAGAGCAGTGTCAGTGTTGTAGACACTATGGATTACCCTGCCTTCAGAAGCAGGCAAGTGAGGGAAAGATGAAGACCATATGCGGGAGTAGAGATATCTCAACGCCGAAGCGATTCCAGAATCCAGAGTGGAAGCTTAGGTGAATTGAGGCAGTCAGAAGAAATCTGAAGCACTCAAGGTCACATGAGGAGTCAGCTATGTTCTTAGGTTTTAGCATACATGTTTGTGGATTAAGAGGATACTCACTTACATAGTTTGGATTTAAGTGGTGCTTTTGTTAAAGTGGGGTAGCGTGCTCTATCCTATCTATCTTTTGATCTCTCTTGTCATGTTAAATTGTTCATACATTTGCTGTTATGTTTACTATTCATTTATGTTATATTGATCATGATGGTTTTAGGAAACACTCGCCACCTTGTTGCTGCTTAACTGATCAACTTGATTAACAAATAAAAGCTAAATGCAGTTAAACCGTGTCAGCTGATTTGAGTCTCATTAACCCATGTTATGCTTGTTGAGTACGGTTGTGTACTTACGCTTGCTTTACTTTCAATTTTGGAAAATCCCGGATGGGTAACAGATGAAGGTTGGAGTGAGAGCTATCGGGATGAGTACTAGGCTTGATGTTCACCAGTTGACGTGTCCCTGTGTGGAGTTTTCGTAATAAAAATATCTTAGTTATTTATTGTTTATGCGCAATACTCTGTAATAAATATTGGTACGCTATGTAATAAACAGGGTGATGATACTCTTTGTAATTTATCATCCTATATGTGCGACTGTTCCTGGGGCGCATATAGGGCTATCTATGCATTCTACTTTTATCCTTAAAAGTGAGATGTGACAAGAAATATCAGAAAAAAAATGTACCATTGTGAGACCAAGAACTCCAATGGTTACTTGAACTAAGACTTCTAGGCATATGAGTTTATGACATACCAATACCATGATCCGATCCATATTAACGATGACAGAGCAATTTGTAAAGTCACTGCAATCTAGTAGAACAGACAATTTCTGGATAGGTTGTAGGAAATGGGAAGGTAAACAAGATTACTGTGATCAATAATTGCATCCTAAAGAACCCCAAATGCATGGATCGAGAATACAAGAAACCGTTACTGAGCTTGCTAGGAGCGTGGGATACCGAATTAGAACTTTTCGAGAGACTGATCCCGTGAACACCAAACTCCAAATTTCATCAGGAAGAATTAGCAGGTTCAGTCTTGTTTCAGAAGAAGTGAAGAGAATGCAATAATCCGATTGGGCAATTGTTGTTGGGAAAATCGACGCGAAGAAGAAGCATCCATGCTTGGAAGGTGTTGCAAGAATGCAAGTAACCGGTTCTTGGAATGAACGCGAGGATTTGGAAGGAGAAAGAATGGCGAACTCACCGGAGGTTGAGGTGGAGGCGGAAGGGCTAGCGGCTCGGGGCTCGGGGCTCAGTGGGATGGCCTCGACCCTCCACTGCATCATCGTGCTCTGGCTGCCGTTCCTGACATCGACGGTGACGACGTTGTTCCAGTGGTGGTGCCTGCCGTTGGCGCGGAGGCAGCGCTGGTAAGCGGCCGTAGTTCTGGCCGGCTTCCATCCTATCGGGCGTCCACACGAAGGGAGCCTCCAGGCGCGGCGAGTTGTAGTCGCGCTGGACAGCGCGGACGCCGCGGTGGCCGCGTGGCGCGTCCGGCCGGTGAGACTGCGAGACGGCGAGGTACCGGCCGTAGGCGGCGCCCTGGAGGAGGAAGAAGGCGTCCCCTCCTTCGACGGGCCAGTGCTCCGCCTTCCACACCGCGTTCACGGACGGCGGGGCGCCGAGCGGGCGCAGGGACACCCCGCGCGCGTCCTCGTCGGCGTGCACGTACTTGTCCCGCGCGCGGCTCCGCAGCCGCACGAAGCCCCTGTTCGGGAAGAGCTCCATCGACGATCGCGGCGGACACCGGGTGGTGATGATGGTGTGGTGGCGCCGCGACGGCGACGGCGACGGAAGACCACCGGCGGGCTGCTGTTGCGTGGAGGGGATTGGGAAGGGGAGGGAGAGGCGAGAGCAGAGCAAGTGTTCTTGGAATGGAACAGGGACGGGTGCGTTTGGGGTGCCACGCCGAGGCTGAGGCGGGGCATTTCAAGTTCTTCTGGACTTGCAAGCGTAGGTCGGTGGCGCTCGTGTCCCCATTGGCTGACGTGTGGGGCCACCAGTCCAAGTCGCCCGCTGGCGAATATGCCTCGGCTAGGCTGGGGCTACTGCTGCTTGTGAATGAATGAATCCCAACTTTTCTGCTGCGAGAAGGTTGCAAGATACCGTTCACAAGGAATACACCTACATCATCAGTTCTGAATATCTTGTTGCATCAGAAGCTTTCAGCAGAAAACTCTGCATTGTCTTCCCAAACTAAAACTACACAACCATCTAGTGTTAAAAAACTAAAACCTGTATTGCCAGTGTTTGGTGCCCGCAGGTCTCTGTCGTTCTGCCAATGATGAAACCTTTTGTGATTGCGCTTGTTTGGGCATTACTCACTTTCCGTTTCCATCAGTGAAAGGTTTTGAGCGGCAGCGGTTCATGCTTTTGTTCATTTGTTATTCTGTTAGTTTTGAAATTCTTGCCTGTTTAATAGTCGTTATGGTTTTAACAGTCGGGGCTACAATTCTGCTCACAGCGAAGCTCGTTAGTGGCAGCAGTATATATAAACAACAGATGCCGGCGAGTCTTTCACAACAAAGCGCAGGCGCTGGTACAGCTGCCCAACACCATCATGCAAGACATTCAGGCAATCAGGCCTATCGATAACAAGTTGCGAGACGAAACTAATGAAAGTTTCTACTAACAACTGTCTTCGGTACCTGAACAAATGACTCGCAAAAACAAAGGGATGAGAAATACATCTTGTGATGCGCAAAGGCAGCAAATCAGGAAGGATCGTTTTAAAGACCCACAGTGGACTGGCCTATCTCCAACCTAAACTTACACTCCTTTGCTGAAAATATAAAGAAACGAATAGAAAGTTCCGTTTTTAGCTTTGGCATTGGCACAAAAATGACGCAAGTAAACATGATTTTCAACAAACATGGACTCAGGAGCAAGGTATAGACAAAATCAGCAGCATCAATTCTTGCCATTAGTCCATCACCCAGCAGAGATCAAGATGCTGATAACTACAATCAATATTACTTCACAGAAGCATTCGTCATTTACTTCTATTAACGCTTTCAACAGGTTTTAAGTATTGAACTTAAGAGGTCAATTCAAACTACTCCCAGGCAGTAGAACACATCAAATTCTAATCACCAGTACAGAAGAGTTGCTGAGTTTTCAGAAACTTTCTTAACAAAGGACGACAGCCAATTCTCATGTCACAGTCTCAGGGACACCAATGCTTAATGCTTTCGATTGCCGAAGAAATGATTTGCGAAGTTGTCACGTAGTCCTCTACACTGCATCATAGTATATCAGGGTACACAAAACTCTGAGCACCTGAATATGAAGGGAGTAAGAAAAATAATGAGATAATAATTAGGAAGAATGTCATCGCTGTTCCGTCACAGAGAAGTAATCAACACTGAACAAAAATAAAAAAAAAACAGTAAAATCGTTGGGATGAAGAATCTGTCAAAGGACTCATAAGACCCAAGTGGCACTGTGAATAATACTAACCTGAGAAATGAAATCCTACAATTTAAGAGCCGGATCAAATTAAGGTTCTGTCAAATGACTCCTAAGTCCAACATGTCACTTTGAATATTACAGACCTGAGAGTCTGAGATTGTCACTAGAATGTATCTGCTTGTCTACAATGTGCATTAGATTATTCCAAACCAAAAGCAGTAAAACAATTACCTGAAGCACATGTTGGCTAAAATGTAGAAAAGACCAAAATGCCAAGAAGAGGATACTGAATACACCAGCTATTCAAAACCTAAAGAAATTCTCAGAACATCTGGGCTATGGGAAAAACAGGCAAGTAGCATTTCCTGTTGTCAGTATTATTTTACTGATCTCTTTGCATAGCAAACTCTGAACTACAGATTACAGAACTACCACGAGCTGCAGACAAAGTTGCAAACTGTGCATGTCACGCTGCCATTACTTAGCATGCTGATAACTTTAAACATCGCACAAGATGAAACGGTAAGATCAACAGATAACAAGTTCTTCACAGACCACTTCGAGAACTACAGAGGTGCTCACCTTGTGATCTGGTTACGGGTCCTCCTGGGTACCCCAATCTTGATGCCGCTGAATTTGCAACCGGCAAGTGAAAACAATGTATGAGTTGGCAAATAATTGGGTATTGCAAGACTATTTGCAGCAGTTCAATAATCTAATGAACTTTTGTAAAGTGTCACATTACAGAACTAACACATTGTCATCAATATGCTGTGAGCATTTGTCATACATGGTCTCTGAACTGTAAAGTTCTCTCACCAGGTGACGACGTGCGGAGAAGCACGATATCGATGCTCTCCCTGCTGCGAGGCAGATTTTTGACCAAAGGAGTGAGTCCTGCAAAGCACCCTGTGTGGATACAAAGAATGATTCCTGAATAGTAATCCACACGATCTTCAATTTCAGTGATCAGCTCTGTGATGGAGCAGCCTTCAAAGGGAAATTCCTCCCCAAGTGTTCAGGTAGCTTCCCTCGCTGTCCGCGCGGACGAACCTTATCGTCCGCTGGAGCAGCAGGGGCTCCTCCTGCAGGAGAAAGTCCTGACTGAAGCTGCCCTTGTCACTCTGCCAAAATGCAGTAAATCATTATCTAACAGATATAACACATGACAGATAAAACTGCAGGTATCTTGGCTGCAAAATTCTAAGGATTAGGTGATCAGCCTTTAAACTACCGAAACGAACAAGGCAAATTGGATTCGCGTCAACAATGTGCTCCCAATTGGCAATTACGAATCACATTTGACAGTTTTTGAAAAAATCTACACAAAGAAGCCACGGACTAGGTGTATAAGGTAACAAGTAAGAAAGAAATCGTGGGATGGGCCATCTCACCGGATCTGCTGCTGGAAGTGATGGTGGCGTCAGGGTCGTGGCCAAGAGCTCGACCTCCCAGCACATCAGAGCTTCTCCAGGCCACAAATAGCCATAGGAAATGTTCCGGAGGCGGACGATACCTTCTGCACTAGTACTGAATTGTACCGGCACCCACATCAGATGGTGGGAATCTTCTCTGTCGTAGGAGCACTGCGACGGTCGACAGATCCCGTCCGCGTTCACGGCCCCAAGGTAGCTACCGTAGGCGGCCCCCTGAAGCATGAGCAGGGTGGTACCGCACTCCCGGTGCCAAAGATGGACACGCCACACGGTGGTCCCAAAAGGGACGGCGCCGCACGGGCGCAGAGAGACCTCCCGCGAGTCGGGGTCGGCGGAGAGGTACTCGCGGCCGGCGCGCGCGAGACGGCGCAGCCGTACGAAGGCCCCGTCGGGGAAGAGGTCCATCGCGGCGTCCACCGTACCAGGAATCTGGGAAGGGAAAGAAACAGGGGTAAGGCATCAACGGCTCAACGCGACCAAGGAATTTCATCAGAAGGAAAAGCTTGCCGACGAACTCACCAGCGGGCGGGGCGGCGTCGACTGGCTCGGCCAACCAGTGCGTGCTCTCCACTTCCTCGTCCGTAAAGGAGCGAGCCACAGTGGCCCCGCTCCTGCTCGGGCGAAGGTCGCCGTCGAAGTGGTGGAGGCGGATGATGCGCGTCTGCACCCTCAGTGGTGTCCATAGCAGGGGCTCGACATGCCTGTCGCCGAAGGTGCGTTGGAGAGCCAGCAGAAGAGGAGACACCGCGAGGTACCGGCCATACGCGCCCTGGCGGCAGCACGGAGATGCCCCTCCAGTCGCCGTCGGCGCAGAGGAACATCTCGGTCCCGCGGATGGCGCTCCGCAGCCGAACGTGCGCTCCGTCGGCGAAGAGGTCCATGGCGGGCGACCGCCGGGTTGTGGGCTGGTGGCGGCGGAGCGGCGACGGGCGTGTGCTACTGCGTGGAGGGCAGGAGGGGACGGGGAAGGGAAGGGAAGGGAAGGGATGGCAGAGGCGAGAGCAGCAGGTGTTCGGGGGAGACAGTTGCGTTTGGGCGCCACGCCAATGTGGGGCCATTCCTGGGGCCGGATGAGAGGCTTCTCCAGCAAACGCCCCAATTCCAGCTGGCGACCGACGGTGGACCCACCGGAGTGCTGACGTTTGTTGATACTTTTTTTTTTGTTGTTGAATTTTTCGTAGTACGAGTACTTGATAGTATCGGAGTCGGACGTTTTGCGTACTGTACTTGCGTTCCGGCCTTGGGCCAGCACGGTGTACCGGTTAGGATGTGGTTCTCGACGATGGCCACCCACCGAGCTCCGGCAGTCCGAGACCCCGACCCGTGGACCGTGCGCACTTTTTCCGCGGCATCCGATTTCGTAAGACGCACACGTTTGGGGTGGCCGGAGCTATAAATTTGAAAGGCGTGTCTCCCCTCTCAACACGGGCTGTATACCACCGTTTGCTTCCATCTCGACGACACAAATCTGTTCCGTTCTTGCCACGTCCAGAACGAACTTGTTGAGAAACGAAGAGCCTCTCAGTTTTGCACGATGGCGTCGGCGGCCAGACACTGCCCGCCCGTCTTGGGCAGACTTGATGGCCGCATCCGACTGGGAGCGGTTTGTCGCCCATGGCGCCGCATCACTCAGCAGGGGCCTCTTCCCCCTCCGCTACCGTGGTTGACCCTCCTCGACGGAACCTTCCTCAGCGTTCCAGACGGCGAGGTTCACCGCATGCATGTACCGGAGGATGCCTCTCTCCATGGCTCAACGGGAAACTGGCTCTCACGGCGAGCTCGCGCTTATGGACGTTTTCTCCAAGCAAGTTGAACAGCTTCCCTAACCATGCTGGGCGGCTTCCTAACCAAGCATGCGTCTTTCCTCAAGCTGGTGCCACTCTCAACTCCAGATCATCTATCACCGGATTCCCGTTTTGCTATTCTGATGACGGCCAACACATTTGCCAGCGACCATCGGCTGTCACTGCATTCGGAATGCCCAATAGTTACATCTTTGACATCGCATTCTTTGATGGGAAATTGTATGCCCTCTCACTCAAAATGCTCTTCGCCTTTGAGATTGTTTCAAGCGTCTCATCAAAGAAATGCATAGCCCAAGCCCTCCAGGATCCAGGGACTTTATATCGATCAATCGCTGATAAAGACATACATCGCCGGGTATTGGAGTTATCTTGTTGAATCCAATGGTAAATTGCTGCATGTAAGAAGATTGATTGGGGCCTTATCCACTATTCTAAAGGAAGATAGGTTGGAGAACACCCGTACTCTTTCATTTCAAGTCTTTGAGCTGGACTTGACCACCCGTCGTAAGTGGAGAAGGCTCGATACCTTGGGAGACCAAGCACTCTTTGTTGGCACACACTCGGAAGTCTCTCACTGCTTCTGAGTGTGGAGCTTAGGAGGACTGCATCTACTTTGTGTGCGACTATGACCAAGAACATTGGACAATAGGTCCTCTTCGTGATTGTGGTGTCTTCAGCATGAGAAATGGGATGATCACTCTGTAATTTTAGGAATGATTGATTGTATTCCTCGTATGATCACAGGGATTACATATAGGGGCAGCTAGGGCGGCTCACAGGCCTGCCGCATGGGCCCAATTACATTCTCTAATACAGGCCTAATTACATCATGCTAACACTCCCTCTCAGTCTAATCGGGAGCATCGCTAACGGTCAGGCTGGACCGAAACTCCTGGAACAAGGAAGTGGGAAGCCCTTTGGTGAAGACATCGGCGTACTGTGATGTCATAGGGACATGAAGAACTCGAACGTGACCGAGGGCAACCTTCTCTCGAACAAAATGGAGGTCGATCTCAACATGCTTCGTCCGCTGATGCTGCACAGGATTGCTGGAGAGATAGACAGCACTGACATTGTCGCAATAGACCAAAGTAGCACGGCGAGGGGGGCGCTGGAGCTCAATAAGTAGCTGTCGTAACCAAGTAGCTTCAGCGACGCCGTTCGCCACAGCACGATACTCGGCCTCGGCGCTGGACCGAGAGACGGTGTGCTGTCGCTTGGAGGACCAAGACACCAAGTTGTCTCCAAGGAAGACTGCATAACCAGAAGTCGACCGTCAAGTGTCGGGACATCCAGCCCAATCTGCATCTGTGTAGACAACAAGCTCAGCAGGAGGGGAGCGGCACAAGGTCAGTCCAAGTGTCGTAGTGCCCTGTAAGTAGCGCAAGATGCGCTTCAGAGCAGCAAGGTGAGGCTCTCGAGGATCATGCATATAAAGGCAAATCTGCTGGACGGCAAATGCAATATCTGGCCGCGTGAAGGTCAGGTACTGAAGAGCCCCTGCTAAGCTGCGGTACTGGGTGGCATCACTAACAGGAGTTCCACTATTCTTTGCTGCATGTAAGAAGATTGATTGGGGCCTTATCCACTATTCTAAAGGAAGATAGGTTAGAGAACACCCGTACTCTTTCATTTCAAGTCTTTGAGCTGGACTTCACCACCCGTCGTAAGTGGAGAAGGCTCGATACCTTGGGAGACCAAGCACTCTTTGTTGGCACACACTCGGAAGTCTCTCACTGCTTCTGAGTGTGGAGCTCAGGAGGACTGCATCTACTTTGTGTGCGACTATGACCAAGAACATTGGACAATAGGTCCTCTTCGTGATTGTGGTGTCTTCAGCATGAGAAATGGGACGATCACTCCTTTATTGCTTGCTGGACACAACAGGTGTACGTCCACAAGGCTGCAAAGGGCGTCCAACGTGGTTTTTTTTTTCCTACTAATGCTATGTAATACATATTATTATTGCATAGTATAATTTTCTTAACCAACACTAGAAATTGAACCTACCAAGGTACGATTAATCTCGTCAGAAAAGCATAATTCATTGTTCATATGGATTTCAGTTAGAAATACCAGTATTTAGTGCGCAAAGGCAGCAAAGCTCGAACGGAGTGGCCTTTCTCCAACATAAACTTATTACACTCCTTTGCTGAAAACATCAAGAAACGAATACAAACAAGTTCTGTTTTTAGCTTTAGCATTAGCACAAACATGATGTAAGTAAACATGATTTTCAACAAACATGCACTCTATTTTTTTTATGTGTGTACTCAGGAGCGAGGTACAGACAAAATCAGCAGCATCTATTCTTGCTATCTGTCCGTCACCCAATATAGATGAAGATGCTAATAACTACAATCAAAATTACTTCGCAGAACCATTCATCATTCTACTTCCATATAACGCTTTCGACAGTTTTGAAGTACAGAACTTGAGAGGTCAATTCAAACTACTCCAAGTCCGTAGAACACATTAAATGTAACCACCATTACACAAGAGTTGCTGAATTTTCAGAAACTATCTTAACAAAAGACGACAGCCAATTCTCATGTCACTCTCTCGGAGACACCAATGCTTAAATGCTTTTGATTGCCGAAGAGATGATTTGCGAAGTTGTAAGAATTTCTGCTCTCGTAGTCCGCCACGCTGCATCATAGTATATCTGGGTACACGAAATCCTAGGCACCTGGATACGAAGGGAACAAGAAAAATAATGAGATAATTAGGACACCCCCACCCCGTACGTGCTCGTCGGCGTGTAAAGAGCGGGTCGGTTGCTCTCCTCTGGATGGTGGGCCGCCGGAACAAGGTGGCAATGGCATCGGACCAGCGCTGACCGTGCACATCTACTAGGAGCGATTGACGCGCGCCGGCGGGTCAACAAGGGCCGTGGCGTACGCCGGAATGTGGTGACGCGTCATCGGCCGGAAACGTGGTGATCGGCCGTGCGCCCGTTGCTAGTCTCAGGCGTTCTCTATTGCTTCGGTTGATTATGCATTTTTATGCTTCGGCCATTGAGCTTGTTGCCGAGTTGGGCCGTTTGTTACCTGCAGAGACTGAGATCATTGAAACAATGTAGTGTTGCAGAAATGTGCTATGCCTGCTCTTCTGTAAGAGACACACCTTTTTTTTGATATAACTAAAAAAATAAGCACAAGACTGCTTGTTTCAGTTAAACAGAAGCAGAGGTTTTTACAGAATATTTTCAAATGAGGATAAAAAGGACACTATTGTCACAAGATGAGGGATCGGCAGGTGTTGTGCTCCAGTAAGCGCCGACCGCCGAGGCAGCTATGACAGAGTTCATTTTTCTTGATTCTTGCCTGCGTTAGGGCTGTGAATCCAACTTCTCTGATGCGAGAAGGTAGCCAGATGCACATGATCGAATCAAAACTGTTCACAAGGAATTCATACATCAGTTCAGTTTCTTTTCATCCATGAGTGCTATCTCTTTAATAAGATAATCTCTAAGTACTTTTGCATGTAAAGCTGGTACCCCTACCAAACATATTTTATTCTCTATAAAAAGCAGGGTCAAGTGGTTTTTTGTCTAAAAAAAAACTCTGCACGGTATTACAATGGATACTGTTGATGTAAATATAAAGATGTAAGAGGACTATTATGTAAAAATGAGAAGAAATGAATAGAGAGGGGTGTGCTGTTGGCGCACTGAGAGTTCTTCCCCCAAATTGCAATATGGTATACGGAGCTAGGGTTTGCAGCTGCGACGAGGGCCGTACCTGCGGCGGCGTGTGGCCACGGGTGTGAAGTGCGGGCGCCGGAGAGAGGAGGCCCGCGAGGTGGCGTAGTTTGTCGCGGGCGGAGCAGCTCAGTCCGTCGCGGCAGAGTCGGCCCCGGCGCAGTCATGAGGAGGGGGAGCGCGTGGCGCTAGGGCGTGCTATGCGGGGGCTCCTGTGGCGTGCGAACGGACGGCTGCTCGAACAGGGGGCAGGCGGCCTCACCGTGCCGCTCGACAAGGGCGGCACGAGCAAGTGGCGGAGGCCGGAGTGCGTGGCTGTGCAAGCGCGACACGTGTGGCCATGCGAACGCGGAGTTGGTGCAGCAGCGCTGGAGTGAGCTGCGGCCTGACTCCGCGGGAGTAGCTGCGGCCGACTCCGCGCGGTGGGTGCAGACGGTCTGAGATCGAGGCACACGGGCCTATGAGCTGCTGTGCGGAAGCAGAGGCCTGGTGCGAGGTGGAGTAATTTGCAGGCGCAGGAGTAGGGAAGCAGCAGCATGCGTGTGGTTGCTGGCTGAATGGATTACTAGCGTGTGGTGATTCCTGCTGGTGTTCGGTTGTTTGGTGGTGAAAATAGCCGCCGTGTTCAGGGAGGTCTGAGGAAAGAGAAGGTTGAGGCACGACAGGCAGTCTGTGGTGTGAGGTGAGCTGAGCTGCGGCTTGCAGAGAAGGAGGTTCCTGTGGTGAAGAAAAGGAGTTGCCTTGGGTAAAGTGGAGGAGAAGCTACGGTTTCTGGCCTGGTCGTAGTGCAGTTGTAGCAGAGAACAAAGCAAGGTCTCTGGTAGTGGTGTGCTGTCGTGTGCACGTAAAGGGGAGAAAAAGATCTACTGTGCTGCTCGTGAAGGGAAGAAGGTGTTGCTGGTAGAGGGACATAGTGTTGCTGTTGTGTGTTTCTAATGGTGTGTGTGATTTGTTGAGGCATGAAGTTGATTCGAGGAAGATGGAGTCAGAAAAGAAGGCAGAGGTTGAGACTGATGTTGTGCGGGAGTCGATCACTGTCCTAGCTATAGCCACCATTGAGGATATATACAAGGAGGTGAATCAGATGGTGTCTGGCGAGAATATGGAAATAGAGAGGATGTTTCATGGGTTTAGGAGGATGACTGAGGCATATCGGTTGGAAATGGAAACCAAGGTGAAAGCAAAGGTGGAGGAATTGAGGGTTTTGATTGCTAGGAAAGCAGAGATGGAATTGAGGATGCAGTTTTTGGAGGCGGAGCTGGTTGCTGTTGTGTCCAGGACAGGGGAGTTGGAGGCTGAGGTGTTAGCTAAGAAGAGGAAATTTAATTTGGTGAAGGAGAAGGAGGCAGCTGCTGATTCAATTGCTAGGTTTAAAAGTTATTTGGAGGATCTGAAGAGGGAGAAGGCTCTATTTTTCACCTTGACAGGGGAGCAGGTCAAGCAATGGGAATAATGGCAGAAGTTCAGAGCATTTGAGACCTCCAAACCCACTCCAGCTAGTCCTATGATGGCCACCTCCAGTCACTGTGGTAACTTTGTCAACTATGCCCACTTAGGCAAAGGTACTCAGGCACAGGCACTTGCATCCACATGTAGGCATAATATTGAATAGGTCATAGATTTAGGAGCTTCCAAGCATGTCACAGGCATATCTAGTCCTTTCAAAACATACACTCCACACTCATACTCTGAAACCATTCAAACTTCTGATTGCACCTCCCAACCCATTTATGGTGTAGGATCTATAGAGTGTACTCCATCCTTTTGCTTATCATCGCTTTTGCATGTTTCTTCCTTCCCAGTCAATCTCCTCTCTGTCAATTCACTTATTGATCAGTTCAAATGCACTGTTACATTTGATGAAAATTCTTGTATCTTTCAGGAGAAGAGAATAGGGAGAGTGAATGAGATTGGAGTTAGGCGTGATGGGTTGTGGTTCATCAACCATGTGGAGTCAGCATTGGCAGCAGCTACTGGAGCAAAGGAGAGGGAGATCTTCTTGCTTCATCGTCGGTTAAGGCATTTCCCTTTTGAAAGCTTGAGTAAACTATATCCTGATGATTTTAAGGACGTGGATAGAAGCAAACTTGTGTGTGATGCCTGTGAACTTGGAAGCATACAAGATCAACTTATCCTAGCATTGGTCTTCGAAGTTGTGAACCTTTTATGTTAATACATTCTGATGTTTGGGGTCCCTGCTCAGTCACATCAGTGAGTGGATTTAAGTGGTTTATCACATTTATTGACTGCTATACTCGTATGACATGGATATATATGCTGAGGGCTAAGCATGAGGTTCTCAGATGCTTCTAGGACTTCCATAAGCTAGTCACAAATCAATTTGATGCCAAGATCTGAATTATCCGTACTGATAATGGGAACGAGTATGTGAACAATGACTTTGGGGCATACCCGTCGCATCATGGAATTATTCATCAAACCATTTGTTCCAACACGCCACCCCAGAATGGTGTAGCTGAGAGGAAGAATCGACATTTATTGGAAGTAGCAAGGTCACTAATGTTTCAGATGAATATACCAAAGTATCTGTGGAGTGAGGCGGTAATGACAATAGCATATCTCATTAATCGAATGCCATCCAGGATCCTTGGCATGAAGTCACCAGCTGAGCTTCTTTTGGGACAACGAGAGTTTAAAGTACCCCCTAGGGTATTTGGTTGTGTTTGCTTTGTCAGGGACCATAGGCCTTCAGTGGAAAAATTGGATCCTCAAGCAGTGAAGTGTGTTTTTGTTGGATACTCATCCACACAAAAGGGATACAAGTGTTGGAACCCTGTTGAAAAGAAGTTGTTTGTGAGTATGGATGTAACATTCCGTGAATTTGAACCATACTATACAAAACCATGGGATCTTGATCCGTTGCTAAAGGAGTTCTCTTCAGTCATTGAGGGTGACAGTATAGAGGGAGAGAATGAAGGAGTTTCTGCTCAATGGGAGGTGATTGTTGGTGCCATCCCATGTCCAATGATTGTGTCTAAAGTTCAGAAGGAGGTGGTGGATCGAAATAATGTTGAGGATATGAGGAGTGGTGGTCATGAGCATGGAGAGAATAGAGAGATGATTAGCGGTGAGAGTGAGGAGGTGATCGTTGAAGAGAGTGAAGAGACGATTGGTAGGACAAACCCATGTTTAGCGAAGAATAGGGGAACAGAGGAGCCAATTGTGTATCAAAGGAGGAAGTTCAGGAGTCAGGGGGAGCAAATAACTGAGAAGGAGCCAATTGTATATAAAAGGAAGCGGTTCAGGAGCCAGAGGGAGCAAGTTTATACACCACAGTCTCAACAGCCTGTTTCACCAGTCCCAAATCTCTCCTCGGACTTCTCTCCATTGAGCTCTTCGACCCATTCTGGGTCAAGTGGTAATGTATCTCCTACTCCTGAGCATGTAGAGTTACCTCTTGCACAACGTAAAGATACTAGATCTAATTTTGGAAAACCTCCTGTTCGCTATGGATTTGAGCATCCTAGTACAGATCATGACATTGCTAATTTCCTCTCATATTCCCGTCTTTCACCTGCATATAGAGAATTTGTTGCATCTTTACAAACAGTGCCTATCCAAGGGACTGGAAGTGTGCAAAACAGGATCCTAAGTGGAAGGCAGCAATGGAAGAAGAGATGCATGCTCTTCAAAAGAACAAGACATGGGAGCTGGTCCCACTTCCAAAAGGGAAGAGAGCAGTGGGCTGCAAGTGGATTTTCATCGTGAAGCAAAACCCTAAAGGAGAGGTAGACAGATATAAGGCAAGACTGGTTGCAAAAGGCTATAGTCAAACATATGGCATTGATTATGATGAGACCTTTGATCCTGTGGCAAAGATGGGTACTGTAAGGACCTTAATCTCTTGTGAAGTAAACTTTGGTTGGCCTCTACATCAGATGGATGTGAAGAATGCATTTCTTCATGGTGACTTGTAAGAAGAAGTTTATATGGTGATCCGGCCGAGGTTTGCAAATAGTCAAACTATTGGAAAGGTGTGTAGACTTAAAAAGTCACTCTATGGACTAAAGCAATCACCTCGGACGTGGTTCGACAGGTTTAGGAGGACAGTTTGTGGTATGGGCTACACTCAATGTAATGGTGATCATACTGTCTTCTATAAGCATAGAGGGACATTTATCACCATTATGGTGGTGTATGTGGATGATATTGTGATTACAGGAGATGATGTGGAGGAAATCAAATTCTTGAAGGAGAATCTAGGAAAGGCATTCGAGGTAAAAGATCTTGGACCACTAAGGTATTTTCTTGGGATTGAGATTGCCAGGTCACCTAAGGGGATAGTTCTCTCTCAAAGAAAATATGTCCTTGATTTATTGACTGAAACTGGCATGCTTGGGTGTCAGCCAGTAGTACTCCGATTGATAAAAATCATCAAATCAGTGCCCAGTGTGGAGATTCTATGAACAAAGAAACATATCAAAGATTGGTGGGAAGACTGATATACTTGTGTCCTACAAGACCTAACATTTCCTATGCAGTGAGTGTGGTGAGCAGGTATATGCATGATCCAAGAATAGGACATATGGAGGTTATTTATCGGATTTTGAGGTATCTAAAGGGAACCCCTGGGACAGGATTATGATTCAGAAAGAATGGGCACCTAGATTTGAAGGGCTACTGTGATGCAGATTGGCCAAGTAGCAAAGATGATAGGAGGTCTACCTCTGGGTATTATGCATTTGTGGGAGGCAATCTTGTCTTATGGAGAAGTAAGAAGCAAGCAGTTGTGGCTCGGTCTACTACAGAGGCCGAATATAGGACAATGACGTTGAGTCTATGTGAGATGTTGTGGTTAAAAGGCTTGTTGAAGGAGCTACGGGTGTTGAGAAATGAGACCATGATGCTTCATTGTGACAATGTTACTGTAATCAATATTGCAAACAATCTGGTTCAGTTTGACCGAACTAAACATGTTGAGATTGATAGATTCTTTATCAAGAAAAAGCTAGATAGTGGGGTTCTAAAGCTAAAGTATGTAAAATCACGTGATCAACTAGCGGATTGTCTTACAAAGGGTTTAGGACCTAGTGAAAATGAGTTGAGTTGTAGCAAGATGGGCATGCTAGATATTTTTAGCCCATCTTAAAGAAGAGTGTTGATGTAAATATAAAGATATAAGAGGACTATTATGTAAAAGTGAGAAGGAATGAATAAAGAGGGGTGTGCTGTTGGCACACTCAAGAGAGTTCTTTCCCCAAATTGCAATAGATACCAACTCTGCACCTTTTGTGATCGTGCTTTTCTGGGCATACTCACTTTCCATTTCCTTGATTCCATCAGTGAAAGGTTTTGAGCGGCAGCAGTTCATGCTTGGTGCATTTGATACTCTGTTCGTTTTGAAATTCTTGCCTGTTTATTAGTCGTTACGGTTTCATCAGTCAGGACTACCATTCATTGATCAATTTTCCCATTCACTGATCATATTCCAAAACCTAGTGCCGGTTCGTTCAAAAAAAAATGCCTGCGAGTCTTTTACAGCAATGCGCAGACGCTGGAACAGCTGCTCAACACCATCATGCAAGACATTCAGGCCTATAGATTAACAAATTGTGAGATCAAACTAATAAAAGTCGCGACTAACAATTGTCGGTGCCTGACCCTGCTAAACCACTGACTCGCAAAAACAAGCAAGGGTACGACAAATACATCTTGTGATGCACAAAGGCAGCAAAGCTAGAAGGATCCATTTTAAAGACCCAAAATGGAGTGGCCTTTCTCCAACCTAAACTTGCACTCCTTTGATGAAAATGCCAAGAAACGAATAGAAAGAAGTTCTGTTTTTACCTTTAGCATTAGCACAAAAATGACATAAGTAAACATGATTTTCAACAAACATGGAGACTATTTTTTTACGTGTATACTCAGGAGCAAAACAGAGATGAAGATGCTGATAACTTCAATCAATATTACTTCGCAGAACCATTCATCGTTTACTTCTATTAACGCTTTCGACAGGTTTTAAGTACTGAACTTAAGAGGTCAATTCAAACTACTCCCAGGCAGTAGAGCACATCAAACTCTAACCACCATTACAGAAGAGTTGCTGAGTTTTCAGAAACTTTCTTAACTAAAGACGACAGCCAATTTTCATGTCACTGTCTCGGGGACACCAATGCTTAAATGCTTTTGATTGCTGAAGAGATGATTTGCGAAGTTGTCAGAATTTCTGCTCCCGTAGTCCTCTACGCTGCATCAACGTATATCTGGGTACACAAAATTCTGAGCACCTGAATACCAAGGGAACAAGAAAAATAATGAGATAATTAGGCAGAATGTCATTGCTGTTCCATCACAGAGAAGTAATCAACACTGAACCAAAATTAAAAAAAAACAGTGGAAATCAGTTCCAAGATCAACAGATAACAATATTGGCTAACCAGTGCAAGGATCAAATCATCTGAACGGGGATGAAGAATCTGTCAAAGGACTCATAAGACCTAAGTGGCACTATGAATAATAACAACCTGAGAAATGAAATCCTACAATCCTACAATCATAGGTCCTACATGTCACTTTGAATATTAGAGACCTGAAAGTCTGAGGTTATTTCACTAGAATGCATCTGCTTTTCTACAATGTGCTTTGGATTATTCCAAACCAAAAGAAGTAAAACAATTACCTGAAGCACAAGTTGGCTAAAATGTAGAGAAGGCCAAAATGCCAAGAAGAGGATACTGAATACACCAACTATTCAAACTAAAGAATTCCTCAGAACATCTGGGCTATGGGAAAAACAGGCAAGTTGAATTTCCTGTTGTCAGTGTTATTTTACTACCTACTCAACATATATCACGCAGATACTTGTACTGATCTCTTTGCACAGAAAATTTTGAACTACAGATCAACAGAACTACCATGAGCTACAGACAATGTTGCAATTGTGCAACATGCTGAAACGGTAAGATCAACAGATAACAAGTGCTGCACAGACCACTGAGAGAACTGCAGAGTTTGTCACCTTGTGTTCCGGTCTTGAAGACGACGATGTCCATGGTATCTACGCTGCGAGGCAGGTCGGTGACCAGAGGGGTTAGCCGCCCATGGTAGCCGGGCCGCACGGCCAGTGTGATGCCGTCCCCGACTTCCCCACCGGGCAGACGTAGCCCCACCTGGGTCATCAGGTTGAACACGGAGCGGCCGTAGAAAGGGAATGCTGCCCAGTTATTGTAGTTCAGATCGAAGACCCCTTCGTCGTTCGCGCGGAACATCTGGATCGTCTGCCGTCGATCCTCCTGGGGCCTGCGCCGCCGGAACAGGCCACTGCGGGGTCCCAGAATCTGTAGAAATGTGACAAAAATCAAACACCTAGACAACAGTGGTGCTGGTAACTGCATGAACAAGTCTGAATCCACAATTACAACGAAATGTTCAGAGACCAAATAGCTCCAGTTATTGCAAATAACAGGACGAAATGTTCAGAAATCAAAATAACCCGTCATGACCTCCACTAAAGAGCTCAAATCATTCAAGTACCCGTCATGACAAAGAACTCCGATCCAATGACTTTCCAGATATCATGATCAGATCAAGACTGACGAAGGACCGAGAAAACAGTAAAGCAACCCACAATCTAGACGATAGTTTCTGGATAACTAGCTGCAAATAGGAAGGCGGACAGGATTAATATGGTAAAAAAAAAACATCTCTCTAAAGCGAACCAAATGCAGAGGTTCCCTAAGTGAATAGGGATATTGCTCCCTAAGAGCGTGGGCTACAGAATCAGATCGAACTTCCGGGAGACTGACAGCAACCATCATCGTGAACTCGTCAGGAAAAATCAAGTGATTATTATCAGGTTCAGTCTTCTTGTGAAACAAGTTGATGTCGCCCAGGTGAACGCAACAATCAGACTACGCAGTTGTTTCGAAAATCGACGCCACGAACAAACCCGCTCCAACTTCCAATTAAGTAACCGTTCACGAATCAAGGCGAGGGAGGCGAGGGGTTTCCCAACATTCAAGGAGAAAGGATAGCAAACTCACCACAGTCGGATGTGGAAGGGGTGGCAGCCCCGGTGCCAGGTCGAATCTGCCGACCGTCCACTGCATCATCGTGCTCCACTCGGCTTCGTCGGTATCGACGGTGGCGGCGGTGTGTCAGAAGCGGAACCTGCCGTTGGCGCGGAGCTTGCGGTTGACGCCGTGGCGCAGGCGGACGTGTCTCTCGTCGTCGACCATCCTGAAGGGCCTCCACACGAGGTTGGCGACGTCAGGCCCGTCGTAGCCGCGCTGGACGGCGCGGGTGCCGATGCAGCCGGACGGCGCCGCGGCGGGCGAGACCGCGAGGTAGCGGCCGTAGGCGACGCCCTGGAGGAGGACGACGGTGTTCCCGTCGACCTCGGCGCGGTGCACCCGCCACACCGCGTTGAGGGAGAAGGCGGTGCCGTGCGGGCGCAGGGAGACCCCCTCCCCGTCGTGGTCGGCGTGGAGGTACGTCTGCTGCGGGCGGTTCCGCAGCCGCACGAAGGCCCCGTCGGGGAAGGTCCATCGCGGAGACTCCCTGCACGCCGGCGAGGTTCAACCGGTGGCCACCGCCGCCCTGCATTTCGGAGGGGATTGGGAGCGGGGAGGGGCAGGGGCAGGGGGAGGCGAGCGGCGAGAGCAGAGCAGGTGTTCGTTGGGACGGGGCGGTTGCTTTTGGGAATTGGGATTGGGCGCCACGGCAAGGCGGAGGTGGGGTATTTCAAGTTGAAGGCGTGGTGGCTTCTGGAGTCTGGGACTCGCGAGCGCAGGCGCAGGTCGGTTCCGCTCGTGCCTCCTTTCACCGACGTGTGGGGCCAGTGCTGGGCCCGGATACTAGGCGGCCAGCTGGTGCCTCCCCCATTCGCCAGCTGGCTGCTGCAGCGAGCGCGAACATGGGCCGTTGGGCGTGGCGATAGGCGAGTGGCGGGACCCATCGCGGCGGCATGACATCACAAGCCCGGGCGTCAGGAATTCAGGATCAGCAGGGTGGCCAGACCTTCACCTTCACCCGGCCCGGCGGCCGCTCACCGGCGTTTGCTGGGCTACCGCGATGGACGACACCAACGGCTATGACTTTTGACGATGTCATCGACTCATCGTGTCCTGTGCTTGTGTCACAGTTCCGTTTCCATGTTTTCAGGAGTCAGACGTGCTGTGGCCAACCTGCGTTGCCTATGTTGTCAAAAAAAAAAAAAAATACTGCGTTGCCTATATAACTACAAGTCTACAACCGATGTTACAGACTTCTGGTGACAAATTCTAACCACCATCTTGTAGGCATAACACAAAGATACACTTGTAAATATAAAATTTAACCAATGGTACAACAACAACAATAACATAGCCTTTTGTCCCAAACAAATTAGGATAGGCTAGAGATGAAATCCAAAAGAGGCATGAAAACAAAGAACACATAAATAGTACAAGAAAAAGATTACGGTTCAGGCACGTTAATTGCTAGTCTCCAAGCGCTCCTATCCATAGCTAAATCCTTAGGGATATTCCACTCCTTAAGGTCTCTCTTAACCGACTCATCCCAAGTCAGTTTAGGTCGACCTCTACCTCTCTTTACATTATCGACCCGCTTTAGAACTCCACTATGCACCGGTGCCTCAGGAGGCCTCCGTTGGACATGGCCAAACCATCTCAACCGGTGTTGAATCAATTTTTTCTCAATTGGTGCCACCCCAACCCTATCCCGAATATCGTCGTTCCGGACTCTATCCCTCCTTGTGTGTCCACAACACCATCGTAACATACGCATCTTTGCTACACTCAATTGTTGGATATGTCGCATTTTTATAGGCCAACATTCAGCACTATATAACATCGCCGGACAAATCGTTGTCCTATAAAAGTTACCTTTTAACTTCTGAGGCACCCTTCTGTCACAGAGGACGTCTGAAGCTAGACGCCATTTCAACCAACCGGCTAAAATTCTATGCCTAATATCTTCATCAATGTCACCATCCTTTTGTAGCATCGATCCTAAATACCGAAAAGTATCCTTCTTGGCCACCACTTGTCCATCGAGGCTAACGTCTCCCTCCTCATTCCTGTCGCGCTGAAATCACACCTCATGTACTCGGTGTTGGTCCTACTAAGTCTAAACCCTTTTGACTCTAACGTGTGCCTCCGTAGCTCTTTAGACGAAAGAAAATAAAATTTCAGTGCTGCTAGTAGTAACAGATATTATCAACCTTTGAAGCTGAAAAATACATGATCTCACCTTATAGCTCTTTAGACGAATGAATGAACAACGCACGAGCAATGAAGGCTTCACCCATCTGCATCGGATTGGTCTCCTGAGATGGTGCTGAGCTCGTATCCATCCACCCCATGCATAACAGGACAGGGGAAAAGGGGCATTGTACATGGTCACTTTCTTTTTTCTGTTGATCTGTTAGATCGCCGCTGCATCCAAGTAGATTCTGTAAAAATCAGAGAAACTGCCCATGAACGATGGCAACTAACATACCTCGTCCGATGATGTTTGATAGGTCGCCAAATGCTCTGCGGGTTGGTCGTCCATCCCCCATGACAGACCACTTAAAACTCTGTAAATAATTATTATTCATAATGGAAAACCAATATGGCTGGGCAAAAAAATATCACTAAGCAGCCTTTTAAGATTTTTGTTTCATTTTCTACTTTTTTTTCAGTTGACAGTACTTACAGGAAACTACAAATTATGCATGAAAAATGCTATAGTACCACTGTAAATACACAGCCACATGGCAATCTGAGATTGAAATATGCACACAAGCCTCGCGGTGGGCAGCGTGGCAATCTTTGAATAACATGCGTAGCTACTAAGCAAAATCTTTACTATTACCATGGCGTGCACTTGTACAATTTTAACCCCTCTCCACGGCTGTCTTACAACAAAAAGGCAGTATACATGTTCAAGCAACAGGCGAACAACAGATGACACCCGTTGAGTCAGGTTACAGCTTCACACATTCCATTCAAAATAGAGCTAAGTGCGTTTGAGATACAGTTTATAACAGGCGCCTACGTGAATGTGTCCTCCCGATCACCTTCAGCCACCTCTCCCTCCTCGATGTTGCTGAACTCAAGGAAGTGTGTCGGCCTGTGGTCCTCGTGATAGAAGTCGCGGGGCATGCCCAGCTTCATGTTGTACTTCATCTGTGGATCGTGCTTCACTCCCATGAAGTTGAAGTTCCAGGGGGCATTATCCGGAATCTGGTTCAAACAAAAACATCAAGGTGAATGTTAGAGCTAATCAGCCAAACGACTGAACACCCAAGAGGAAGGTTGAAAATGTTGAAACAAACACATACCATGTAGAAACCAAGGAAGCGGTCACTCAGAAGCATCTGGACCTTCTCGTAATGAGTTGGCAGGTATCCATGCGGGTTGCTCCCGTTGTCCTTGTTGCTGCGTCCCCACTCATAGCCGCTTGGTGTCAACTTGTATGCAGTCAAAGAGCATGATCCTGGGGTGAAGCTGCATGTCAGAATTATGCACTTCTCACCATCCCATTGTTTGTTGTTCTCCAGAATCTTGGCGTGTGATGTCAGGTCCTGCAAGAACAACGCAGTTAGTCCCATGAATTTGGCCCATATAAGAAGCCAGAAACAAAACTAAAAGAAATGCTAAATAGACTCCAAACCTGTGGCGATAGCTGTGGAGCTTCATTTGGCTGTGTATGCATCCATCCCAAGGGTTCAAGATCATTAAGGAACTCATGCTCAGGAAGATTTGCTGGCAGAGTCACCATCTGGTGTGTTCCATGCTGCGGAGGAATGGCTATACACCTAATTTCTTTGACTTGAGGATTGTCCTGTGGACTCAGCCCATACAAGAATCCAGCAATTTGTGTCCGCAGATCTGCTATGCATATGAATTTCTTCAATATGTTCTTTGGCATAATGTAAGTGTAGCCAGTCTCCTGCAATCAGAATGAATGCGAGTCAGTAACCATTCAACATTTATTATGTCAACAGGAGAGAGATGCAATCACTATACTGACCTTTATATCATCAGAATTGACATAAATGTGATTTACACGAAGATACAAGTTCGTGGCAGAGATGGCTCTAACACGCCAATCAGTCTTTGATGCGAAAGCTTGTTGCTCATATGGACTTGTGGTTGTGATAATGAGTTCATCTCCGTGAACATTTGTTGTCCTTGTGGTTACAGCAGTTAACTGAGTCGTCTCTCTTGACTGCAAAAGCAAGGTACAAATCAAGAGTGAGCATACTGACAAAAGTATCTCTGAAAACAAAAACACAGGTGCAAGTAGTTATGCTTTACCTGTTTCTCAATTTCAGCAATCTGTTGCCTCTGCTGTGATGGTGGAGCAATTTCAGCACCAAGGATGATATCTCGCATTTCAGATTGTGTGAGTGCAGAAGTATTAACATTGTTTTTCTTGGCATAATCAGAAAGAATGAGATCCCTTAGTGCACACTCAACCTTCAACCACTGTTCATCATTCAGAGATGGCCATATATGATGTGGTTCAGTAACAATTGTTTTGTCAGGTTTGAGCAACATCTTTGCCTTCTCATTATTCACATGAAGTGCACGTAGAATAAGCACAATGCGAGAGAATGCTGTGTATGATGAGATACTTTTCAACCAATCATCATATATATTATAAAGAACCATCTGTGGTTCAGTTGCCTTCAGTATAAGATCACCAAACTTCTCGATCTTCAAGCAAGCCTGGAAAGGAAGCTGCAGCTCGCTGCCCTTGATAACAATGTTAGGGAAGTCAAGTAGATGGACCTCCAAGGGATCCAACATGCCCTTCCTTGTCACAATAATTTGCTTTGGCTGCTCTTCTACAGGAAGAGATCGCACTAATGCAGCAACCTCCTCAGCTGTTTTCCACTTGGCCAGCTGCCCAAGACGTTTTTGCCCCGCCCATACACTTGTGTGGATAACCTGCACATTATGATACATATTCAGTTTAAACTTACCATGTTTAGGGCTTTACAGGAAAACCAAAATCACATGATAACTATAGCAGAAATTCAAAAAGAACAAACCTTAAGAAAAAGTTGACCCGTTCTTGGATTGAAAATGAAAATAGCACCATTGATTGGTTTGGTGGTCAAGTTACCCTCAAATGTTTTGTGGATAGTGACTCGATACACATTTGTATCATCCACAAACCATATGATTTGATTGCTGAATATCTCTCCATAGTTCTGTGAAGACAGGTATGGTTCAGTGGGTTCAGAAGAGTACAACTGCAGGCCCTTCCTTATTCTCTCCCTCAGGACATACAGAGCAGGATTTGACTGAAAAAAAGAAAGATAAAAAATATTATTCAAATTGGACATCGATTACAGTAGTGTGGTCAAGTCAGAGAGAGATTTTAACATCATTAGATACCTTCATGATCTTGTTCATTGCCTGCTGAAGTAGTGGCTTTGATCCGGGAAACCAATTGCCAAAAGCTGAGTGCAAATTATACGCTAAATCGATTCCAATCATCACACCTGCAACAGATGTCAATGAACATTAGCTATATTCAATTCGAATCAAACAAGATAAGAAAATGGAAGTTCATGGATATATTTAGAAACATACCAGTCGGCGATGGGTATATGGACATATTGTCTGTTGTGTAATCCATGAACTTGGCTCTTGTATAGCGTTCTATGTCATGTGAATCATAGTCTCCCCAACGCAGTTGCACATCAATCCAGTACTTGTTACTTGCTTTCTGATCAAAGACATCCTTCGACTCAGAAACCAAGCTTGGTTTGGACATCGTCCATCTGTGTGCAGCAAACAGAAGGATATCTGCACAGGAGCTGTTCATCTTGTAACTCTTCCTGGGATGTATTGTCTCCTTCTGCACAGTCTCAATCTCAAGTGCATCCAACTCCTGGTCTAAAACTTGGCAAAGATCCATAACAACACTTTCATGGATCTTTTGCCACAGATGTGCACGGAAGATCTGGATCAGAGAAATCTTCAATGTCGGGATTTTCCCATGCATGAATATCCCCGTAAGATCTAGCTGGACTTGGAAACCAACATACACATTTGCACGATTGATGGTTGGTGACCACCACAGGGTAAATCTTCGATTAGGGATTTGATTGAGACCAGAACGCTGTGCATTTGTCAGCTTCTTGTATTTCATTGACTCTTCAAAACCTGATGCCTTCTCCCAAAACAGACCCTCCCAAGTAGGGAAATAAGTCCCTTTAAATAATGTATGCTCCAGGATGCCTTCTACACCACCAAGTGCTTGAATGACATCAGTTCTGTAGTTATTTAGATTCCAAAGCTTCCCATCATGCCGCTGATGTGTCCACCAGAATGGGTTCTGTTTCAGCACTTGATATTGCTTAAAATCTGTTCTCACTCTCCACCCTTTGTCATAGGCCAGCGTATGGCGGTCTTTTTGGAAAAGTGTGTTGATACGAGGTATACCTCGATCCCACGAATCTTCAAGATCCTCAAGAGTTAATCGTCTGTTCTGTGATTGTGCTTCCTGCCTCTTCAAAGCATACTCAGCCCAAACACGCTGTGAATCAATAAACTCACTCTCCCATGGCTGGATGTATCGGTACAAGTTTGGAATAAGCTGGTCCTCTTCATGGCTCATACCACTTCTAAAATGTGTTACACCAACATCTGTTTGCTTGCTATACCTAAGATCGCTCTGCGGTATAAGAATATGGCCCATTGATAGCATTCCAAGACCTCCAATCTCCTTGGGAGTATAGAAGATAACTGGTGGAAACCTGCTGGGCATCTTGGAGTTCAGGCCAATCTTTATACGAGTCTGGATCTTGTTTTCACATTTGACTAGCAAATCCAAAAGCTCCTGGGTATGGACAGTTGCTTCACGAAAATACGTCATCAGGCCAATGAGAGCCGTATTCCACTTATTTACTATCTTCGTGAATGTTGTTGACCCTGATGACATTAGAATCTGCCGGACACGGTTCTCGAACACTTTCATATGTTCATCATCAACCCTCAGGAAGGCAATTGCTGTCCTTTCTTTTGTCTGTTCATTCTGCAAATTCCATACTCCGTCTTTTGTATTGCTGAACGCCTCCTGAGTCATCCGTATCTTTGGCAGTATCCGGACCTCAAAGCCACACATGCTAAAAAGCAGGTTTGGATTGTCCTTGCTGTAAACAGAGACAAAGCTATTCTCCCATTCTAAAGTTGTAATGCTCCTTGGAAGGCGGTTCTTCATATCCCAGAACACACTCCGTCCAAGATTCACATCATGTTTCATAAGCCTCATTCTTGCATCTCTGGGCCAGCATTTCTTGTTATTGTAACCAACCATGTTCTCATTGTTAGGATCAGGATGTTCTGTCAAGTAACGCTGAATCAGATCTCGTGCTTCCTCATGGGTGAACCGGAACAATATATGCACCTTGTCAATATATCGAGAATATAATCTGATGGGATGCCTTGTCTCAACTTTTGTGTCAGCGTATGTAAGGAACTCATTTGGCATTTGAGGTGGCCCAGCAATCTCACTTGCACGAGTTAGACCAAGAATCAGGAGATCCAGCACAAGGCCATAATACTGAACAACAAAAGATGCAAATTGAAGCCCTCGAATGAGACCATAAGAATTTGTGTGACTCATGTCCTTGTAAGACAACACTACATTGTTCTTGGCAGTGACATAGTCAGCTATGTTATGATCCAATACCAACCGCAGAAGCCTGTTCAACAGAGTCAGATCAATTTTTTCAAAGAACTTCTCAAATTTTGTCTGGAGCATCACAACACACTGTCCATCACTTGTGTCCCATATATCCAGTAAATTATTTATGCCTTGGCACCATTTATAAACAAGAAGAGGTGGTGGTTCTGAATCAGCAGGCTTAACCCAATTTGGGAAGAGGTGTCGTTTGTCCCCCTCGTACCACAGGTACTGGTCAAGGTATGCATCAGTAATCTTTTCAAGAGGTTCAATTTCATATACCGGAATCAAGTAGCTGTACAGATCCATGAATTCTATACCGACTTCTTTGAAAGCTCGCTGAGTAAGGAGATGCCTTTTTATCCTTGACAGGGCTTCATGTGGATTATCATACGCTTGTTCAATCAACCCAAGCTCCTCTCGTTGCAATTGGTTCAATCTAACTGCTACACTGTATGATTCCTTCAACCTTTCCAGTGCAAGTATAAGAAGTTTCGTGTCATGCTTGTATGACAACGGCGGAAAAGGAATTGGCGAGAACTTTCTTGATTCCAGCCAATGAACAGTTGTTGTATAGATAGCAACAGCTTCTTCAGGAGTTACATATGGCCCATCTTTCAAGTAATTGTGTTGCCTCTCTTGCTCTGCCTTCAGCCACAGACGAGTTAACCTTCCTAGATTTTTCCGACAAACAGTTTTGTCAACTGTAGCACCCCGCCTGATACGCTCACGATTGTAGTGGGCAACATTTGTCCACCAGTCTGCCTTCGACTTCACATAACGAAGAATCATGTTCTCAATGGGCACAGGCAGACCAGGGACTTTCCATGGGATATTTGCCTTCCAGCATCTCCATGCCTCACTAAGATGCTGCAATATAGTTCGAGCCTTGTTTTGCTTGATTCCTTCAGGCATAGCATCTAGAACATCATGCATAACTGCAGCACGAAGTTCTAAATCAAAGTGAGACTCAACACGTTGCTTTGTTACAGTTTTGGCCACACCCTTGGAATGACGACCCTCAAACTGCCGTGCCAAAAGATTACCCAACCAGCGCTCCAATAGTGGGACAATACCTCGAAGGAAGAAGAGCCACACTCTCCACATTGGAGCCCAAAAACCACAACCAGGTCCTTTACCAACAGGACCAGTGTTGAAACGGTAATATATCAAGTGCTTCAGATCTTTGCACATTCTAATCTGCCTCATCAATCGGTACTTGTACCTATACATACCAGTTAACTGCCCAACATGAGAAAATATATATTGCAGACCATCTGCCAACTGGAAGGCATCGACATTTCCCAGACGGAACTGTATGTTAGCATCAACAACCAACTTTGTAAGTCGTAAAATCTCACGACACAGATGAAATGCATTTCCAAAACGAGATTTCTTCCTCTCCTTCGTTGTAAGAGTCTTCACAGGCTTCAAATTGAAGTTGTAATCTAAATGAAGATAGTTAAGGTTCTTCCTGTGAATCAACAAGTTTAGCATGTTGTAACCCTGCTTGCAAACTTGCAAGCCTGCCTCTGCCCAGTCAAGCTCAGTAGTTTGGAAAAACTTAGTTGCTTGGAGTGAACGGAACAGATGCTTCTTTTTCTGAGCCTTGGGAGGCCTATGATGTAGCTCATTGAGCACATAACACTTCAATAGCTTCTGATAGCTCACACGAACTTTGACTGGATAAGCTGGAGGGCTGAAAAGAGGTCAAAAAAAATTTAGTCAGCTGGGCAGTAATAGGCAACAAGTAGAAATACCCAAAAAAAAATGACAACGAACAAATTTGTAAGGTATCAAATCAACACTCACCAATGCTCCTTGTACCACTCAGATACAAGAGGAATATCCTCTGCACGACGTGTCCGACCAGATCTCATGTTAAAAGGCTTTGGAGCAAAAAGTAATGATATACCAGCAGCTGTTGTATCAGTGTAGAGCTCCGTCTGTTTCAAGAGAGGCTCTACATCTTCTGGGAGACAAAAATCTTCATCATCTTCCTCTTCAGTTGCTTTCCTCTCCCGACGATCAACCTTGTTGGTTGATGTAATAGGGTTTATCAGAGGATCATAGTAGAACGCTGGCAAGTCTGGATCTTCAGTCTTGATATACATTATCATGGGGGTGTGATAGATACCAAGTTTCACTTTCCTTGGCCTGTTGTTGTATAGGTGAGGGAAAGCAATCCTGTACTCAGTTCGAAGTGGCTGACGTATGATGAGCTTATTTATGTCATTAAACTCATTCCAGTCCTCATCACCCTTCTCCATATCACGGTATAATGGCTCAAACTTCGGACCCCCTGACAAGACATAGATCTAAAGTTAGTGCTTGATAGGGAAAACAATTAGCACAAGACGTACAGAAGTAACAGTAGGCAGATGTCCCTATTTTCACAAAGTATATGACAACTACATATTCCCAGTGTCCTGAATCCTGAAATATAACTATATAAGCAATCCACTTTTATCCTCAGTCAAATTATACTAACTTTGACTAAGTTTATAGAAAAGTTTGACTAAGTTTATAGAAAAGAAGAAAAATATGTAGGGCTTAAAATTAGCTTGATTGGATGCATTATGAAATATATTATTTTTATAGTATCCCTCTTTGATGTGGTAGATGTTAATACTTTCTCTATAAAGCATAAATTGGTCAAACTTAGCATAGTTTGACTTATGACAATCTTAAATGCCTTACATTTTAGGACAGAGGGAGTAAATGAAATATGCATTATCCAAAGATCTTGCCAATAGTACAACAGTATGGCAAGGTCTTTGGATAATGCATGTGATAAAGAATCTTCTTTTGGTGTAATTAACTTGAAAGCTGCAAAGACCACATATGCCTACAAACTCTGTGCTAGCCCCTCTTGAAATACAAGGTGACCAAAAAGCATGACAGTGACCATAGCTTACAGAAATTTAAAAAAATCACAATACCTGGAATGCACATATTAAGGGCCTTGGCAGTAAAGAAGGACTCCATATCAAACAGGTAGAAATAATTCCTATCGATCAGATCTGACAGCAGCTGGCCAGCAAGGCGATATAGTGTTGCCATTATGGGAAGTGATAGATGCCATTTCCTGTAACTGGGGCCATTTATAAGCTTTGTCTTCATCAGAGGTTTGTGATCATAGAACCATTCATAGACTGCTGCATCTTCCTCCTCATCCAACTCCAACTGTATAGCTTCAAGTGGTTCAACATCCAACAAATTATCAGCATAGTCCAGTGGGGGCTCCTCATCATCAAATGGAGGAAAGCGCATTCGTTTAAAATGACGTCTATCCCTCTTCTCTCGACGCATCATAATCCACATCGTACCCCACTGTGAAAGCACATTAAACAGAGAGGTTTATAAGCACAAAAGAAGACAGAATGTACATGAAACAACAGATTGTACAGATACACAAAGAATAGCCCGCCCAGTTGCAACCATGTAAACACAGCTGGGTATGTCAGTATAGAAGGATACAAGAAAGTCTGTAAATTGTTACCTGTGCGAGGTATATGGGTTCAATAACCCATGGGATTTCATTTACGAAAGTGATAGCCCCAGTGATGTGATACAAGATTTTCACATGGCGAACCTGAAAACAAGTGTGTATTATTCAAAAAGAATGCGACACATAAGCACAAAGGATAATCTATTTCGCCATATATCTAAGGACATGAAAAGTTATGTACCTGCTCCCAAGGCATCGGCATGTTCTCTAGCAGTTTGTACACCGCATGGGGCACAAATTTGAGTGCTCCAAGATAAACACGCTTATCATGCCTGTACTTCTTGGAAGACATGTCTCCATGGTCCCTGTTAAATAAAATAAGGATAAATGAAGTGCATCAAAAATAGGATACACTCTACAGAGAAAATGTGTCAATTAATTGTGCTGGATGGATGGAAAATGCATCTATGTAGATATAAGGTACAACCAGCTTGCAAAAGAAAGCTAAATACATCTATTTTGGAGTTTCCCCACCAGTGACACTAGCTTTACAGCCAGGAACCCTAAACTCAGATCCCACAACAGTAAATAGAAAACAGCAATGAACGCCTAACCTAAGCATACCGACAACAAGAAATGGAACCCTAAGAATCCCACACAAACAGAAGCACATAACCTTTCAACCTATGTAGAATCGCATCCTTAAATCTGCTGAACTCGTTAATAGAGTTGCTTCTCCAATCACTAGTCAAAACTGAAATCAAACTTACTCAAGGATAATTTCCTTCCAAACATTGACTAGTGTCACAGATTATTGCTAACGATAATACTTCAGATTTTCCAAGAGAAGGTATAAATAAACAAACAGAAATTGGTACACCAAAAGCAACAATGAATTGGCTAGATTAACTAAAGTGACAACGAAATCAAAAAGATGATCCCATAACTTGAGATGATGATCTAAAGCTAGCGCTGTATCACAAACCAAAACAGCTAAAGCTCCTACCATATCACTACCATGACCTTACATCATCAATAATATAGACATAAATTGGGACTCAAGCCAACTTATGTGTCACAAAACATTACAAGGAAGGGTGAATGTGTGCATAGCCAAGTATTTCAGAAGTTCAGAACATAGTTAAAGCAAAACCTGGATACTACCCTAGCAGCTATAACCGGAAAGAACATCAGATTCTCTATTCGTGTAACATGTACTACCAAGCGAGAGGCCAGCCTACCCAATCAGTTCAAAGCTACGCACAACTACATAATAAACACCTAAAACCATATCCATCATAGCTCAACACGAACCAAAAAAAACACTAGAAGTGAGCCATGCGCATCTAGTAAAGCCCAAAACATCAAGGGGCGGGGCGGGGCGGGGCGGATCTGGAATTTACCTGATGATTTTGCGGACGTGCTCAGGGGGCATGTCCTCCTTCTGCGCCTCGACGAAGCCGAACTTGCGCTTGTCGCCGTAGCGCTTGGAGTTGAGCTGGTGCCACTTGCGGGCCTTCTCCACCAGCTGCGCCTCCAGCTCCGCCGGCGTCAGCGGCTTGCTGCTCTGCGGCGCCCCGGCCGGCGGCGGCGGGGGCGGGGGCATGCCTGCACCGGGCACCGTGGTGCCAGGGGGAGGCGGGGCCGCCGCCATCTGCGGTGGCGGCGGAGGCGGCGCGCCGTTCCACATCGGCGACGGGGCGGGCGCGGCCTCCCGCGGCTGCCGCTAGGGTTTAAGCTTCGTCAAGCCGGGTGTGCGTTCCAGAGAGGTCGGGGTGAAAAGGGGAAAAAATGGAGAGGGAAAGAGAAACCGATGGGATCGGGGTGGCTTGGCGATATTTGTATCAGGGCCTCTTGGGACGATGGCGGTTTTGGGAAAACACACCCAAAACCGACTTTGGGGTTTTGGACTGCTCTGGCCTTGTTTTTTACTGAGGCCTTGTTTAGACGTTGTAATTTTTTTAATTTTGTTATTATAGTATTTTTATTTGTATTTAAAAATTATTATTTAATTATAGACTAATTAGGCTTAAAAGGTCTCGTGATTTATAACTAAATTATATAATTAGTTATTTCTTTTATCTACATTTAATACTCTATGTAAGTGACTAAATATTGATGTGATGGAGAGAGAGTGAAAAAACCTTAAAATTTAAGATGCATCTAAATAAGGCCTAGGTCGGTTTTGTGGGGTTCGTTTTGTACCCTGGCCTTGTTTCGTGAAAAACAATGTTTCGGGTTTTTGTTTACAAAAATGACGTGCTGCTATCAAGCATAGAATTAAATAATTTTGTCTGGCGAACAAACAACTGATGCCAAGAGGATTGTCAGTTCTCTATAAAATCGCTGGAACGGGCGCCAAATCGAAGGGTGACTTTGGCAAGAATGTGGTTGTAGCGTACCCAAGTCTTGCTCCACCTACTGAACTCTTTTTGTTTGTTTTCATCGGAGGTTTTTTTTCGATTGAAAGTTTTCACGGAGGCGAAGGATAGAAAAAGGATTTCTGAGAAATAAAGCTGGGAGCGTCAGTTTGGTCAGTTCAAATTTCTGTTTTGCCTTTCTCATAGTGCTCACTGCTCTGAGTCGAATCGAGCTTATGTAACGTGAAGTTTTTTTTTTGAGTGAAGGATAGAAAGAGGATTTCTGAGAAATGAAGCTATGAGCGTCAGTTTTGTTAGTTCAGATTTCTGTTTTGCCTTTCTCATAGTGCTCACTGCTCTGAGTCGAATCGAGCTGCTCACTGCTCTGAGTCGAATCGAGCTTATGTAACGTGGAGTTTTTTTTTAACCTTGTAACGTGGAGTTTTATGAACGGTAAATAAATGGTTTCCGATGCGTTCTCATCCGTAACGACTGACCTTCTATCCACTCAACTCTGGAAAATAACGTTTTTAGAGGGTCTCCGCGCAAATGTTGCAAAGAGCCCCCAAGTGCTAGCAGGTTAAGTGATCACTCCCCACCTCACGGCAGCAGCTCCCGCTGCCCAAATCCACCTCCTTCGTTCCCCTCCTCTGTTCTTCACGCTGCACACGGCAGCAGCTCCCGTGCCCAAATCCACCTCCGCGGATGGCAGATCTCACCTCTATTCACCCCCATACTACTCTCTTCACTACCATGGTGCCATCCCACTCGTTTCCCCCTCTTATCTCTCATCTACATCAGCAGGTCAACTGCCCATAGCCTCCATATGTTCCCCTACTTCTTCCTCGCACATGTACAAACCCTAGCCGCCTTGATATGGAAACCTCACCATGTTTACTCCAGTTTCGTGAATTTCACCCTTTTGTTAATTGCTTTTCATTTGTCCGGCGCTCTCGAACACTTCACTTTTAATGTTTTGCCGTAAAGTTTCATCCCTTGCCTTCGCGTTTTCAGATTGTTCTCAATTCCTTAGCGATGTGTAGGATTTCTGATTTTGCTAACCCAACCTTTCAAAAACTTTATTTTTTTTACGGGTTAGCATCTCTGATCCAGTTTGGCTTCGATAAGTCTTTACACCTTTCAAAAACTTTATCTTTTTTTACGGTAATAGCATCTGATTTTATTTTATCTTCGATAAGTCGTACTGTTTACCTGGATTATAAAATTTGGAACTTGCCTTTGCTATGTTTAGTGTAGGCGATCCCTTGGCCTTGGATTGATCCCTTGTGACCTTAGATTGATTACTAGTTAGGTGTTTCTAACCATTTGATGTTGTCAGAGCATATACTGCAGAGTCTCGCATCAATAGTGCATAGAATCTGTGTTTTTACAGCTTTTTTTCTATAGAAGACCGAATCAACAGGCAAATAGTGCTCAGATACCAAAAAAAAAAAACAGCATGCCAGGCTCATCTGAGTCATGTTCCTGGTCCTTTATATAGACCTGTGTAGCAGGATAGGCTGCAGTAAGTATTAACTGACTCATCTTCAGGTTGTACTACCTGCTATCAATCAGAATAAGGGCCTGTTTTGTATAAACACAGCTAGTTACTAGTTGGGACTAAATATTAGCCCAAATTAGATATGGTCAGCTAGTTGAAGGCTTAACTAAAAAAACAGCCCACCTATTAGCAGCTCTTTTGTTTGGATGTACTGAGCTAATTTTTAGCTACGGAGTAGCTAGCATTAGCTCATGTATGCAAATAGCCCAAAGTGTACCTAGAAATTAAGAAAATTTTCATTATCATAGTATATGTTCACTGTTTTCAATTTATATAAATAGAAGACAGACCAGGTGGAGTGTTTAAGCATCCCCATGCAGTTGGTGCTGCTGTTCCATGTGGCAGCTGTTTCGTAATACTAGATGAGCCATCACCATATTTGAAGTTATTTTGAAGTAATGACTCTTGGCTAAACAGCAATGTATGTCTTTGCGTCTTTTTTTTATAATTAAGAAAAAAATAGAAAACCTTACATTTTGGAATTCCGGGAGAACTGCGTAGAGTGAGAGTATTAGCGCCTTAATATGTGTCAGCAGTTCCCCCCTAGTAGATAATCCATGTGCTTTCAGCTGGAGTTTGCATTATTCTGATATGGTTAAACCAGGTATGCCCATCCCTTCTCTTCCCTACCTGCTGTGCGACCGTAGCTTAATCCATTGTATTATGATCTCATCTAACTACAATCTATTGTGCCTGCTATTTTCTCTTTATAGAATAGTGGATCGTGCAAGTCCATCACTTGGAGGCCTGGACTGAATGCCAATTCCTACCTCATGCCTCAATGCTCTCTTCTCAAACCCATTGTAGCAAGCAAGAGCAGCACGAAGTAACTGACTTTCTCCCAAAAGAGCTCAGTCAATGTCCCTGCGGCAGTCCTAGAGTGCCTGCATTCAGGTTCTGAATATTGCTTCATGAACTTGGCGCTTCTTTTTGGTACAAAATTGATCCTGTTGATGTTTAATACAATAAGAATTGAATCTCATGTACCGTTTGCCGTCTTAAACTGATCCATGGAGTCCGTAGCAAAGATAATCCGTTTTGTTTCTTCATACAGTCCCATTGCAGTATACGATGGTATGATAATTCCTACGATTAATTGGTTCCCAGGATTTTTAAAGCAATTTTTCAGTGGTCTACTAATTTGTGCACACCGATAAGTGTCAGTGAAGAAAACTGCGTCTGGAACAACAAGCACAGGGCCATTGGCTTACAGGCTCGCAGCTTGGTTTATGGCTCATTTGTAGTAAGGAATATTTTCTTTTCCAAGCATAGTGTACATACTAATTTCCTAAATTTCTTCACGTGATGCTTAAACTCACCATATTGCCATGCGATTTCTGAGGGATAATAAATGTTGTTTTTTCGGCAGTTTAGTTACCATCGGCTAACTAGGACAGAAAGATTGCTACATGCTGGAAAATGAATTTGAAGAAGTGACATCAAATATGTTGAGGTGAGAAAACATCATATATGTACATGGAAGCTTTTGAAGGCCTTTTTGTTTAAAAAAAAAAATAGGCCACTGAATACTTACACGGATGAGTATCCTGTTCATACCATGTTCTTACTGAAAGCGATTTGTTTGATATGTTACACATTTTCTAACAAGTGACAGATTCCGTGTTTCCGTCAAGAACGATAATCTTATGTGGAATCCCCTTTATAGAAGTTTTTATTCATATTGTTTTTATCTAGATTAGAGTAAAAATTCCTATTTAGGTTATATGGGATGTGAGGACCTATTTGTATTAAAATTATGATTCCTAGCTATCTAGGATTGGAGGGATCTATTTTGATTGGGACCAAAATAATAACAAGATCACAAAAATAATTGTGAATTAATATAGAAACAAAAGGTATTATAAAAGGCTTAATAAAATGCATAGTGGAATCTAATTTTCAATTGTCTCAACATAGATACTACACTAGGCAGTTTGCTTTTGCTTCCCTTGGGAGCAAAAAGTTTAGATTAAGTACTTGAATTTTGAGATGATTGTGTGTCGATTCAAAGGCAATGAATAAAAATTATTAGTTTGAAGGTGTGGACTGAGCCAGTCATACAAGCTATGGGCAACAGAACAGTCTCTTTCAGGGTGATCAATTTTCTTGCATACTACCGACGTCTTCTTGCAGTCCTCAATTTTCTTTGCCACCAGTTACCTCTATTTTCTTATTCTCATGCAATTCTTTCTGTTTCAGGTTTACTATATTCACTGTGTAATAGCTGCTACCCTCGTGTACAAATTGCATAGGTTATGCGCCAACTTTGCGATACACCATTTGCTACTGTATGATCCATGCTGCTGAATGGCTACCTAGTCAGAAGGTAACGATTCCTCCTCTAACACTACTCACTTTGGCCAAATATTCACACACTACCATTTGTGCTCAACTGGCAACTAGCTCTATTTATGCATATATCCTAAATGTAACCCTATCTGCTTCCGCCGACATGCAGGTTATACAAAGCCTTCCTGTTCTTTAAGTTCGCTTGAGTTCTTTTCGCCCCAGTTTCTTACCAGCCTATTCTATCACTCTTTACTGATGCTCACCTTACCTACATTGACACAACTTTTTAAAATGTTAAGGCCAATATCAATTGCTTCATCTTGCCTGGCCTTATCCAATTACTGACAGTTTGATTCAGTAGCGTTGTGCACATTCAGCAGCAAATAAAATATCTGTAAAGAATGCTATCTCATATAGAATCTACTGTAAGAGAATCTCTGTAAAGAATATTATCTCATATAGAATCTACTGTAAGAGAATCTCTGTAAAGAATGCTACTATCTGATATAGTACTACTGTAAGAGTCATCTTGTACCGTGAAGACAGACATTGCTGTAAGGTAGTACTACTATTACTATAGTAGTGATCAAGAGGACTTGTCCTCAATCAACTTGAGAGGGCATTTACTGCCCCATGTCGGCCTGCGCGCCGCCGCCTGCCTGTAGTATCTGGACGACCGCCGCTCCTGCGCCGCCGCCCCCTGCCGCACCCTGGAGCGCCGCTCCTGCGCCGCCCCCCGCTGCACCCTGGAGGGCCGCTCCTGCGCCGCCTCCCGCTACACCCTGGAGCGCCGCTGCCGCATCTCCTGCACCCTGTAGCGCCCGGGTCCAGTGTGCGTCAAGATCTACTCCAGGGTGATTGGCTCTGTTGTGCGTCTTGATGAAGTAGGGTCCCCTCGGGAGACGGCACCCAGGAACCGGACACCTGTAGGGCACCCGCCCGTGCTGGTCCATCTGCACACACAAAAAAAAAGATAGGCAACATCAGAATATCTTTTCGAACCCTGAACAGCGAAAACCCCGCCCATGCGAGAAGAATTTCAGAAGTTCAGAACGGCTGAAAGAGATCGCAAGAGATCAGAACACAACGAAAGCCACAAAATGTCAGAGAGATCGCACGAGAGGCAGAAACATGAGCGGAGTTCAGAACTCATAAACAGAGCGACGTCGAGCGCCGTCAGAAAGAATGTTGCTCAGAACGGAGCCTGTTCAGAATGTCAGAAAGAAAGAATTTCTTGTTCAGAAAATTTTCCGCCAAGAAAGTTTCTCCCAAGAAACGATGAAAGTTCCGCCCAAGTATCCCCAAAATCCATTCTCGCATTACCAAATTTTTCTTCGTGTCAGTCACCAACCTTCTATGGTGCGGACTGCGGAGGTGGAGGGCCCGGTTCTTGGTGCGGAGGTGGAGGTGGAGGACCCGGTTCTTGGTGCGGAGGTGGAGGTGGAGGTCCTGGTTCTTGGCCTGCTCGTACGTGCTCGGCGGAGGTGGCCCTTCTTGATGACGCGCTGACAGGTGACAGCTGCTAGGAGACGGGCCGGAATAGAATACGGGAGAAAATGAGGGGATTTATAGGGCGTGTTAGGGCCTGGGGGTACGCAGCCCTCTGTTTTACCGAGTGTAAGCACCGCCTTACATAGTTAGCTTAGTAAACTGTTATGGCGGACGCTTATTACTGCATGGTGGTAAGGAAAAGGAGCTCGCCGTGCCCAAAGCCCGCAGGAGCTACAGTGACTGACCAGGTGCCATCTCTCCACAGTCCGTGGAGCGGTGTTATCTATCTATTTTTTTTATCACACGTCTCGGTTCTATGGCCTTCTGTTTGTATTAAGCAACGATAGCTCACATAAATCGTGAGCTACGACAATATTTACACGGCTAGGAAGATCATCCACCCATACTTGCACATGGCCCGGATCCCATTCTCGAGCTAACTGAGTAGCTTCGTGTGCTTAAAAGCCGAAGATTAAAACGCAAATGAAGAAGTTGACATATAGCTTTGAAAATCATTCCGCTTGGACTGAGATATCTCAAATGAGTTCTAATGGCTTCCTCCAACTGTGTCGAATCTGTCTCCAACTCAATACGAGAGATACGTATTGGTCAGCAAACTCTAGCGCCCTAAGACATGCAAGTTTTTCTGAGGCCAAATTCCTAATTCTCCCTTTACTTATTGCAAACATTCCACCACTTCCGCAACAACAGGATCATTATCATGCGCACCTTGTTTTGTAGGCTCACGCCTCCCTAACAAACTCTTTCGATGTTTGGGTAGTCAATAAACTCAGTTGGGTCTGATAAACTCTTTCGATGTTTGGCCAGTCAATAAACTCAGTCAGGTTTCCACAAGTTGTAAACCTCTCCAACATTATCGTGCACGGTACCTTTACACTTCAGAAAGCAGTGGCCACCATCTTCTTCATCAAAACGTTTATAAACAGGCATAATGGGTCGAGCTCAATATTATGGCGTTTCATATTGGTCGTCATCGGTAGGCTATTATGGTCAATCTCCAGAGAAATTGCTTCACTTTGGGCGGACATGAAAGCTTCCAAATTCTGGACCGTATATTGTCCACCTTCCTGCTGCTTGGAGAGCTAGTAGACCCTTCTCCCTGTTGTTTCCTCTTGTTGAGCAAATATTATGATGGGCTACAATACCCATGCACGTCATGAACTTAAACTCTCTTGCAAGAGGTAGTTGGTTCAATACCCATGCACGTCATGATTTGTTTTTATTTTCTTACTCTTGTTTACTCTTTTAATTTTTGTACCGAAAATCCTAGGTCCGTCACTGGATAGAAGAGAGGTGGATTCTAAACTTATAGCTTGCTAGGACACAAAAACCAATGCAATTTGTGAGATACCGTAGACAAGTAGGACATATGTTTATAGGGAATAACAAAACACTTGATGAGTAGACTCAGAGGTGGGCTGTAAAAAATCTATATAGCGGTTGTATCATAACTAGCACATGAAGTATGCTTTTTCTTACAGTTTTGCTACCATGTGTGCACCAAATAGCAGATACATATATTTCCTTCAAGGTAATTTTGCTACCATGCATGTGTGTCTAACAAAAATATGTGCCATTATATTCATCATGAAATTTATTTTTATTGTATATCTTTTTTTTTTGAAACATCCGGTTCTGGCCGGCTATAATTAATAATAAGAAGAGTAGTCAACATACAACTTTGATTACACGCGCAAGAAACGCTCCCCAGCACTGCCTAGCAAGGCAACCTGGGGTTTATATTCTAAAACTGATTACTCGCTAATATTGTTGGCTACCATTAGCGGCTTCACTGCCGCACATCCTGCAAGCGCCCATTGCTCCGCCATTTCTTTGATCTTCTTGAACAAAACTTGTGTTGACACTGGTTCATCTCTGAAGGTCGCTGCGTTTCGTCGGTTCCAAATGTTCCACAGAGTCAGTAACGTGTGTTGCGTTTTGCCTCCATCTCCCAACGCCTGCCTAGTACATGACTAATTTTAAAAACTTTGTTAAACTTCAGCTAACTAGTATAGTTATCGTGCGTTGCCACGACTTCATCTAAGTGATGCATTTAAAAACAAACAACCATTCAGCTCTTGATCTCTACCAAGAAACATACTTCTCATTTCAATTTTTTATTGGCAATGCAGAAACTGAGAAACAACATCATATGACTGCGTAGCGTATATTATCCATTTTAGCAATCACAGCATTCAGGTAGATAGGGATAGTAATGGGATATTGTTGTGGCCTTGTAACGTCAGTATTGAGGCATCACAGCCTTGTAAACTGTGCCACAAGCACCTCTTCCAATCACAGCACCAAGTCCTCGGTTACTCATATGGACACTAAAAATGTTACCTCCGATAAAATTGAGTTGAACCCACTGTTGAATCGTTGGCGGAATAGATTTTTCTGGAATCCAAACCAATCTGAGCTGGGTGAATGAAAACAATTGAAACCAAATACTCCATTGCAGCCTATATTATGTATGTGCAACAATATGATTAATTTTGTCTTTTGCATGGGAAGTTTATCTTGATGATGCAATCATAGAATCAATTCAACCAGCTATTAATTATATTAGATCAACACGAAAGACAATATAAGTTGCTAAAACAGAAATCCTTTTCCTAGAAAAATAAATTTAACAGTGTGTAATATGTACTGAGGCTGAAGATCAAGAACTTGTACAGTTGGTCAACCAATAGCATCCTAGTGTCTGGGTCAACCTGTTGTTAAACAAATAACACCTGGAGAATTTTCTCATGGGTTGTTAAACAAATTTGTATGCCAAACAGATCAAAAATCACTTCACACGTTCAGAAGAAAAGAACTGAACTCTCATATTTGCATCACAAACTAAAATAAGCTTTTTAGCCTATTCTGACAATGACCATATAGCTTAGCGTTTTAGCCTATTCTGACAAGGTTTCTTGAGAGAAAGAAGCTTATACAGCAAACAAGACCTGAATATTCTAGACACCGAGGCTACTAAAAAAGAAAGAAGCAACAGTTTGGAATTATTTTTGTTATCAAAACATGAAGCCTGGGAAAAGCAACAGACTTCTGAGTATGAGTAGCCCTCACCTGCTGACCACTTAATTCTTAGTGGCTGTTGTGGTTGCCTTCCTTTTTAAAAGTTTTAAATTTTTATCCGTCTCATAACCAGAGCATAAGATTTGTTATTCCTAAGACCTGATAAATATAGTCATAGAATAAAAAATTGAAAAGTGACCGTTGTTTTCTTTTTTTGCAGGTCAGTTGGGCTCTAATACCATGAAAAAACAGGAATAATGCTTGCCACACAAATGATGGTCGCTGATCCAATTGCACTGGTTTTTATACATGTCCATGGTCACATAAATGCAAGAAGGGCGAAAAGATGCTAGGGGAGCTCCAATACAGTGTGTAATGGTGAGATTGAAATAATCTGACAAAAATGATGGGTACTCAGTAACTACCATTTGTCAAAGACAAACATATATAGAACACAGTATATGACCCCCCAAAAAAAAAAACTCACTCAATAGCCTTAAAGAAAATTATAGCACAAACCTTGAGAGCTGGTTCAACTTCTCTTAGACTATGTCTGTCCATATATTTCAATCACGTCATGCAACATCAAGTCAATTCCATATGTAATCTAAAAGTGATTTTTCCTAAAATGATGAAACTGTAAGCTCGCATATATTTATACTTCTACACCACTTGTCACAAGATTGATCAACTGTAAGCTTACATATGACATATAGGATAAGATTGGCAGCAGCAACCAGTGTCACAGTTCAACAAACAAGTGGTTGGAATAGTAAATGCCAATGGATTAGAACAGAACAAAGACATACATGAAAAAAAACATAAGAATAGAGAAACACAATTTTAAGTAAGCATGGTGACCAGCATCCTACCAAGAATTATTTCACCTCATGATCTGCAACTTCCTAGAACTCCAGCACCGCACATGTCCTTGCACATGAGAGAATAATACCATTCCAGCTCAGATTTTTATTGACATCCCATACCAATACAACTTCGTCTGCAGCAAATGGCAGAAGAGCATTTTCGACTCATATTTTGTCATACAAAATGTCAAGAGAAGCAGTGCCTCTCACCTCTTGTCCGGGCAAAGGACTCCCCAATGCAAATTCAGGATTTCACGGAATTGCTTGTGTTGGCACCTCCAGGCCTCGGACAAAGTCATTAGCGACGCTGGGTTCACCACAACATATTACCACATCAGAGATAAAAATATGTAGCAAATGATGAATGAACCTGGAATCCCGCGGTCGCACCTGGAACTCGGAATTGGAATCCCGGTGCAGCAGTGGTCGCGGCCGTGGGCATCGTGGTCGGCCCTAGTGCAGCAGCGCGACCGCGATGCGTCCGGTAGCCCTCCGCCTCGATGTTTCCATTACCTAAAAACCTAAACAGAAACATCGTGAAGGACCATCCAAAAACCATTGCCGTCAGTTAGGTCTCAATGCTAAATAATCTAGCTGAGAATGGATAAAAGTTTCCAAACATCCAAAATGTGAAACAAATAGAAAGAAATCGCCACAGCATACTGATGGATAGTTTTTTCTTTGGAATTTGTAAAGAAATTAACTATCCTGTAAGATTCTGATAGAGCTTTCTCAATGCGTGTCACATTTCTTAACCCAAAATGCAACAGTATAGCCATCCATAGATCCTCAAAACTTAGCTTTTTGCATTTCCTTGTATCTAGCCAAGAGAATGTTCCTTGTTGTAGCCTGGAAATAAAAGTCAAGTGTTGAACAACATAACCTATGCTCCGATGTCAAAATATATTAAAAAGTTCATGTTTGAGACCCCTTTCTGCAACACGCTTCTTTCCAACAACAGGTGAAAAAGAAATCATGAACCCATGAACTTTGCTGTAGGTGAAAAAAACGATTTACTCCATGTGAGCTAAAACTAACAAGTATATTTGCACCCTGGAATACACATGCATGTTAAATGAGCAATACATCAGCAACATGATTACTGGTGTAGGAGGGCAGTGAGGAGAAACTGTCCTACCAACATTGCTAAATCCATTGATAGAAAGTCGTACATTTGACAGAAAAGGCTCATAACATAAGAAAACAAACTACATCTCTTCTGTGCTACTATTTGCAAATTGATAGAAGTAATCATATCTTTTAATGAACTAATAAAACAACTCAGAGCCATACCAATCTACTCCACGATGGCCGATAGTTTGCCGCCGTGGGCGCGAAAGGAGATCGACGCCATATGCAGAAAATTCTTGTGGGTGAGCAAGGACGCTCCAGTCAAGGGAAAGTGCATGGTCGCATGGGAAACGGCCTGCAGGCCGAACGAGCTCGGCGGGCTTGGAATATCGGACCTCAAGCTCGCTGGCTACGCACTACAAACGCGGTGGCTTTGGTTACAAAAAACTGACAGCAACCACGCATGGAGTCAGCTACCGTTAAACATCGACACCCAGGTACAGGCTTTCTTCCGCGCTTCCACATACACAATCATTGGTGATGGGAAGACAGCTTTGTTCTGGGAGGATCGATGGATCCAGGGAGCCTCTCCGATTGACATAGCGTCAAACCTCACGATGCTGGTGCCTAAGAGAACCAAGAGAAGGCAAACGGTCTATCAGGGGCTACTGGACAGGAATTGGTCACGCTCCATGTCCGGAGGGCTCAACATGACACAGACGGACAGACCGCAGAGTACCTTGACCTCTGGGAGGCCACGGCGCAGGTGCAGCTCAACGACACACCAGACCGCACTATCTGGAGATGGAGCCTAGACGGGGAATACTCAGCTAAGTCGGCATATAACATGTTGCACACAGGTTCCTTGCCGTTCCGAGGCCACAAACTCATTTGGAAGACATGGGCGCCCTTGAAGGTCAAAATCTTCCTATGGTTGGCGTTCAGGAAAAGACATTGGACCAACGATCGCCGCCCACGACATGGTCTCGTGGCCAGGGAGGAGTGTTACCTCTGCGACCAAGCGCCGGAGACAATCGACCACATCCTCTGCTGCTGCCCTTACTCCCGGGAGGTATGGTTCAACATTTGCACAGCGCTGGGACTGCCGCTACCAGCGACATCAGGATCCATCATCACCTGGTGGAGGAGACTCAGGAACGGAGCACAGGGAGCCAGAAGAAAGGGTCTCGACACTTTGTTCGCCCTGGTTTCGTGGGAGCTTTGGAAGGAGCGCAATGCTCGCTGCTTCAGGGACGCCACTTCGTCAGTAAGCGACCTGCTGCTCGTCATCAAGGCACAGGCTGATCTCTGGATGCAGGCTGGGGCAAAACACTTAGGAGAGTTAGCTTCGGGGGGTAGTCCTCTGCCCACCGAGACCATGGATGTAAACCAAGATGTAGCACTGGACCTGGGCTTCGGCCTCTTTTGCATTTGCTTTGAATTCTATTCCTCTTAATACAAAAATACGCAGCTCTCTTGCGTATTCGAGAAAAAAAAACTAATAAAACAAATCTACAACAGATCAGTCCTACCAACTTGAAGATTAGACAATTTGACATAGTGAAAATTCATTTTCTGTACACTTCAATCATCTATTGGCATGAAAAACTGCACATAAGTGGACATGGATTAGAGGACAGAAAAAACAAACCTTCAAGAAACGGGTGTATGAGGGCAGTTGTGTCTCCATCAACGTCCTTGGTGATTTGGATCTTTGCACCCGAGCTCCACGGGGTTATCTGCAAGATCCGTGACAAGCAACAAAGAACTGGATAAAAAAATTATCTCTAAAACAACTTCCAAAAGGACTGTAAAACTCTAGTTGTGAATTCCCGGAATTTCTGAAATTGATTTTGTATTATAAACTATAGTTGTGATTGTTTGCCCTTAGTTTTGAGCCCTGTATGTCTTGTTTTTCAGGATGATTGGATCGAAGGGCTTCAAGAATGACATTGAGAGAACCATTAAGAGACGAATTAAACTATATGTTAATCCAATAGAGTTGCAATGAGATACAGGTCTCATAGGGTGACAGGACTAGAGCCTAAAGGCTCTTGAATGAAATGAAATAAACACAGCAATGCAAAACCAAAAGAATAGAATGAAGCTTATTCGACGTCTACTGGTTGCTCGGTAGGCAGCAGCCACATCGCTTGATTAGCCACCGGGGCTTCATCCAGGTCCTGCATCGTCATCGTCCCGCTCTTCACATCGAAGACCATCACGCGCTTCTTCCCCGGGAACGCGGTGTAGACACAGTTCGGCTCCAGCCCGCACTCGCCGGCCGAGCGCGAAGCGCCGAAGTAAAACGGCGACAGCAGGAACGCCCTGCCACCGATATCGTCGACCTCGATCCACTCTTGCTTGGAGAAGTCCACCCTGTGCACGTGGCCTCGGTACACCACGTCGAGATCCATGACCGACGTCAGCAAGGAGACCATGAAGAGCTCCTGCCGGGATTCCACCAGGGCCTCCCTTCGGCACCCGAGGACTTCTTCCATGGGGTCATCGGGAACGGCGATGGAGCTGATCACGGGCGCGGGGCTGAACTCGAGCACGGCGAGCGTGCCGTAGCTGCCGCCGGTGAACTAGAACTTGTCCTGGCACGCTGCAATCGAGCATATGACTCGCTTCTGGCTGCAGCCTTCGCCCAGGTCGGGTAAAGGCAGCGTTCCAATGTCGTAGTCGTGTTTCACCCACTCGTCGTCACCGATGTGGCAGTACCAGAAGATAGGGTTGTCCGTGTGGATCAGGAGCACAAGGCATCTCCTTGGGTCGGCGACATCAGGGTGGTCGGAGAGCACGCAGGTGCAGAAGGAGGGCAGGCCATCCTCCGGCAGATGCGGCAAGGGGATCCTCGCGCTGCGGTCGTGAGGGTCGAGCAGGTACGTGGACGAGGCGGCGGCGTCGCGGACCAGTACCCAGCCCTGCGGCGTTGCCCAGCAGTTGTCGTTCTCCAGCACGCCGGTGGCGCCGTCCACGTCGATGGCCTTCTTCTCCAGGGCGCTGAAGAATACGGGTCGGTCTGAACCCGCCACGTGCTTCAAGGCGAGGCAGGGCACGCGAGCGCCGCGGCTCGTCGGCGGTGTGTCCATGTTCGTCTTGGATCGGATCTGGCGATCTGCGGCAGATGGAGGGCAGACGACGGGGCGGTTTTGGTTTTGTGACTTGTTCGATTTCCACCGATTGGAAAAATTGAGAGCTGCCGCCCTTAAATAAGCACTGGTTAAAAACGAATCGGAAGCGAATTAATCTCCACTCGTATTCGAGTCGGTGACCGAGACTGGTGTGTGTGTGTTTTTACACAACATTGACCGAGACTATTGTTGGTTCTGGCTAAATCCCAACTCCGGAACCTCCTTTCTCAACAACAACAAAAAAAAAAAAAAAAAAAACTCGGGAACCTATCGTGTCAGATATTCAAGCGGATTACCCTAAGTGGATACCTGCGACATGACGTGATCGGTGATTCAGTGGAAAGGAAAATCGATGCCCTGATTGTTTGAGCTTTTTTTTCAAATTTCATTCACACTACTAGCTAGCCTTCTGGACTCTAGGGAAGCCAAACATTTTTTTTTAAAGCACCACCTTGGACGCCCGGCCTTTCAGGAGATCAACGTGGAGACCTAACCCTGGAGCAGCACTAGGCACTCTTCTTGAAGCCAAACAAATTCCATAGGCCAAATACCCAAAAGCTAACTGTAATGAGCTTCTGGATTTTGACTTTTGAAAGCATTATGACTTCTGGAAGGTGTCAAAGCTGAGGTCCAAAACTCATAAAAGCCTGGACAAATAGGAGCAATTAGATATGGAAAATTACTTAATAATTATGATTATGAACTTATGATTATTGGACAATATGCTTGATTACAGTAATGCGAACTATATCAAATTTGTATTACATTTGTTAAAGTTTGTTGGCCATTTTTTTTGTGATGGGTGTGCGTGGAACTTACTGAACATTATTTATTTCTATAAATGTAGTAAAATTTAACAAAGTTTGACTTAGTTGAAACCTAAAACTGTAACAATATTTCCGAGACAGGAGGAATAGATTTGTATGCACTTTCCATAAGTTGTGAGCTTAACACATTTGGTACGAGGACTAAGAAACAAAATTTAGTACGAATGACTAAATCAAACCAATTTAATAGGTAGTTTAGGAAGTATAAAACTATAAACTGAGTAGTTATTGTGTGCAAGGGTCAAATGGACAAAGCGTATTAGTCTCTTGTATTTAAACTATGAATAATCGAGGATAATAAATGGATTTTCAATAAATGACGTTCTTATACATTCTCTTTTTTGTTCACAAACATTATTTCAATTACTACATTCATCTATTTTTTATATTTTATTTTTGTTCTAAGTCAAACTATCTAAAATCTGATAAATTCATCCATTACCCTTAGAGCAGTAATGTTTATACTACAAATAAGTACCATTTTATTGTGAACTATATTTTTATAATATACATATTTAGTTTTATAAATGTCAAAACTTTTATCCATAAATTTAAATCGACTAGTATAAAATTAAAACATTTCTGTTTAGTGCAGAAAAGAATACAATTTTAGTATAGTACAAAATGTATTTGAAATTTAACTATATAAAAATATCATGATTATTTTATCATATCAAATAAGAATTATTAGATTTATTATGAGAATATTTTGTAAATATACTTATTCATCATAATAAATTAAAAACCTTTACTATATATTTGGAAAAAAAATTTACACAAAACAAAAAATATATATCTAAAAATATATTATTTTTGGGAGGAATATAAGTTTTTTTGTACGGAGTGAGATCACCCATGGTATGGTCACCATGGTGTGAGATCAGAATAATGCACCCCACTAATCCCCTTGGAGCTTGGACTCAGACTAATCAAATCCGAAACACAAAGCAGAGGCCTCCTCGCAAATCCCACCACCACCACGGCACCACCGGCCCACCGCCTCCCAGATCCGCCCGGCCGTCGTCGTCCTCGTCGTCCACCCCTGCGGCGGTGAGATCCCCGCCGCCCCGCCCCGGATTCCGTCGAGAGGATCGTCGAGGACTTCGCCATGGACCTCGCCATCAACCCCTTCTCTTCCGGCACCCGCCTCCGGTGAGTCGTCCTCTCTCACATCGCGTCATCCCTCGCACACTCCTCGGATCTGCGCGTGGTGTAACGCAGCCGAGTGTGACTCTTCTTTGCAGGGACATGATACGCTCGATACGCGCGTGCAAGACGGCAGCGGAGGAGCGCGCGGTGGTGCGGCGGGAGTGCGCGGCGATACGGGCGGCCATCAGCGAGGGCGACCAGGACTACCGGCATCGGAACATGGCCAAGCTCATGTTCATCCACATGCTCGGCTACCCCACACACTTCGGTCAGATGGAGTGCCTCAAGCTTATTGCTGCCGCTGGCTTCCCCGAGAAGCGCATCGGCTATCTAGGACTCATGCTGCTGCTCGACGAGCGGCAGGAGGTCCTCATGCTCGTCACCAACTCTCTCAAACAGTATCCACCCTGTCTGCACTTACCGGTTGTGTTTGTTGATGATGCTATGCGTTATTTCTGATTTCTGGAGTATTTGTTATTACTTAACGTGGGCAGAGATCTTAACCACTCAAACCAGTTCATTGTTGGGCTTGCCCTCTGTGCCCTTGGCAACATATGTTCTGCTGAAATGGCGCGCGATCTGGCTCCTGAAGTGGAGAGGCTGTTGCAAAATAGGGACCCTAATACAAAGAAGAAGGTGCTCATTTTTGACATGATAGTTTAGCCCCTAGCAAATTTTGTTTGAACGCTTGTAATGATATTCCCGTTCCTGGAGTGTAGTAGCTCCACTTCTGATTCTACAAACGCGAAGTTAACTACTAAGATATTTCAATGTGTGCTGTGGAGAGGCCTTGTTGATTGTCTAGCTCTTGTTGTTTTGTAGGCTGCCTTGTGCTCTATAAGGATTGTACGGAAAGTTCCAGACTTGGCAGAAAATTTCATGAGCGCTGCTGCATCGTTACTGAAGGAAAAACATCACGGTGTTCTGATATCTGTTGTTCAGCTTTGCATGGAACTATGTAAAGCCAGCAATGAAGCATTGGAGTACTTGAGGAAGGTATGCATGACAAGATCACAAGTGTAATACGTTTTCCTGGAGAATTATCAACCCTTAGGGATGCTTGGTTTGAGGAATGGACTAGTCCATCATCTTCTCAGTCCTCACTTGTTTGGTTTGTGGAATGGAATGGGTTGATCATCAAGATCTCATTCCTCATCATAAGCTAATATTGGTATAAGCATGAGGAATGGAGTCCTTCCACTAAATTTGACAGATGGACTCATGATGCACCAACTCATGTAGGATGGGGTGGTTCCCCAAACTAAACACCCCCTACTGTCTTTCGTCTTGATGTTATATAGCAATGGCTATTATTTTCATTACTTTTTTCTGTGTTAACATGCTGAAATCCTTGTTTGTTTGCCATACTTGGATGTCTGAGAACTAAATTATTCTTGTTTTCATTCACACCAGTGAAAAAGACCATGTTAAAAGAATTCAAGTTTGTCCTTAGCCTAAATTGATCTAGTCCATTTACTTTTGGAAACTTGGCATGGTCTTTTAGTTTATATGATATGTCTGTTAAATGGACTCACAGCATCTGTCCTGCTTTAGATAACCTGGGCATTTTATGATGATCAATGCTAGTTGTTAGTTTTCTATTATCTGTCTGAAATGACCTGTGAGCAACAGCATCATGAACACTGTTAGCAAGGGATGCAGTGCAACCCAAACTCCCTACTTTTGATTAATAGCAGGATATAATTATCACTTAATGGTAAGATCATATTGGTACTATGTTGTTTCTTCTATGTAGTTGGCAAGGTTTTCACAAATAGACCTTGGTATCTGTAACAGTATGCAGCATAGAATTTCCAAATCGATTTGATTAACCTAACAGATGGTGTGAGGAGTGGGTATATACTTGTGCCATCCAGTTATTAGTCCTATGTGACTTTGAATTTTGGCGCCTATTTCTTATTTAAAACGTGACCTAGTTTCTCCTAGGTTGGTCTAATTTTTTAATGACTAGTCAACACTGACAAGACTCTGCCTTTCTCACACCTGCATTTTCCACATTGGATTGCCTAAGTCTCAGACCTAGCCCTTGCTAATTTGGATCATTCATGTGCTGATGCCTTAACACAAAGTATACCACTATAAACATTGATAGAATTGTGTGACCGTTTTTTGTATGCAACCGTTCCCTTGTGATCTGCACAAGAAGTGCTGATTTTTTTCTTTTCTGCCTGATAGTTGATTTTTTTCGGCAATACCATCAAGATCATTGTGAACTTGCATTTTTCATTTGTGGCAGTAAGTGTTCTGATTCTGACAAAGCCTTCTTGTTGCAGAACTGCCTTGAAGGACTGGTCCGAATACTGAGAGATGTGTCCAACAGTTCATATGCTCCTGAATATGACATTGGTGGCATCACAGACCCATTCTTACATATCCGAGTGCTTAAACTCATGAGAATACTGGGTCAAGGAGACGCAGATTGCAGCGAGTATATCAATGATATTCTTGCTCAGGTGGTTTGTTCATCTTTTATTTTATACACATTGTTGCATACAACTACTGGAGCCATTTCTTTTAAGTAATTACCACAACTTATATATTACAATATTATTCCAAGCGTGAATAATTACCACAGCTCATGTATTACAATGTTATATACAACTATAGCAATATGAACTTCTAGTGGCACTGTCCTCAAATCTGTGGTTTGTTAAGTTCAAATTGATGTTGTTTCATCTTGATCTTTCCCAGTGAGTTACTGCTGCTAGATTCTGAAAACTGTGTAATACGGATGTTGAGTTATTATTGTTATTATCATCATCTTGATCTTTGTACCCTTTTTTGTGTTATCTTTGCACTTGGCATTCCCTTTATCTTTGTGTCGATTATGAACACACTTATTCATTTTCCAGGTTTCAACGAAAACCGAGTCAAATAAGAATGCTGGAAATGCTATTTTATATGAATGTGTGGAGACAATAATGGGCATTGAAGCTACAAGTGGTTTACGTGTGTTGGCAATTAATATTTTGGGTCGATTTTTGTCCAACCGTGATAACAACATAAGGTAGATTTGTTCTTGCTCTTAGGCAGCTGATATGATGAACTGATCTTTTTGATATATAGAACACAAGGGTGGAAATAGTTTTTATATCTATTTATATGTTTTAATTTCTTTGCGGGTTTGATGTTTTAGGCGTGATGTTAATTACAACATTATTCTGTAGACAACAAGAATGAGTGGGGGCACCTGTTGTTTAACAGTAAAATGTTATCCCATCTCTCATAAGTTGCAACTAAAGTTCTCACTGTATATACTGCCTTTTCAGATATGTTGCCCTCAACATGCTTATGAAGGCGATTGCTGTAGACACACAAGCTGTGCAGAGGCACAGGGCAACAATTTTAGAGTGTGTCAAGGTAACCACATTTGCCAGACTAATGTGATGCATCTATCCTTTTTGTCTCTTTTGTGAAATATAAAAGACACTTATCATGTGCGACTTTGGAACAATGTTCACGTATGATAGACTGAGATAAGGGTCTGCTCATTTCTGTGTATCTTGAGAAGAAGGTTCTGTACTTAACCTATACATAACAAGAAGGGGGGGGGGGGGGCTTTTATACTCTCAAAATATTTTTTTTTTAAAAACAATTTAAATTTTTTCCCCGGTTTAGGGTTATGTAGTATGGACTTGTCACTTTCTACTGGATTCCTAATTTGCTTTTGTACTTATTTTCAATCACATATGTATGCTCAGGATGCAGATGTCTCTATTCGTAAAAGGGCCCTGGAACTTGTTTACCTACTTGTCAATGATACAAATGTAAAACCATTGACTAAGGAACTTGTTGATTATCTTGAAGTGAGTGATCAAGATTTCAAAGAAGACCTCACTGCTAAGATATGCTCAATAGTTGAAAAGTAAGTTACTAACTCTGGATCCAGCATTTCTCCTTGTTGTGGATGACTTATGGTTTGTGCAGTTTTGTTCTCTGCATGCAATTTGAAGAAAAATCTGATGTGCATGTTTCTTATTGCCCCGATGTTTATTGCTAGACATATGGACATATAATTGATAAATGATAATGATGTTTGGCTTGTGCAGTAAGTGTTGCATTTTCCTGTGGTACAGTTTCTTTGTCGCCTCCTAGATGATGTAAACGGAATAAGGGAACATGATTCATTAATGAACATGAATTGATTTGTTTTCATTTGAATAGTAGTCTTTTCTTTTCACGCCCTCTTTCGATCTTGCCTAATGTCTTTAATCATAGTTCTTTCAGCATATTTATATCAGCCTAATTTTCTGGATTCTATCACTTGTAAGAACATGACATATACATCATTCTCTATACACTTTCTTTGCAGCATGCTAGATGACTGACTGTAAAATCAGTGTTTTGGTGCTTTTATTTGTATTGAGTTTTGACACCACATGGAGCTGCTACTCCTTTTCCCTCCCTATCCCCCTTCCCTCTCCCCCCTTATTCTGCCTAACTACAACACTTGGTTATTTAATTATTTTGGGCCCATATCTGTGCTTGATGAGTTGTTTGAAATTTGGTGCTGGTATTGAAAAATAATGGAACATGTTTATTTCCTGTTGATTTGTGGGAAATTAATGGTTTGGCATTTTTTTGTTAGGTTTTCCATGGACAAGCTGTGGTACTTAGACCAGATGTTCAGAGTTTTATCTCTGGTACGGGGAGCAGTACTGCAGTACAGTTATTAGAGCTTTCTGGACCTCTCCCTCTTTTTGCATGACTATCAATTCTACAGCTACACTATTTACTTATATGTTCGGTAGAATACTCTTGTTGTTTTACCTAACTTAGGAAGAGAAAGACTTGCATGCTTGATCAGTGTTACTGACTACTATTAAAGTATTCACTGGAATATCGTGTTAGGGAGTTGTATCTATGATCTATGATGTATGCAGTTCCAGCAATATCTATTATCAAATCCTTGTGTCACCCACACCTTCCAGATGTGGTAACTACATCAGTGAAAAGACCCAAGACCAACTTACTAAACCAAAATGCCAATTGCCAAATAATCTGCCACATTTGGTGTTGCACGCACCTTTGTTTCTATATGATTTCCCTTCTGCCAAGTAAATCTACGAGCTGTAAATGTAGGAGCATGAATTTCTGTTGCACTGGTAAATTAAAGATCCAAATAGATGTTGTACTCTTTCATGTCCACAGGCTGGTAATTATGTAAAGGATGATGTATGGCATGCTCTTATAGTTCTAATGAGTAATGCATCTGAACTTCAAGGATATTCAGTCAGGTCATTATATAAGGCATTGCAAGCATCTGGTGAACAGGTATGGAGATAAGATTTAATGTTCTTTGTAATGCATACTGTTGGATTATGTATCTAATGTGCATAGATCTCTTCTATGTTGATATGTTTAGGAAAGTTTAGTTAGGGTGGCTGTTTGGTGCATCGGTGAATATGGAGAAATGCTGGTCAACAATCTTAGTATGTTGGACATGGAGGAACCGATCACGGTGAGTTGAAAATTCTTGGCAGCCATCCCTGCTTGGTTATACACATTCTACTGAGAAGACACCTCAATTCCATCTTATATTATTATACAGTCTAGTTACTTCATGCAAAATTGCAAATAATTTGTAGGCTATGTTTGAACTGCTCCAAATCAGTCTATATACAAATTTGACAGCTTCCCTTGTGATCACCTTGTGAGTTGTGATTACCTGTGTTATCTGTGGTTGTCATTGGGAGAAGTTATATGACCATTCATTTACTCATATGGCTGCATTTATGACTGATTGCAGAATTTCTGCCTGTACATAGTCTAGCATCTTCCCTCATTGGCCTTCTCTTTATGTATTTCATTTGGGAGTATTGCTCCTAAAATTTATTAGTGTCAAACGGTTTGGTCAATTCTTGATCTTGTTCAGGTAACAGAATCTGATGCTGTGGATGCCGTAGAGGCTGCTCTTCAGCGCTACTCTGCAGATGTTACTACTAGGGCTATGTGTCTTTTCTCTCTTTTGAAGCTTTCCTCCCGGTTTCCACCAACATCAGAGTAAGTTATTGTAGAACTGGACCTTGTGTCATATTTGTACTGTAGTGGGATAACCTAACAAATGACTCAAATACAGTAACTTTTGTGTGAAATACGTTGACTCACATGGAGTTTCTTTTATACCAGCTATGACTTTTTTTAATGTTCTGTTTTTTTCTCTATATTTGGCCATGAACCATATGTGCTTGCCAATCTTAAAGAAAACTATCTATTTGGCACTGAAACAAATCTCTCTTCCGCTTAAGGCACTAAATTTTTTGAACTTTCTTATCTAGCAGCAACTTGAAAATTTCTTCCATAAATGGCACTGCCGTCCATTTGATGCACTAACAGTCTCAACTCTCAATTGTCAGCTAAAATGATATTTATACCCTCGTATGTAGCAGCAGGCTAACAACATGTAATGCCAAATAGGAAAGATGATAAATATACATGTTGTCAAATAAGGAAATCGTTCTTTCATCGTGATGAACATGAAAAGGAAGACTTAAGATGAGATGACGATGACGTGATTTACATAATTCTGTATTAGTTAAATAAAGGGTACCCTTAAATAAATAAAAGTCAGGCGTGTGAATTGGTCAACTCGACCATGGCTCAGAAAACCCATCTGCTGTTGTAGCAGGGGCTCTCCCCATGCCATGGACGACAATGACTGTAGAGCGGCGCTCCTCGCCATTGTCGTCCCCTTCCTCCTCCCGCTACGTCTCGTCTACCTCGGCCTCCGCTTGGCATCCTAACGCCACAGCACTAGTGCCATCCACAAGCTCGCCCATTGCAGGATGGATGGACGAAATGGACCGCAGTGCCATATACGGAAGGAATTTCCAAGTTGGTGCTGGATAACGAAGTTCAAAATTTTCAGTGCCTTATACGAAAGAGTTATTTGTTTCAGTGCGAAATATACAATTGTCACGATAACACAAGAGCAGTCCACAGTTTCCAAATTGGTTTGGTAATTGTCGTCTGTGGATCACATAATTTCTTGTGAACTATATCATTTTGGTCTTCCTCAGCAATAAGAATTGTATATCGTTGAGTTTATAGTGTAACAGTCTTTGCTGTTCTTCATGTCTTCAGCTTTGTTTACATGCAGTGTCTGCTTAGTTTCAAGTCTTGTAATGTATGCCTTGAAACATGTTCATTAGATTTATGTGATCTATTGTAAAGTGGCCACATGATTTTCTCATTTTTTTTGTTCTTATGTTGCCAGGAGGATAAAAGATATAGTTGCTCAAAACAAAGGGAATACTGTGCTTGAATTGCAGCAAAGATCTATTGAATTCAGTTCCATTATACAAAGACATCAGTCTATAAAGTGAGTGGGACATTCTGCAATTATTGTGAATAATTTTGTATCCCATATAGTTTTGTTAAAGAAAATAGTAATATGGATAATGCTGGTGTATGCACAGATCATCTTTGCTTGAAAGGATGCCTGTATTGGATGAAGCTAATTATTTGGTGAAGAGAGCTGCTTATAGACAGGCTGCAGTTTCATCTGTAAATTCTGCTCCAGCAGCCACTTCTGGAGGCCCACTTAAGCTTCCAAATGGTGTAGCAAAACCACCAGCAGCTCCTTTAGCTGATTTGCTTGATTTGAGTTCTGATGATGCTCCAGTGACTACTTCGGCCCCTACTACAGCACCTAATGATTTTCTACAGGATCTGTTGGGCATTGGTTTGACTGATTCGTCTCCTATAGGTATTACACTAAACTATTTTCCTTTCTTAATGATTTGCTTCTGCTGCTTGTGGGTTTGCACACACAAAGCACGTCATGCTTTATCATATGTGTATTATTTCTCGGCACATAGTACGCATTTGGTTTTAATTTATGTCAGTAGTGCAACATGTTTATTATTTCTCAACACATAGTCCAAGTTTGGTTTTAACTTATGCCAGTAGTGCATATCTTCCAGTTCTATAAATTGGTTAACCCTTGTTGAGTGTATCTTGTTTCAGACAGTTAAAATCTGTTAATCATGCATTTATGCTGGTTGTGGTGACATTGTTAGCTGAAATGTTGCTTATGAGTTTGTTCTGGTCTATGTCTAGGCGGAGCTCCATCTACAAGCACTGACATTCTGATGGATCTTCTATCTATTGGTTCATCTCCTGTACAAAATGGCCCACCAACGTCAAACTTTAGCCTTCCTGGCATAGGTAAAAAAACTGTCTGTATGGAAAAATTTGTTTTTTTGAGTTTGTCATTTGTGCTTATTTGTCTGGCACCATATTGCAGAGACTAAACCTGTCCCGGTTACACCTCAAGTTGTGGATCTTCTTGATGGTTCGTCCTCAAGCACATCTCTCCCTGGTTAGCTCCTGATGCTTGATTATCCGATATAAGGAAAAGTTACGAATACCCCCTAAAAGTCACTGAGTTTGATTTCCTTTCCGTATCAAACTCAACGTGACTCAAAGGCGGCTTTTGCATTTTCCTACTAAATACTGATTAGTAATCGTCCTCATAATCAATGTTATTTACTGTTACTCAATTTGCATGTTCGCCAGATGAGGATGCAGCTTACCCTACAATCACAGCATTCCAGAGTGCAACCTTGAGGATCACATTCAGTTTCAAGAAGCAACCAGGAAAACCTCAGGAGACTACAATTAATGCTTCTTTCACAAATTTAGCAACCACTACATTCACAGATTTCGTCTTCCAGGCAGCTGTGCCAAAGGTAGCATCTGCCTCTGAGATTCCTCTGACATTAATCTCATTCTTGCCAGCAGAGATTTTAAATAGTCAACTGTACTGACCAAGTTGCTTAGCTTCTGTTGCAAATCTTGTAATCACTCACCTGATTAGGGTGAAAACCCCATATACAATGAAACTGTTCACAGACAAGATATGTTTATAACTGACATTCCTAACATTTGATGTTTTGCTCACCTCTGTTGCCTATGTTTATGTTTTAGTTCATCCAATTGCGTTTGGACCCAGCTAGCAGTAGCACCCTTCCTGCCAGTGGAAATGGGTCAGTCACACAAAGCCTCAGTGTCACCAACAACCAGCATGTACAGGTATTTCAAACACCCCCCCCCCCCCCCTCCCTCCCTCCCTCCCTCCCCCCTCTTCTTGAATGTGGCGTAACTTTGTTTTCCCCCTTCTTTCACGTCTGAACCAATATGATACTTTAGAGATTGTATCTGGTAGCTCAGCTTTTGCATGGCCCTATGAAAATGATGCATCAAGAATAGTATGTCTGATACAGTTCTGTCCAATTGATAATGATTTTTCTTACTGCAAGCAAAGCTGACACACTGATGAATAGTCTGATCATTGCTTATGCTTGAAATTTGTTCTTGGGTTTTGGTCTATCCATTCTGATTCTGGACTGTTTGCCTCATAGAAACCACTTGCAATGCGCATCCGGATGTCTTATAAAGTGAATGGTGAGGACAGGCTGGAGCAAGGGCAAATCAGCAATTTTCCTGCTGGGTTGTAGTGCCACCTGTGTCTATTCTTTTGGGGTTGCTCTGTCGGCGTGCTGCAGGCCTGCAGGCAAGGCGCTTATATTCTTGTTCCTGACCACTGTTCTCACATCTGCTTCTGCTTGCCTTCTTATGAGTTGTGTACACTGGTAGTTGGTTTTAGTCGTCCATTCTCTCTTTATATATAGTGTACAGTAGATGGCAGCAATTAATGATATATCCTCAGTTTTTCCGAAATGTATTTATATGTTGGTGTATATTGGACTTCAGGGTAAGCAAAATTTTCACCCTTTTCCCCGCATACGAAGCATCAAAGGGATGTGTTGTATCATGATTTTTCCCAATGTAATTATTTATTTTTCTAATCAAGCTCGTACAGGCTATTGTGCACAGATAAATTATTTGTTTTCATGTGCGTTCCTTCAGACATGTTTGGTATGTCAAATTCTGTATCCCTCTCTCTAGTTCTTACCAAAATCAAGTAGTCATGAAATATTTTCATGCTCCCAGGGTTCTTTAAGTTGACTTAGGAAATTCAGATAAGTTTGGTTTGATTTGATGGTCCTCAACTTATCTGGATGTACGGAACGCACGATCTGTTGCGCACTCGAGTTTTTCTCAGTGCGTTGTCAGGCATTTGTGTTGCGCATGATCTTGATGGTCAACATCAGACTGATTGCACGAGTGCAGTGTGACAGCATCAGCACAGTTCTCTGGTGGTGCTTTATCTCAAAAAAAAAAAAAATGCACTGGTACTTATTTCCACTGCTCCAGACATGTTGTAGTAACTGTACTCGGAAGCCTTTACCGTCATTTAATTTGTCGCCCATCTTTGTTTTCAGGCATGTCTGCATGCCTGATTTCTTTCAAAAAGATGTTTGCAATGCCTGAGTTTGGTTGGCTAGCTCGTTCCAATTTTACCCCCCTCTGTTGTTAAGAAAAACCCTGTCGGCCTCCCAACTTCTAGACTATTTATTTAACCACCTCAACAATTCTCCATAACTTCTTGACTAATTTTCCTGCTTTCCACAGCTTCTCTTCTACATTTATTAAATGCTACTTGGTACTACTAATACCGACGCCCTGTTTGGTGCTGCCAGTTAATTAGCACGGGCCAAACCAAACACTTCAAATCCTAAAGCATCCACATCCTGTCATCTCACGACACGATCGCACAACCAATTTGCCAAGCTGCAGCATTGTATCCATCAACCCAGTGGATGGATGGAGCGGCGCAAATCGCTGATCACACAGCCGTGCAACGGGCACATTGAATGCGGCATTGTGGCGAGGCATCTTTGCCATCACATTGAAAGGTTAGCAGTACTTGGTGTCCGTTTAATACCGGATACGGACACATAACCGCACACGCTTAGGACCGGGGCCAGGTCTCACATGCGCGGCTGCTGCAGCCTCGACTCTGGGTGCTGCTGCTTGGCTAGACGATAAACACGCCCTGTACAAAACCCATCCATCGCGCTCGCTGCGATTCAGAGACGTCGACGCTCCAGTCCAAGTAGCAAACCCAGGACGACGTGTGTCTGATTAACCATACTATTCTAATCGGATCGCTGCAGCTTTACTGTTGGTGTAAGTAGATCTCCTGCAAAATCGGCGAAACAATTTGGCAGATGCATCAGCCGCACCACCAGTCACGGAACGGAAACCAGCCGGCAGGCGGCACTGCGGCAGCAGCCAGTCATGAAAAAAAAAACCTCTCCTGTAGCGTCACAATAACTACTTGCGCCGCTGCAACGTCAGTCAATCCTAATAAAGCTGCTTTCATTCGTCATCACGGTGACCTAATTTTCGGTGCTACCGGTAACTTTCATGGCTCTGCGAAAATGGGAGTGGTTGGGACCGGAACTGCCGAACTGGAACGGGTCCTGTACTCCTGTGGTCTGTGCTGCAATTTCCTCTCTTGCTCCTCTATTTTCAAAGAAGAAAGGCCGTGAGGCGTGAGCGTGAACGGATTGCGAATTCTATGCGTGCAAGCGTACGGTCCCTTCTGCTTCACAAGTCCTTGTGATGGCTTGAACATTGAGCAACAGTACTGGCGTGCAGACGCTTGCTAAGGCAAGAATCTGCCATTAAAACTAATACTGCTTTTGAAACAGTGTTTCGGATTAAGGGCAATTTCGTCTTTGCACTGGCCTCATAGTGCAATTTATCATTTTTCTCAAGTTGATTTTCATTTGTATAATATTTCCATTGAAATGTGAGCAAAGACGCTAGCGAACGGAAAATGAACAGCTAATAAGAGGTCAACACAAACTCACCATCTCATGCTAATTCTAGATGGGATGCTCTGTTGAACATGGTATAATCGGCACACACACACACACAGATTTGGCCGCCCACAAATTTCATCCTCGTCATGCACCTAGAAAGCCAGGATTATATCATATCACACCACCACCAGAAGCAAATGAGATTTATAAGATGAGATAAACGAATGCCTATGAACAAATTTCAGCGGTTAAAAAGGGTGGGCAAATCAGCTCAATAAAGTTTGGAGCACGCACCACCACACACGCTTCCTCTGTGTTACGATTCACGAATCCCCGGGACTTGGCCTCTGCCACGGCAGCCTGCCGTTCATGTTCATCGCCGGCGAGTCATCGGACGCGAGCACGGGAAGCTTCCCCTTGCCGTTCCGCGGCCACTGCCAAATCTTGGACACCGAGAAGCTGTCGCCCTTGCTGCCCGCGCCGATCCTCTTCCCCTCGGTGGCGCCACCGCCGCCGGTCTCGGTTCCTGCGGGGTTGGAGCCGACGCCGACGCCTCTGAGCCTCGCCCGGGCCCCGGCCCGGGCATGGCCGTCGCCGTGCCTTCTGTGGACGGACACCTGGAGGCTGGCCTCGGCGAGGACGTACTGGTAGGAGCCCATGGAGAAGCACCGCCTGGCGTCCAGGCTGCTGCTGCTGCTCGTCTCGCCGTCCTCCATGGCCACAATGCCGTCGCCGTCGCGGATGGCGCCAGGCGCCGCCCTGGACAGGTTCTTGAACTTGCCGAGGCGCACGGGGAGCACGGCGGCGTCCTCGTCGTGCTTCCACCCGCCGCGGCCGCCGCCTTCCTCGTCGAACCCGTCGACGAAGAGCGCGGCGGCGTCGGCGCCGAGCGCGCACCGGCACAGCGGGCACGTGGAGTTGGACAGCAGCCAGGTGTCGATGCAGTCGATGTGGAACGCGTGCCCGCACAGCGGTAGCAGCCGCAGCCGGTCCTCGCCGGCGAACTCGCACAGGCACACCGCGCAGTCGAACGGCTCCTTGGCGCCGGCGCCCACCACCACCTCCCGGTACAGGAACACCGGGAGCGCGTCGATGACGTCCTGGTCCAGCCCGGCGTCGTGCAGGTGGAACAGCTGCTGCAGCTGCCTCTGCAACGCCGACTCCTCCCCGAAGCCGCCGCCGCCGCCGCCCGCCGCGTCCACCCCACCGTCCTCGCCCCGCGCGCGCGCCCGGGCACGGCCGCGCCTGAGCAAGAGCCTGACCACGAGATGCAGCAGGCAGGAGACGAACAGCACCACGGCTGCTATCACCACGACGAACACCACCGCGGGGCTAATCTTGGAGCCATGGCCGCCGCCCCCGGAGGACGACGACCCGCCGCCGCCCTGCTGCTGCTTCTCGCCTTCCTCCCAGGCCGCGACGGCGAGAACGCAGGAGCAGCCAGTGGCTAACGCTAATCCTAGCAGCAGCAACATCTCCTCGTCCTCCCTGTCGACGACGACGCCCGATCTGCCGCGGGCAGCGCGCTGCTCATTTCGTGGCACTAGACCCGAGCGCCTTTTTGAGCTGAGCGGAGCCTGAGCAGCTAGTAGTGGTAGCTTCTCGGTTGCCGGCAACTTACAGGAGGTGCAAGGGGCCAAGGCAATAGGCGATGAGGGAAAGGCCAAGAGCCCAAGAGCAACAAAGGCTTGTGAAGCGTGACGAGCCCATGCTTATATGCAATTGTTGGGGGAGACACGAAACACACGGCCACACAAGCAACCAAACCGAACCCTACAAAAGCAACAAGAGAATACGTGGCGTTTCTTTTGCGAGCTGCAAAGGTAAAGGACTTCGTTCTTTTCTATTGACATTTTGCACTAAACCAAACCCCGTGACTTTTGAATGCCACCACTGATCAAAACCAAATTATTTCAACCACCTTCCTAATCCTTTATACTACTGCATCAGCTTGTCAGATTTGTATACCTAACAATAAATTTGTATCATAATAAAATAATTCTAAAAAGAAAAAGGAAAAATGTAGAACCCATATATAGAAGTGATTTTCATGTAACGAATCCGGATTCGCTGTCTGACATCAAATCAAAAGTGAGAAAAGAACGACGGAACAAAGATTGCGATCTCTGAACCTTTCTGCAAGGTTGGTACTGTGTTCTTTCCTTCTCCACTTCCAGCTTTGGAATATGACTGACTGACTGGGCGGGCGATGCTGCAGTTACAAGGCCGTTTTCTCGCGGAAAAGGTGCGTGGTGCAACTATGCAAGGAACACGAGCCGACCGTGGGATAAGCATAACCTTTGCGGTCTTTGTTCTCTCGGCTCCTCGTCCTCGGTCCCGTCCCTCGTGCGACGCAAAGAAAAGCCAAAAGAGCAAAGGAATGCTCGGGGAGGCACGGGGCGAAAAGCGGGAAAATGACGGTGGACGCGGCCGATGGCGATTTCTGTGGAGTGTGGAGCGTCGTCGCTTGTGCCGGTGGAGGTGGAGCCGTGGGGTTGGATGGCAGCGGGCCAGCGGCGTTCGTTTTCAGCGGAATTCGGTGGAGATTTCTGGTGTCGGATGAGAATTTCGCTGCATTTTTATCCATCGGAAGCCGCGTGATGGTGGACTGGTTGCTGCGTTGCGTGCGTTCTGCTGCTTGCTGCATCAACGTCCCATCTGTCGCAAACTGTGATGTGTCTGTGCCGCACGTGTGCCTGAGTTCCAGATCGAGATCGGACACTCCCCAACCCCCACCCCGGGAGTCCCTGACCACTACTGTACTCCTGTTGCCAATCAACCTCGGAACTTGGAGAAAAGGCACTGTGAAAGGGGAAAAACTATGACATGGATCCACAGCTTCTGATTTCTCTCAACATTCCCCTCTTTTGTAGCACTACGACGCTATCACGCTACCACACTTGAATTGCACTAACAGAATGTGATTATAGTACATATACGAAGGCAGTGCACAGTTCTGCAGGCACACTTCAGCTGGATTGAAGAGACGAGTATTTTATTTTACCAAACACACTGTTGGAAATTCCTGCCTAAACATACCTACAACAGCTGTTGTAGGTATTCCCCGGCAATCGGCACAAAGATAATACGCGCACTGCAGGGCCTTCGATTATGCGACGAGACCGTCGTGTTGCGTCCCGTCCCCACGCTGTTGTTTGCTGGTGGTTGCCGGGCGCCCGGCCGGTGCGTTGACGACTGTGTCAGCGTCACCCCCGCCCCAGCGACTCGAACGGTTGCTTTGCGGTGGTACCGTGTTGGGCACCTGGAGCTCCAGTCCCGCCTGCATCCCCACCCCCGTGTCGTCCCGCCCATCCAGCCGACTCCCCGTATCCGTCTGCTCGCGCCGACGCCCAGTGCACACACTGCAGCATCGACGACACGCACGCCTATCGTGTTCGTGGCACGGAATGACGGAAAGTCAAGGCGCGCGGCGGATGGGGCCGGGTGTTTTCCGAGGCAGAGGGCAGTGACCCGACCGGCTGCCGGCCTGCCCCCGGGGCGAGAGCAGCCGTTTGCCCGAAGTCACACACACAGTCAATGTTAACTACTGTGATATCTCTCCGTACGAAGTCTGCTACAGTAGCTGGCTCTTAGCGATAGTTGTACTGGCGGCCGGACGGCTGTCACGTCGTTTAAGTCACGCACACTACTACTGTCTCAGGTACACCGGACGGCCGTACACACGTCGCCAAGACAGCGAGACCTGTTGCTGTCCAAGGGAAAAGAACGAAAATAAAGGAAGAATTGACATGAGGAGTAGCTCGACTGACGAGCTGAAGAAGCGAAGACGTTGCGTTGCGTTGCGAGAGCGAAGCATAGTAGCGTGTGTGATAGCGTCGTTGTTATGTGCTGCCATTAATGGCTAGTTATATTAGCAGCTGGCGATCACTATGTATCCGAGATAGTTACAGATGGTCATGGTCATGGCGACTTGGCGAGCGAGAGCATCGCTGCGAGGAAGCAATACCGTACGACTACTGTTTCAGTGCAGCATCAGGCGCGCGGCCACCGCAACACTTTTTCATCTCAGACATCTGACGCTATATTTTTTTTTTAAACCGATGGGCGATCTGACGCTATAGATAACTTCTGTCTGACGCTATAGATATCCAGCTTTAGCGTTGCACTGCTTGACGGTAAAAGTATGTACAGCGTCACCCTGTCTGACGCTAAACTTAAGTGGGACCCACAAAGATTGAGCGCGCCAAACACACTGAGAACCCGCGCCCAGCTTATTTGGGCTCGATCTGGACAGCGTAAATTTTGGCCTAGCCCACCTTAGAGTTGAAACCCCACAAGTTCCCCGATTCTCCCAGGCCGCCCCTTCCTTCCATTTCTTCTTGCCGCCGCCACATCTGCCCAATCGCGCTCGCCCTCCGTCGTCCGCCCAACCCTACCGCCAGCGCCCCCAGCTCCTTCCTACCCGCGCCGCGCCGCCCACTCCTGCCGCCCCCAGCTCCCTCCCACCCAGCGCCGCCCACGCCTGCCGCTCAGGTCCCTCCCACCCCGCTGCCTGCCTGGAGCACTTGGACGCGGCGGCCACACGCGACGTTGGAAGCTCGCCGGTCATCCCCTGGTCCCGCCCCACTCCGGCCATCTCAGGATTTGGACTGAGGAAGCCACGCCCGCCCCTGCTCCCTTCCTGTGCCGGCTGTAGATCTTGCGCTCGAGGAAGTCCCACCGAGAACGCGAGACAAATCCGCAGCAGCCCCATGTCCCTGCGTCGCCCCACCCACCGAAGGTCGAGACGAAGCCACAGAGGTGAGATAATTTTTCCCCTCCGCTCCCTTCTTTCCTTTCCTTTGGTGTTGGCGGCCTGTGTGCATTTTGTTCACAGTGGTATAATATGGTTGATGCTATAAGAATAAGAATGGTGATGGTTTCCATCTCAATCTTTTATTCAGAGATCCAATTTCGTTTATGTTAATCTGTTGTAGAGTATGTGTGTCATGATGTGGTGCTTCTGTTTTTGTGCTACTGGGACAAGCAGAGCCATTGTTGTCGATGGACACCACATTGCTCCATTCTGTTGTGGGTTTGTCTTAAAAACTGTGTTGTTGTACTGACGGGAAAATAAGAAAAAGTAGCTAAAACTGCTCCATCCTGTTCTAGGTTTGTTTGTTGCCGCAGAGAATCAATTTTGTTAACTGAATGTTGTTTTTGCTTCTCTGATTTATCAATCCAGGGTCTGGGTCCATACTTCATATCACTATGTTTCACACTATTATTTGTAGCTCACTGTACTGTTTGATACATGCATGCTTAAGCTGTGTACTTGGTGCTTCAAACTCAGTAGGGCTTGCGAATGTGTGACTGCTGCACTGACCCCAGCAAGGATTGTGCTGCACCGAACCACCATGAGGCCGACATAAGACCTTCAGCAACACAAGACAAGTCTGCCTGTGGTGCTCCTCCACAGAACCCAACAAGTTGGACACCTGCTCCACCGACGTCGTCCTCACATTGTCTACAGCCTACAGATTGAAGTTTTTAGGTACACACTTAACACTTGGGGTTTCTATGTCGAGAACTGTCTTCCTGCTCTATCACACTTGGCTTCCACAATTATCTTAGTCTATTTGTAGTTGCTGCTTTTTCCTTGTGTTGCTTGCTGTTGGTAATGCAAATACTTGATGTGAGTTGTTTATCTGATTCCTAATTGCTCTCCGTTATGAAATTTTGTAGTCTGAACAAATATAATCTTTGAGCTGCTCCTCACAAAGACTCATGGATAAATCATGGATCCATGTGATGCTAGGCACACAAAGGAATACATACAAGGGGTCAACAGTTTCCTAGCTTTTGCATTTAGAAATTCAGCGGTAGGGGACAAGATTTTATGCCCTTGTAGAAAGTGTGTTAACTTATTTTGGAGAGACTCAAGTGATATACGTGAGCCCTTGATATGTGATGGGTTTCTACAAGGTTACACAACTTGGAACTTACATGGGGAAGCCAGTTCCTCTTATGTGAATACCAACAATGGTGATGGTGTTGATCCCGTGGAAGAATCTAGTGAAGAGGATGACTTATCTGCATTGCTTAGAGACCTAGCCTGTGGTTTAGATGATAGAGGGGAATTAGAAGACAACAGTTCCGCTGAGCTTCCTGAAGAACTAGTTGACCTCCAAAAGTTGGTAGAAGCCAATAGTCAAGAATTATTTCCTAATTGCAAGAAGTACACTAAACTGCGTTTCCTGATTAGGCTTCTTCACATCAAGCTCCTTGGAGGATGGACTGACAGAAGTTTTGACCTTGCGCTAGATCTATTTAATGATGTCTTACCTGAGGATTCAACACTACCCAAAAACTACTATGAAACCAAGAAATTGATTAAGTCCATAGGACTTGGGTACACTAGTATTGATGCCTGTGATAATGATTGCATTCTATATTGGAAGGAACATGAAAAATCTGAATCATGTCCAAAGTGTGAGGCTTCACGTTGGAAATCAGTTAGGAAGACTCTAGATGGGAAACATGTGTACAAGGTTCCTAAGAAGGTACTTCGGTACTTTCTGATAAAGAAAAGGCTCCAAAGATTGTTTTTATGTTCCAAAACAGCAGCTCTAACAAGATGGCATGATGAGGAGAGAACAAGAGATGATGTTCTTAGGCATCCTGCTGATTCTCCTCTATGGGAAGACTTTGATCTTAAAAATCCTGAGTTTGCTAAGGATAGCAGAAATATACGTCTTGCATTTGCCACCAATGGTTTTAATCCTTATAGAACCCAAAGTATTAGCTATAGCATTTGGCCTGGTATATGTATTCCCTACAATTTTCCACCATCAATGTG